>CM061146.1:31183615-31613615 GCA_030710495.1 Labroides dimidiatus
GCTGCTTCACATCTCTACTGGCACCTCGGCTCTATTTCCCTCAGATATCCAGCCATTGAACCCCCCTGGAGCTCGCTGCCATCCAGCAAGGCAACAGAGCAGGCAGACACAATTTCAAGTGACTGCTCCGTCAGATATTCTATATGGAGCTGGAGTGTGCGTGTGGGTGTGTGTGTGTGTGTGGGTTGGGGGGGGGGGGGGGGGGGGGGGGGCGGTGCTTTCTGCTATCTATGGAAATACAAGTTTATGAAGGACATTGTTTCCATCAGGTTTGATCCTTGAAGTTTATTTTTCCATGAGGTTAACTCAAACGTCTTATGGTGACCTTTGTTTTTAGTGTCCTTTCAAAGTGTTGTGGGATTGAGCTCTGTGCACTGAATGTGTCTCCATCAAAAGCAACCACATCACTTTATTTTTTTTTTATCAGAGCTCTTTTCACATTCATCTGCTCAACATAAAGCAAAAGTGGAACAGACGACCTGGAAAAGAATAAAAAAAAACCTGTTTGTGACGTGTCTCGTCGTCTTGGTGGTTGCTGGTCACTGTCACTGCCTGGGTAGGCCTGGGACAGCCGCTCAGTCCTCTGCTGGTTCTTGCTAAACTTCCTCTAACTGTTTGCACTAAGTCCTGATTAGCTCTCAGAAGATGAAACAAAGTAGTCAAAAATCAGAGAAACAGCTTTCCAGGTTGCATCCAAAAAGACTTTATTCTTGCAAAAATTGAACAAAGTTTCGTGAGTGTGGGTCCTGCAGGATCCAGACTGAAATACCCCAAAAGATTTCTTTGTTAAATACACTTTTGCAGTGGGGCGTGTAACGCCCCTTTTTCATATTGTCACATATGATGGGACTGATTCTATTGGTGTCTTAAGCAGGTCGGATTACATTTTTTTTATAACACCATGACTTCATCTTTACCTAATGGTGACCTTGGTAAGTACCTACCTCTTCCAGAAAGAGCAGGTGTGATGACTTCACCGGAACATGCCACCCTCCCTTTCCAGAAGAAGCAGATGTCCTTTATTTCTTCAAACAGTCTTTGGCCACAACAATCTATTTTAATGGTATCTGCTGAGCGCGGGGGCCATTTTTTAAAAAGAAGATTACAAACCTACAAGTGTTTGGTGTCTCTCTGTGCACACAGGAGCCAGCCCTTGAAGGGGGTCATGGTGACCTGCTCCTGCTTACTCAGGGAAACACCACCAGCTGCACCGAGGCAGGACACAGTGAGGCAATACACACAATGAGGCATGAACTTTAAAGCACACTGTAACACACATCTTTTGAGCGAAAACATGCCAGAAATCAGCCTTTCTTACAACGACCTTGTCTTTTAGCTAGGGGAGATAGAGGAATGCTTCCAGACAGCCTGAGCAGGCCTTCTGAAATCACTCCTTCGGGTCAGGGCTAAGTTAGGTTTAGTAGGGTCATCCAGAGAACAACCCCACATCTCCCCCTTTCGTGATTAAAATCACGAAATCACACTGGCTACTGGTTCACTTCATGGAATGCCTATATGATGTTGACATGATCAGAAATTATTATTTCTTGCCCATAGGAACTTCACACAGCATGAAGCACTTTCACAACCACCATACATAGTCACAAGTTAACCAAGCTTTTCACTCACGCAGTAATATAAAATGTTACGAGAGTAAATGTAGATACCAGAAGTAATGAGCAAAAAGCTGTTTTGAGATTATACCTTCTGATGAAATACCTTCAGAGGAAAAGCTGCCTTGGTTTCTGGTAAGTGTAAGCTAGTCTACTCAGTGGCACAAGTGGTATGCAAAATGAGGTTATGTGTGGTGCATGGCTCTGTGAGTAGTGATTCAAAACACTCTTTATAAGTGAAGTGATAACACACAGTGAGAAGACTATAAATGGTAAAACCAATGTGAGGAGTAATGAGGTGAGTTAGTGTGGTGAAAAAGTAAAATATCACACAGCAAACCATTGGTGCATATATGTGGTATATATCATTAGCTTACCCAATGTGCAGTAATCTTCAGTGTAAAGTCGTAGAAACCAGTGAGAAGTAGCAAAATGATAACAGCGTAACAGATCACAGTATGAAATGCATTTTTTTTTTTTTTTGTCATATGAGTCTCTCAATCTCGACAGTCCAGTCAATAGGGCTGAGGGGTGAAACTTTATTACGTGAGAACAGCACTTTCCATTTCTCCAAGTGTTCTCGGGGTGATCTTTCCACATCTCCCCCTTTGGCCCTAGTTATCCAGACAGTCAGAGAGAGACAAGAGCGATGGGCTCAATAATGCAAGGCAACACGCCCATGGCGATATGCAGTGACCGCCAGAGGGTCGTCAGGCACTAGGGACAGTGCCAGAGAGTGAAGCAGTGTGGTGAAGGCCACGAAATCCGGGTCGGTGGCCGGATCGTCGTCCGCCGGTGGACGAAGGTGAAGCACATGGCTGCGAGCTGAGAGGCCATGACGAAGAACCATCAGCAGATTGCGCTCCCTGGGGCACAGGAGGTCACGCATTCTCCGGTAGGGTGTTGTGGGCATGTTAGCCAGATCATACAGGGAGATGCGGAGAGGAGTGTAGACACGGACTGAAGGAACGTGTGCAGCAGGTGGGGGGGGCACAGCGGGCGGGGCGAAGGCAGGAGCTGGTGGTGGGATGAGAGGTGGAGCCTCAGGAGGTGGATGCGATCCAGCAGGTCTGATGGCAGGTGCAGGAGGAGGGGGTGGTCCGATGGCAGGTGGAGCGGATGGGGTGTCGGCGGCAGGCTGACGAGGTGGTGGTGGTGGTTGGCCCCATGGTGGAGGACAGAAGGGGCCCATCGAAGTCGGGAAGATCACCGGATGCGGGACAGGAGCCATAGGACGCTGAGAGCGGGGTTGGGCCGTAAGAGGAGAGGTCCACCTGAAGTCTCGAGGAGGACGGAACAGAGGGGGTGGCGGTGGTGGCCCTCGAGGAGGGGAGGAGCGCTCATGGAGCATGTAGTCGTCATCGTCATGGTCGAACAGAGGCTTTAGCGTGTCACCCATCAGGATCCTGTCAGAGGAGGACAGGTGAAAGCAGGAGCACTACAGCTGAACAAAGCTATCGCGTGAAGAGTCTAAGGGGTGGGGGCTAAGCTGTCCCTGTAATGCTGTAAGAGGTGGCAAGGAATAGGGGCCCCTGGGAGGTGATAATGATCTGCAAAAAATATGTAGTGCTGTAAAAGGTGTGCAGGAATGTGAGCACCAGGGATGTGATAGTGGCCTCGCTTATACCAAATATGTCCTCTAGCCTGATGAGCGATCACAACAGGCAAAAAGTCGTCGTAAGTGCTGTATGTAGAAGCGAACTTATCAGAAAGGGTTTTAATGTCCTGGGCAGAGGTGAGGTTTGGGTGTGTGGAAAACAGTGGAATGCCGTGGAGAGTAAAGGAAATAATAGTCAGCCAAGCTTTTGTGTACAAAGGTATGCATCTAACAAGGTTTACTTGGTCATATGCGAAACGCAGTGGAACATAAGTAGCTGTGATAGTGAGACCACAGAGTAAGGGAAAGTGGTGTGTATGCCAGCTTGGGGCGTCAGTCTTGATAGATTTGACACGGAGGTGATATGGGGACTTAATCAAAGGAAAATGGGGGGAGTTAACAGAAATATTTTGGAGTCGAACAGAGGTGTTGGAGGTTTCAAAAGGGATAGGACCAAGTGGTAAAGCATCAAGGATGTGTTGTAGGTCAGGATTTGGTGGTCGGTTTTTAGACTTACGATGGCGAGTGTTAGTACTCATAATGTGGTAGAATCGGGAGAAGGTGAGAGATCTTTGGTGTTAACATAGTGGACTGGTGCGGCGGGGTCGCTAATGTAAGCTTGAGGGTCAGGGAGGTCGAGCTGCGGCTGGGCATAAACATGGGCAGCTGTTGGAGGGGGTGGGGACGGATAGGCTGGAGGAGGAGCAAAGGAGGTAGTAGCAGGGAGATCTCGCATGGGGATATAATCCAAACAATGAGAGACTTCAGAGTCAGAGAGGGGTGCAACAGGGTAGAGGCCAAAAGTTTCAGACGTGCGGCGAACCAGGATTTTGATAAGGGGGAACAGGCAACACATTAGTAGCAGAACAAGGAGGAGCAACAACAACATGAGAGAGCCGATTATAGAGAGAACTTTGGAAACAGAGAGATTAGACAACCAATTCCAGATTTTATCCAATGCAGTGGGTTTAGTGTTCCAGTTAGAGTGAGAGGTGTGTTGGTCTCTTATAAATTTAAGCTTCTGGATTAAAGCGGTTAAGTTACCAGTGTCACCCGTATGCATTGGGATTTCAGTGCAGCATTCGTCACCTATGAGAGTGCAAACTCCGCGATCGGGGGCCAAAAGAGTCTCTAAAGTGAACCTATTTTGTACTGCCATGAGGGAGGTTGCATGCAGTTGGGCACTAACGTCTTCAAAGGCTGCAATGGTCCAATTCATAAAGCGCTGCTGATTATACCAGAGATAGTTAATCCACTTGGTATTGCGGGCAATATACTGAGAGTTAAAGGAGGGTCCTACCCATGGCAGCCAACCAAAGGAACGACCTGTGTACATCCAGGCGTCGGAAATAGCCTTGTGGTCATCAGGAACGCCTTCTGCTTCCTGATTCCAAGTGACGTAAATTTTCTCATTGGGGAGAAACTGATTTACGTCCCTTTTGTTCCTGAAGGATGCATCAGAAGGGAGGTCATCGGGTGTGATTATAGTGACGGGACCTGTCAACATAACAGGAGCACAGATGCCCGTCCAATTGACCAAGTAGGGTCTGACACTTAAGTCGTCACAAAGCCAGAATATGTCAGCCAGTGGGCGCACATATTGGTCTAATCCTGTGGGCAATTTTATGGTCCTAAGATAGGTGGCATTACGCCAAACATACAGGTGAAGACTGTCAGTGTTGTTGTCGACATTAATGACCTGGTGACACTGAATGTTAGCGGCGGACGTAGTATTCAAATAGATGAGGTGGTCTGGTGTATGATGGCTGGTGGAATTGTTGGAGCGAACAGAAAAGAAAGAAAGTTGAGAATATGCTGTTTGAACACGGGGATCTGCCAGCACGGGCTCATTGTCATCGTAATAGTCGTATTCTGTGGAATAGGCACCAAAACCGCTTGTATAGTCAGTATAATTGATGTCAGAGAAGGTACCGGTGTTATTGAAACTGGCAAACTTGAGACCGCTGGCCAAGCAAAAAGGATGGACGAGAGTGGTGTCTATACGAGTAAGTGGTGGAGGGGAGGTAAGTAGTTCAGGAGACAAAGGTTCAGGGCAGAGGGAAGGTTTAGAGGGGTCAGATTGAGTCAGATTTACAGCAAGACGGAGGGCACATTCTGCCAGACAGCTGGAATTAGTAACACAATCACCCTCATTCAATCCTGGAAATGGCAAAACAGCAGGTCGGTAGCGGGTATTATAGCATGCTAGACAGGGCTGAGACGTGACTTGTCGAGCCGAGAACTTCATCCACTGAAAAAACATGTTAGCTTCTTGGCCCAGAGTTTTCCAATTGATTATTTTACCAAAAGCCTCACGGCGTAGTCGGGAAGTTGTGGAGCGATTGCTGTGTAGCATAGTTAACGCTAGCATTGGGTCCATGGCTTGTGCTGTCTGGGCGTCGAAACACCAATCTCTGGAACATGAAAATTTAAACATTATTTTACCTTTTAGATTGCAGCGGTGGGTGACAGAGCGGAAGAGGTGAGCTCTCTTACGGGTACCCACATCCAAAGAAAGGGAGGCTGTGGGACCGCGGGACCTAAAGGTTGCTGAGAAGTGACCGTGAGGTGAGAGGTCACGCTCTAGTACTGCCGCCAAAGTACCTGCTGCTAGGGCGCATACTGCGAGCCTTTTGTCGACGGGTGAGGGGTTGGGGGTGTTCCCGAGTAACTGAAAGCCAATAACAGTTAACCACAACATTGCAACCATCAGCACAGCACCAATGCCAACTTTAACTTTACAACTCACGGTGTGACGGCCGTGGGTTTCAATCCGAGCTGTCGCTGCCCCGCTGTCCGGTCTCTGGAAGCAGGGTCTGGTTTGGGTCACATTCTGGGGGGAGCAAAGCAACGCCACTCTGCCTCGGCCGTGGTACTGGGACATTTTGGGTTACTGATGGTGTATGTGTGTGTATGTGCGTGTGTGTGTCTGAGTCTGTCCCTGATTCAGGTGCAATTACGGGAGAGGGGCTACCAGGGGAGGGCTGACTAGAGAGTGAACTATAACTAGGAGCCTGTATAGAGTCGGGGCCTGATTCTAGGTCTGCTTCTTTACTATGGCTGGGTGATGGCTGAGGATCTGGGCTAAATTCCTGCTCTGCTAGGTGCACTGTACTGTGAGTGGATGGCTGGCCAGGGGTGTCACTGTGAGCTGGACTAGGTTCTACAGTAGGTGAGCTAGGCTCTGAGCTGTGCCTGCTTGGTAGTGAGCCACTGCTGGGGCTCTGACTGGCTTCTGTCCTCCTTCTTTCTAACAGCCTCTGTGAGCGTCTGCTAGTCCCTGGCTCGTCCTCACTGCCTCCTTCACTGTCGGTCCGTAGTCGGTGCTCGTCTGAGGGCGTGGCGTCCGACTCGGGCTGTGTTTCCACAGACTTTGATGGATCACGGGCTTTGCAGCAATGGTTGAGATGAAACCAGACTTGCTTACCACGAACTTTGAGAGCAGTAGGAGTGGTTAAGAGAACCTGGAAAGGACCTTCACGTCTTGGCTCGTGCCACTTCCTTTTGAATACCTTGACGTATACCCAGTCGCCAGGCTGTACCGTCTGCAATTCCGGCTGGATTTCTGCGTCTCTCTGCTCGTTAGCTGCTTTTGTCTGTAGAAAAACAACTTTATGGATTTGGGTTAAGTGCTGTACATAGGCCATCATTTCACCCAAACACTGATCTAGAGATGGCCCTTCACATGGTCCTCTATAATAAGGCAAAGGCATAGGTCTCCCAGTCAGCATTTCATGCGGGGTTAAATGCGTGATTCTGTTAGTTTGAGACCTCATACTCATCAAAGCAAGCTGCAAAGCATCCACCCAGTTCAGCGTGTTTTTGCTGTCAGCTATGATTTTTGCTAGTTTAGCTTTTAAAGTACCATTAGCACGTTCTACTACACCCTGAGACTGCGGGTGATAAACACATCCGAGTTTACGCTTAATGCCCAGCATAGTTAATGCTGCTTTCATTACATTAGACACAAAGGCGGATCCGTTGTCCGAAGAAATTGTGTCTGGGAAACCGAATCTAGGAAAAACCTCTTTACATAAGAATTTGGCTGCAGACATAGCATCGGGATGTTTGGTTGGGACGGCTTCAATCCATCTACTAAATCTACACGTGACTACAAGAATGTATCTGTAGCCTCTGGTTCTCTGCGTCATATCAATGTGATCCATCATTAGGTGACGGAACGGTCCGTCAGGAGTAGGAATGTGAGCTATAGGAGCGGAAAAAGCCTTTCTAACATTATGTTGTGCACATACCATACAATCGTTTATAGTTTTATCCACGACATGTGTCATATATGGGGACCACCAAACGGCTTTTAATTTTCTTAATACTTCCCCACGTGCACAGTGGTCTTGCCCATGTGCATTGAGGATGGCCATATTTAGAAGAGATATTGGCAAAACAAAATGACCATGAGGTCCGCGCCAGAGTTTATGAAATGGACCTGTTTGTTCGATGTGAATCGCGCCTCGTCGCTGCCATTGAGTTTTCTCAAAATAACCAGCCTGTTCTTGAGCCTCAATCAGAGAGGGCAGGGTTGTGAGGGGTGCACAATCTTCTGCAACGAGAATGGGAGCAATACAAGTTACAGTAGCAGCATTTTTGGCTTCTTCATCAGCTACATTGTTACCTTTAGCAACGATGGTGTTTGTCTTCTGGTGAGCAGGACATTTTACGATGGCTAACGCAGATGGGAGGTGAATGGCTTCTAGCAGACGGGCAATGGCTTCTCCGTGAGTTACTGGAGTGCCGTCAGCTCTGGTGAATCCTCTCTGCTGCCAAATCTTACCATTAACATGACAGACTCCATAGGCGTAAGAGGAGTCCGTGTAGACAGTAAGACGTTTACCTGTAGCTAGAACACAAGCAGCTGTTAGAGCTTTGATTTCCGCCAATTGGGCAGAACAGGGTTGAGGTAACTTCATCGCCTGCAGTGTGGTGAAAGAGTCGTCAGGGTTAAGCCGTACTACAGCATAACCTGCATGGTTACCAGTGGCATCTTTAAAACAAGAACCGTCGACAAAAAGAGTCAAGTCAGCAGTTATAGGTTGGTTGTACATGTCGTCTCTGGGCTTTACAAAAATGTCAGTCTGCTGGAGACAGTCATGTGGAGTTCCTTCTGTGGGCAAAACAAGACGAGTAGCTGGGTTTACTGTGTCACATCGTCGAATTGTAATTTCTGGGGCTGAGAGGATTACCTCATAGCCTGTGCGTCTAGCTTGGGTAAGAACAAATTTAGGACTTGTGAGCAAAGCATGCAGTTGGTGGGATGTGTATAAAGTCACAGGGTGTCCCATAGTGATGGATGAAGCCTTCTTTACTGCAAAAACAGCGGCTGCCAGTCCCTGGTAACAGGGAGGCAGTCCTGCTTCTATGGTATCAAGTTTGGTGCTATAATAGGCTATTGGATGTTTATCTTGCATCAAAACTGCACATGCAAAACCTGATTTTTCTGCTACATAAAGAGAAAATGGTTTGTGGTAGTTTGGATTACCCAGAGCGGGCGCTGTTACAAGATCATTTTTCAGAGCAAGAAAACTCTGCTCAGCTTCTTCTGTCCATTGTAACGTGGCAGATGTGTTAACTTGTCCTGCAGCACGTAGCATAGCACGCAACGGGGCAGCTTTTACAGCATAGTCGCAGATCCAAGATCTGCTATAACCTGTCATTCCCAAAAAGGTTAGCATTTGTCCAATAGTTTGAGGTTTAGGCATTTTAAGAACAGTCTCTATGTGAGAGGTGGCAATTTTACGTTTGTTTCCACTAAGCTTTCGTCCTAAATATTCTACCTCAGTCTGACAAAATTGGAGTTTACTACGGCTAACTTTGTGTCCTCCTTCAGCTAACGCATGCAAAACTGCTAGAGAATCTTGCTCACACTGTTCTTTGGTGGGGCTGGCTATTAAAATGTCATCCATGTACTGAATAACTGTACTCTGTACATCTAGGTGTTGCAAATCTTCAGTTAGAACTCTGTTAAAAATAGATGGGCTGTCGACAAAACCTTGAGGTAACCTAGTGTAGGTGTACTGCTGGCCTTGGAAAGTGAAAGCAAACAGATGTTGTGAATCTGGGTGCAGGGGCACGCTGAAAAAAGCTGAACATAAGTCTACCACGGTATACCATTGCGTCTCTGGCGGGATGTTTGACAGTAAAAGGTAAGGATCTGGAACAATCGGTATTTCTGCTTCGACTATGGAATTGATGACACGCAGATCATGCACTAGACGATAATCACTAGAATGTGGCTTTTGAATGGGGTAAATTGGTGTGTTGCAGGGGCTTTGGGTCTTAACCAGGACTCCTGCTGAGATCAAACCTTCAATTGTAGGCTTGATTCCTTCCACAGCCTTTTGTGAGAGAGGATATTGATTTCTTTTAGGCAAAATTACGTTCGGTTTTAGTTTAATTTGAACAGGTTGAGCTGACTTTACCAACCCTATATCTGTCTTACTTTGCGACCATAAATGCGATGGTAGTATTTTCAAAAGTTCTTCCTGCTCTACCGATAGGGGAAGTTGGGATGTGATAATACTGCCTATCAGGACCTTTTTTGCATAACCTTCTACCGTACCGCTGTAGGTGATTCTAACAAACTGCTTATCCGGGGAAATGAATATATTTCTGTTTCTGGTGCCAGACCATCCTGTGATTGACGTGGCTGTTTTCATCATGGGGCCTAAATCTTTAGACTGGAAACCTTGGGCTACTAAAAGAGTGACATGGGGTGTGGCTTGGGGGTTCTGGAACCAAGGGGTGAGTTCGTCAGGGAGCTGTATGGCAGCGGCAGCTCCTTGGGGGCCAATGTAAATGTCTGTGATGCTCAGGTAATATGGTTTGCCGTTTATCAGTTCCATCCAGCATTCATCATAATCCAGGTGGGTTTGATGGGCGTCATACATCATGGTACAATGCATAGGTGGCTGAGGGGCAGAGGCGTGGTCAAAATGTCTTTTTGCCCACTGTTCCCAAAGCGTCCAGAAATGCTTTAGGGGTGAGCATGATGTCAGTTCAATCCAGTGCACTGCTGCTTGTTCTGCGGTCGGGTCTTGGGTTGTGAGCAGGGGCATAATTTGAGCTGCGGGCTGTTTGGGGTCAGGGGGCAAATCTAGCCAAATACCATCAGGAGTACACATAACGGTTGCTTTTAAAGAACATAATATATCTCTTCCCAAAAGATTGATGGGGGTGTGAGCAGAATATAGTAGGGGCGCAACGACAATTCGTCCTGCTATCCGCATGGGGACAGGTTGGGTGAGGGGGACAACTTGGGTTTTCCCAGAGAAACCTACAGTCTTGATTGACGAGCCTGAGAGGGGAAGAGAGGAGCTAGAGCTCTTAATGCTAGAATATGTGGCTCCTGTGTCCACCATAAAGTCATAATCTGTGTTTGCGATGGTTACTATCACAGTTGGCTCGTCCTTTGGCTGTGTAGAGATGGCTGGTGCAATTACTTCCCCCTCAGGTTTCTCCGGGCCTCCCTATGGCCAATTTCTAGCAGGTCCAGTCCAGGGATTGGTGGGACAGTCGCTACGTCGGTGTCCTTTTTGGCCGCATCCCCAACATTCATCGGGGGCAGCATTGATGTGAGGTGAGGACTGAGAGCGATCTCCCTGCCGCAGAGGGCGTCCATTCCATGGGGCTCGTTGATATGCATTCTGAGAGGGGCCTCTCCTGGGTCCCCTCGGTCCTCGAGGTGCACTGTTCTGGTGATCAGGCTGATCAAAATGCACATGAATGGCTGGAGGAGCGGGTGTGTGGGCAGGTGTGGTTAGATTTGTCTGAGGGTGAGGTGTAGGAGCTTGGGGATGAGAGGATGCACTTACCACTGGGAGTTGTGGCGTGGGTGCCTCGGCAGAGGGCGCTGGAGTTGGCTGAGGCATTGGAGTTGGAGGTGTGACAGGATTTGGTGGAAGAGGGGGGGTCATCATCGGAGCTTGGAGTTTGCTTTTCTCCTTTTTCTGTTTGGCCGCGAGCTCACTCAGCTGGAGCTGGGCCAGTTTGTTCGTTATCAACCTAGAGGCATCCTCCTCTCTCTGCCTCTCCTTTCGGACACACTCCACGTGATGTATGAGATGCTCTGAGAAGAGAGGCCACTCCATCTTCATCAGGCCTACCACAGCTTCAAGTCTCTTCTGCACCTCAGCTGGCATGGCCTTTTTTGCCATTACTTTGAATAAACTCTCAGTGGTGTTATTAGAGTTCCAGGCTCCACCTGTTTCTTCTCTCCATCTACGCTGGAATGCATTCAGGAATTTTGCAGGGCATTCTCCGTCTTTGAGTGTCTCTCCTTCCAGTTTGGAGGGATCCATTTTCCCTGGAAAGCGTCTGCGCAGTTCCTGCCAGAGCTGGTTGCGATATTGATTGAAGGGGAGGCTGTCAGCAGCATTCCCTTGATTGAGGGGTGTCATGTGAGCAGCTGCAAAGATGTCTTCAGCCGCATGCTTACCCACAATCTGCATCAGCAGAGCTTTAATGTCTCCACACGCCAGGTGTATTCCTGCTGTGTTTTCTTCCAGGGCTGTGATCCATTTTCCTGCTCCCTCCACAAGGTCTGGCATCCTGCCCACCAGGCCTATCATGTCTCCGAATGACCACGGCACGTATTGTGGATTTCTGTTTTGTTTTATTATTATGGGTGCATGGATGTGTGTACTCTGGTGTTCTGGTTCTCCTTCACTATCAGACTCACCGGATGAGGAGGCTTGAGTCTCCTCGGGCTGAGAGTCTGCTCTTCCGGGCACTCGCTTGCCATCACGAAGGATCATACCCAAACCCTGGGCTAGTTTCCTCATTGACCAGCTGTTGCTCTGACCTGGAGGTACTCCATGCTCCGACTTTTGGGGGGTCGCTCTCTGATGTGAGCTGCTGGACGCTGGATGTGCTAAGCTGCCATCTTGAAGCGGGTCAGCCTGGTCCCAGCTTATGAGTATTTGGTCATGACGGCTTCCTGGCTCGCTCTGTTGTCGTGATCCGTCCTGCTGCTCCTGTCGTTCCAGCTCTTTATGCCGTTCCTTTTCCTTTTTCTTTCCCCCTTTCTCACGTGTTTGGCTCGGATTGGGCCCTTGGCTCGAGAGGTACTTTGTGAATAATTGAAGCAGTACTCGGTCTCCCTCAGAATTGAAGATTGGGTCACTTACCGGCTCTTTTCCTTCTTTGTTTAAGTCAGCGACTGGTGTTTTCTTTTCCCTGTAGACGGGTGTGGTCAGCACCTGCGCGCCAGGGGGCACCTTCTTTGGTTTACAGTCTCTGGATTCCTCTCCTCTCACCCTATGTGGCTGCTCAAACCACATAGCGGTGCACTCGCGCTGCTTTTGTATTTCAGGGTCATCCTCCATCCTCCTGTATAATTGTTTTGGGCAGCTGTCCATACTCCATTTCTGCTGCTCTTTGGATTTTACGTTGCTGGGTGATGCTCTGATATTTGGCCTTAGGGGATCAAGAAACTCAAAATCCAACAGGGGGGCTGGGGAATGTTGCTTGGGTTCAGCGGAAGTGGGCACATCTAGTGTTTGCTCGGGCAGAGTCACAGTTATTTTCCCCGTCAGCTGGCCGCTGACTTTTCCTCGAACTTCAGTCTCTGTGCTGAGCATTGGATACAAGCCAGCTGCTGCTTTGGCTCCAGACGAGTAGGGGGGGGGCGTCTCAAACAGCTGGGGAGCTGAGGGCTGACTTGCTTCACTTTCTTTTCCCTTCTCTCTGACCTGCTCGCTATCCCTCGCACTTGCTCGCTCGCCATCCTTTTCGGTGGGGGCGAGTTTCTCCGTCTGTACAGGCAGCTGGGTGGCTTCCTGTCTTTCCCTGGCTACTTGCCTGAACCATCCTAACACTTCTCTCTCTCGGGCTCGCTTCCCTAACCTACTCTTGCTCGTATCTCTGGCCCTGTGATGTTTCACGTTATGCTCGACCTCGTCACAGAAAGCTGCAGCGAAGGTCCCACTCAGAGGCCATCTGTATTGACCAGAAGTCCTCTCATGCCACTTCTTCATGCAGAGTCTAATCTGCTTTTGATGATCGGGCTGCCGTCTTATCACCAACTCCACAGGCGAGGACGCGCTGGCATACATTTTTGACCCACTGGACCCCATGAATCCCTGTCTGACTCCACTACCTTCAGTTCTTAATAATTCTGGCTCGTTATCCTCTTTAGTGCGTATGAGAACTATTATTTTTTTAACAGTAACTCCCGTCTTGTATTTTTTATTCTGCCTGGGATCAAACTCCCACTCGTCTTCTCCCTCTCCCTGATTTTTAATCAATCCACTAAATAACCCTGTTTCCCACTGAACCCTTCTGGGAATGATCTGTATACAGAGACGTGGATCTAGCGAGATGCGGTCTCTGCCAACTAGTGCTGAGTTTTCGGGAATTCCTAAAAAAGGTTTTAAGGGTACCGTAACTTCAGCTTGGGGATTTACACACAGCCGCTCAAGCAGGGGTGCCAGTGATTGGGGAGTCCACAGTCTGTGCAGCAGTCTAGTCCAGTCAACTCCGGGAAAGTCTTGTTGTACAGCTGAGAGATTAATAAATTTGGTCAGATCCCACAGTTTCAAGCAAATTAGAGATTTATCTTGCCACTGCTCGTTACCGTCCTTGTCTCGGCAGGTTCGTTCCAGCCAGAAGTGAGTCCGTATTCCCTGAGTGTCAGAGTCTCCGTCAGCTGGGATGTGTTCTGCAAGTTCTATTTCGTCGTCACTGCTGTCACCATGCTCCATACATCAATCAATAAATTTTTTTCTTTTACGTTATTTTATTAGTTTATTATATTTTCTGTTTTTATCTTATTCTACTTTTATCTATTTTATACTCTCCTTCTACCATAATTTATTAACGGCCGTAGCCTTCAGCGAGTCACACTCCCTTAGCAGTTATCTTTTTAAGCGAGTTTGTCTAACTCCCACGGCTTTCACTCCTCAATATTATTCACACAAAGGCATGTTCTCTTCTCTCACAGTTATCTTTCTTCCCCACAATTATTACACAGCACACACCAGACAAATACAGTAAGCAGATATCTTAGACAAACACTGCAGCGAAACACTTTAGACAAATACTTCAGACAAACACTTTAAACGAGCACTTTAGACAAACACTTTCAACAAATACTTTAGCGCTATTTTTCTCAGCTGATTTATATCTGTCCACAGCAGATCTTCCGCGGGTTGGCCCTCAGACCAGTCGCTCAACCAGGCGACGCGCGCTCAACTGCCCCTTCTGCCCGTTCAGACCTCCCGAGTCCCGTGCTTGGAACTTTTAATGGGAGCGGTATCCACAGAAGGCGTTGTTTACAAAATCACTATTCTGCCCGTGCAGACCTTTTTAGATTTATTCAAACCAAAAAAGCGGTATCCACAGAAAGCGATAACACACTCTACTCAAATAGAGTTTCTCACTGCTCTTGTTTGAGGGTGCGGCCCATAGTTTATGTTCAAATCATAAACATTATAGTTTACCCATAGCCTACTTTCTAATTTCTCACCACAAAGATGGGAAACCCAGTAGATATTATATTCTATCAGGGACAATTATTTGCTGAACTCACACGTCCCACAGTCATTAAGCAGCCATTCATACTTAATTCACTCACTTCATTCTCACTTGACCGCCCATGGTCATGTCATGCAAACATTTTGGATGCAAACTGGTCAGCCTCTAAATGTTTTAAGGTGCCTCTTGTGTTCTTTAAAATTAAAAATTTCTCTTCAACTAGGTTCTTTCGGGGTTAACAAACCACATACAAACTGTGCCAGACCTGGGCGAGTCCCCACGCCGCTCCCAAGACACAAATCAAATTGAGCAGTAAAAGTCTGCTTACCTTAATGTTTGGTTGGCCAAGTGTCTGGGGAAGCAGGCGTTGGTCTCGTCCCGGTGTGGTCACCGTGGTTCGGTTGTACCCTCCTGGCAGTGGCTCGCCAATATGACGTGTCTCGTCGTCTTGGTGGTTGCTGGTCACTGTCACTGCCTGGGTAGGCCTGGGACAGCCGTCCAGTCCTCTGCTGGTTCTTGCTAAACTTCCTCTAACTGTTTGCACTAAGTCCTGATTAGCTCTCAGAAGATGAAACAAAGTAGTCAAAAATCAGAGAAACAGCTTTCCAGGTTGCATCCAAAAAGACTTTATTCTTGCAAAAATTGAACAAAGTTTCGTGAGTGTGGGTCCTGCAGGATCCAGACTGAAATACCCCAAAAGATTTCTTTGTTAAATACACTTTTGCAGTGGGGCGTGTAACGCCCCTTTTTCATATTGTCACATATGATGGGACTGATTCTATTGGTGTCTTAAGCAGGTCGGATTACATTTTTTTTATAACACCATGACTTCATCTTTACCTAATGGTGACCTTGGTAAGTACCTACCTCTTCCAGAAAGAGCAGGTGTGATGACTTCACCGGAACATGCCACCCTCCCTTTCCAGAAGAAGCAGATGTCCTTTATTTCTTCAAACAGTCTTTGGCCACAACAATCTATTTTAATGGTATCTGCTGAGCGCGGGGGCCATTTTTTAAAAAGAAGATTACAAACCTACAAGTGTTTGGTGTCTCTCTGTGCACACAGGAGCCAGCCCTTGAAGGGGGTCATGGTGACCTGCTCCTGCTTACTCAGGGAAACACCACCAGCTGCACCGAGGCAGGACACAGTGAGGCAATACACACAATGAGGCATGAACTTTAAAGCACACTGTAACACACATCTTTTGAGCGAAAACATGCCAGAAATCAGCCTTTCTTACAACGACCTTGTCTTTTAGCTAGGGGAGATAGAGGAATGCTTCCAGACAGCCTGAGCAGGCCTTCTGAAATCACTCCTTCGGGTCAGGGCTAAGTTAGGTTTAGTAGGGTCATCCAGAGAACAACCCCACATTTGCCAGTGTTCAGCTTTTGCACATTCACCATTTGTAATCTCATTATTAATTAACCCATGTTTAATAATTTAAACACATTATGCTGCGCTAAAATATCTTTAGAAACCAGTATGTAAACCAGTACTAACTAACAGAGACAGATTATGTATTGCAACCTTTTCTAAAATACAGTGGACCTAAAGTACGGGACGGAATTAGGGCCAAGGTTTTTTGTTTTGTTTTGTTTTGTTTTGTTGTTTTTTTTAATGTAAATTTATGAAAATAAAATTATATATATATTGACAAGAATAAAGATGTAGATTTCGAGAATAATCTCCAACATTTAGGAGGAAAAAAAGTTGTTCAAAAGTAATTTACGAGAATGAAGTTCAAATTTTCAGGATTAAATTCATAAAGGTTGTTTTACAGAAGCAGCTATCTGCCTACTCAAAGAGGATGAAATGGGAGAAGGACAGTCAGACTGTCCAATCAGAGAAATCTCCAGGTTCACTATGAGATTCACAAAAAAAAGTTAGGTGTGTTCAACCAGACTTTGCGTAGAACAAGGGAGAGTTAGTATTCTGAAATCATCAGAAACTACAGTAACAACTCTCATGTCCTGTTTGCTACAGTAAACAGATTAACAAACCCTCCAGTTTCACACTGCCCTTAGAACTGGTGTCTACATCTAAGTGTAATGAGTTTGCTTGACAAAGTTCAAGGCATTAAAAACCCAATAATTTCCACATCACAAATAACCACTCTGCAGCCAGCTTGACATCAAGAGCTGACACATTTCACACCAGTTACTGACAAAACAGTCGAAGATATCATCTGCAGTCTGAGTCCATCATCGTGCTGCCTTGATGAGTTACCCACTAGATTTCTAAAGTCTTTGTTGAGCAGTTTGTCACCACAACTCACTGATTTAGTCAACTTCTCACTTCAGACTGGGACATTTCCAAAGGCCTTAAAAACTGCTGTCATTAAGCCTCTCCTGATGAAGAGCAGTCTTGTTACCACAGTGCTGAACCACTACCAGCCTATATCAAACCTGCCATTCTTAGGTAAAGTCCTGGAAAAAGTGGTATACCAACAGCTTACTGACTTCCTTCTGTCTAACAATACCTTTGATACTTTCCAGTCAGGCTTTAGGCCCCACCACAGCACTGAGACAGCTCTGATCAAGGTGACAAATGATATCCGCCTGAGCGCTGCCTTTGACACAGCTGACCATGTGATTTTATCACAGAGGTTAGAAAACTGGGCAAGAATCTCTGGTACTGCTTTGAACTGGTTCAAGTCCTATCTTGAGGACAGGATGTTCTTTGTTGAAATTGGTAACTGTGTCTCGGACCAAATGGCTATGACCTGTGGGGTTCCCCAGGGGTCAATCCTGGACCCCTATTGTTCAATTTGTACATGTTGCCATTAGGCCAGCTAATACGCAGCTTTAAAGTTTCCTATCACATCTATGCAGATGACACTCAAATCTATGTGTCCCTGAGAGCAGGTGAATATGGGCCTGTAGATTCACTCTGTCGCTGCATCAAACAGATCAGTGTGTGGATGCAAAACAACTTTCTCCAGCTAAACTCTGACAAAACTGAAATCATTGTCTGTGGTCCACAGAAACAAAGAGAAAGTGTTATCAGTCACCTTGAGACTCTCTCTAAAGGGTAATAGTCAGGTTAGAAATCAAGGGCTAATACTGGACTCAGACCTCAACTTAAACAGCCATGTTAAATCAATAACATCAGCGGCTGATCTGAAAAACATCTCCAGAATCAGAGGAATACTGTCTAAACCTGACTTAGAGAGACTCGTCCATGTGTTTGTCTCCAGCAGGTTAGATTACTTTAACAGCCTGCTCACTGAACTCTCTAAGTGAGCTGTAAGACAGCTGCAGGACATCCAGAATGCTGCTGCGCGAGTCCTGACCAGAACCAGGAAATACGACCATATTAGTCCTGTGCTCATATGAACCAACTCAGACTCTGAGAACCACAGGGAGGGTCTCCTTCTGGTGCCCAGAGTCAGGACTAAGCACAGTGAGGCTGTGTTTCAGTGTTATGCTCCTAAAATCTGGAACAGTCTTCCAGTAGATGTGAGACAGGCCTCAACTCTGAAAATGTTCAAATCCAGGCTGAAAACAGTTATTTTCTGTCCAGAGGCCTGTACTACGAAGCTGGATTTTCTCTTATCGAGGTAACTTCAGGCTTAACTTTGGATTTTCTGTCCTATGAAGCTGGTTCCCTTCTTACCGGGATGAATCACCGTGGTAACGTATGCTGAACGGCTAACCTGCTCTAGAGCAGGTAAAGATCTGGATAAGATCAACAAGTAGAAAAACAACACCTCCTGACCAATCGGCTTTCTTCTGAAAGACCCTGCCCATTTTTAGAAGATCCTGTCGATGTTGGTGCGCAGAGCGCTTATGAGAGAGAGAGTTTTTAGGGAGAGATGTGATCCTTTTGATGTTCACGTGGTCATCCTGTAAAAGAGATTCAGATTTTCATCGAACGGACTAAACTTCATTTGTCAGCTGATGGATCCATAAATAAATAAATTCAGTTGATTTCATCCAAACATCAGAGACAGAGTGAAGAAATAAAACCTTGCCACTCACCGCTTTGAAGGATGTTTTTGTTGTTGTTGCTGTTATCAGGATTAATAATGTCTGGTTAAGTCAACTCAGGTAACAGAGAGATTCTGGAGGTCTTAATCCAGCTTTGTAGTACAGGCCTCTGGTGTTGCTCATTACATTGTTTGTCTTTCCTTCCAGAGCGGAAGAAGATCACCCTGACTGTTGGGAACCTGCTGTCATATAAGAAAATCTACAATGTTGTGGGATACCTAAAAGGGAGGAGGAACCCAGGTTTGTAAAACATCTCTGGAATTTTTTTATTTAAAGTGAAGATTTTGGTTTGTTTGTTTGTTTTTTGTTTTGTTTTGTTTTCAGATAACGTCCATTACTGGGAAAAAAAAAAAAAAAAAGTAGAAGGCCCTAATCTGCACAGCCTAAAGTAAATAAAGGCTTGTCCAACCATTTTTTTTTTCTAGTTTATCTGGATGCAGGGTTCATTAAAGTCCAAACTGCTTGGTTAGTCTCTTGACTGTTGGTGAGTTATGTGTTTTGGTATGTCGCGGAGACTATGTCCATTAATTATACAGACTATGGTAAATACATGCATGCAGACTTCATAGGACACAAACAGAGACTTAACAGGAGGAGGTGATACATTAAGATAGCAGCAAAGTGTGGGTAGTGTAGGAGTAGCAGGTACAGGTGAGAGTGGAGATGTGTTTAAATGCACCGCCTTATTGTTATCCATGAGCTGTGATTGGTTGAGTGAGGCTGGAAGTGATTTGAACATCAGCCTGTCAGTTAAAAACAGCTGGGTGTATGACTTCCGTGTCCTGCATGAACTTACGTAAACTTCATTTATCAGATTTTACGAGCTTAGAGTGATAACACTGGGCTCTCATCTCTGCCATCAGGTATTTTAGTAAATGATCTAGTTTCCTAGTAAATTCTGTTAAAATACAGCCATGATGAATAATGATGTCTTGGCTTTTTATTATTTTGTATATTTCATGGTCCAGACTTCCTTCACATTATCACACTAAAGCCTCGTCCTCTCCAGCTCCTCAGAATTAGCTCCATAACTCAGAAAAAGCTGAAAGTGCCCTCTGTCATCAAGCTGAAAGCAACCCCCCCCCCCCCCCCCCCACACACACACACACACACACACACACACACACTGAGAGCAGGGAAAATTTCAGGATCTAGATGAAGTAATGTGACAGAAATACCCTCAGTCTGCAGGTGTAATGATTTCTGACAGTGATTTCCAACCTGTGGGCCACAGCCCTCTGGTGGACCGTGACAGTATTGCAAGTATTGCCAAATCATTTCCAAAATAGTATCATTTTTGTGGGAGTGGGGATGTAATAATAAATATGTTACAGCCACACCAAAATAAAAGCTGATAGCTACTTTCCTTAATGGAGAGTTGGCAACACTGGGAACAGCAAGGAGTTTCCTCCCTAAAGATCTAAGACTGGGGACTGGCTCATACAGGGTCAACAGTCCAGATACGTAATTCGGAGCCAGCCCAGTGCGTGCTTTAAAGTCATCAGTTAAAAGTTAAAATCTACTCTTAAACTAACAGGAGGCCAATGAATGAAGATGAAATAGGGGTTATGTAACGTCATCTATTCAAACTGTTGAATCTTCGCCTTTTTTGTGGGGTTTCTCGTGTCTTGACGGCAGGCCAGCTGAGGCCTTGCAAATCAAACAGGCTAAACTTACTGAACTACTGAACTGTTCTGTTAAAACTATGTCACTCAAGAAGAGCAAAACACACGAGGAGTCCAATCATCAGAAGAGACCAGTCAGCTGAATTCGAGATACTTTATTCAAGTAAACGTATCTGAACAAAGTAAATGAGTTGTGAGCTTCTGCAGATCACCCAAGCAACTGAAAACATGACCAACAAGTAGCATCTTTATAACCCAGAGAATGGTTATTTCCTCTTCGCTCCTGTCTCCAGATTGGTCGTCTCTGTCGAAAGACGTCTCCTTTAGGTTCGCTCCCTATAAGGAGGGAAGATCCTTCCTGATCGATGCAGAGGCTAAAAGTAGAGACTGATTGCTGTGGTCATACTGAAGATTCTACTGTGAATCAACTTGAGCATTATTCAAAGGTGTCATCATGAGTTTGCTTATATACTTTGGTTCTGAACCTGGTTGCAACAGTTTTCCTTCATTGACTTTGTTCCCATGTTGGTTAATGCATCTTTAAGATATTGCTTCTTCAGAGTCCAGCTGGTCATTTTTGGTTGGATCAGATGTCTGTGAGCCTCAGCATTAAGGCCTGGCCAGCCTCAACGGCGTCTCGCTAGGGCAAAGATCAGCAGATTTATGGCTTTGTTTTTCACTCTGGGAGACAACTGCAGACTATAACGGGCATGTTGCACCTTTGGGAACTCGTCTTTCACTGTGAAAAAATCTTCTACAAAACCTGTGGGAAGTCTGGTGGCCGAGTTCTGTTGTTGGAGGTGTGAGAGTGGTTTTGATGTGAACCAGTGTGGAGGGGATTAAAAAACAACTGAGTGCTGAAAAAATCAGTGCACGGATTATTATTTTAAGATAAAAATCCAGGTGTCAAATGTAATGTTTGATGACCTCGGTCCTGTTAGGAATGATATTTACTGTCTTTAAGGAGCAGAATTATGCCACATCAACCAGATGGATATAAAATGCACATTATCTGAAACCATTTGAAGAAAGCTTCAATTCTTCACACCCAGAGGGCACAGAGGACAAAAGCTCTGTAAACTATTTCATAGAATGAGTTTAATGAAAGAGAATTTAGCTAAATAGCTTAAAAAAACCTTGTCTGCTGTGAACTCTTCTGCCGCTGATTCTTTTTATCACTTGTCCCTGTTCATTTCAAAGCAGCTTCTTTGTTATCACCTATTCATGAGATATATTACGGAAGAAGTCTCATTAACAGAAACACATTTAAATTCTCACTCAAAACAGAAGCTTAACTGGTTCGGACAGGAACATACTGGTACATATATATTTTAAAAGAATCCCTCCTGTTTTCTCTCTGCCTTCTTTGGTGTCCTCTGCATCTCTGTGTCGTGTCATCTCAGGTCATTTCCAAACACATTACGTCCCTTCAATGTTTAAATGGCAGCCCAGCCCCTTCTGCTCAGCTGTTCCTGGCCTTATCCTTTTTTTTTAATTGTTATTCTGCAGCACAGATCCTTTATCTTGTCCTTGCCTCACCTCCACAGTCCTCCCCTGTTCTGGCCTCCTCTCTTCTTGTAGCAGTATGTTGCTACTGTACCTGTCCTGCCCACTCACTGGTGGAAAATTACCTCGCTGATTTACAGTGTGATATTAGGGAGCCATAATGGGCCACTAAAGCGGATAATATGGGCCACAAATCTCTGGAAGGAGTGATGCTTTAACTGTTTGTTGGCATTTGATCGTATGTCTGTTCTGTGCTCATTCTTGCCCTTAAACAAAATAAATGTCCATACACATCCCAGTGGTTTTGAATCACACATGCCTCCAGAATAAAGAGGGTGATTTCTCCTCAATTTCTACTCTAATAATCCTCCAATTCAATGCTGTTGGATTCCGCAGGTTGACAAACTGAAACATGAAAACAGCCCTTTGCATTCAGACAGAGCAAATCCAAACAGCTAGCATACAGATGCTACACATCCTGTGGTCCATTTAATAGATTTACAAAGTTGTGTCTGAAAATGGTGGGATGTGGCCTAAATGATGAGGCATGTGTGACAAAAATGGTAACTGATTATACAGACCAACCCCCTCCCCCACCCACCCACCAACAAAAGTCTGGAATGTCCTCAAGATTTGGAAGATTATAAAAACTGTTTTGGTGTTTTTCTGTGGTGTGAGGTTGGACCTAATGATGAAGATGATCAGTGCAGTTGAGTTGAGTTGAGTCAGGTTTTCCCCTGGAGAATACAAGTCAATTTACAGCACGTAGACCATAAGTCTAGCAGAAAGGGGTAAGCTCTGTCTTTTTTTCCTGATGAAAAAACATTTCTGTGAAATGTTTTGTTGTAATGGTGGAAACTGGAGCTAGAGGAAGCTGAAGAAAGCTACACGGGAGGGCGATAGATCACAGGCTAAACCAGAGATTTGTCTGGACGGACAATGAAGTAGAGTTACTTCTTCCATCAAACGAGTTCTCAAAACTGTGAAATACCAAGTGTAATGCACATGGGCAAAGTGGAGCGTGACGTCGGTGTAACCGATGAATACTCTGGCTTGCTGTTTACACATCAATGGTGGCTGAAGCCTTTCAGAAAAATTCCACTCTGTTTTTAAAAGTTTCTGTTTTAGGTCGGCTTAGGTTGCCGTTTCCATGTAAACGAAAGGCCAAAATGGTACAATACCTCTGCATCTCATCCTAAAACTGTTGTTGTATAATCAATCAATCAATCAATCAATCAATCAATCAATCAATTAATCAATCAACCAATCAATCTTTATTTATATAGCGCCAATTCATAACAAACGTTATCTCAAGACGCTTTCCAAACGTTAACAGGTCTAGACCGGTAAATGGTAATAATAATAAGAAAAATATTAACAGAGACCCAACATCAAGACAAGATAAGAAGTCTGATCTCATCTTAACCCACCATGAGTACAGACCTTTGAGAGGAAAAACTTCCCTTTAACAGGCAGAAACCCCAGACAGAACCAGACTCATGTTAGACAGACATCTGAGGAGACTGTGATGGGATTAGAGAGAGAGAGAGAGAGAAGGGGGGGAGGGGGGATTGGAAGAGAGACAAAGACACAGGGAGACATAAACACAGAGTCCATATTTCTGTGTTGTAGTGATGATGATGGAGAAACTGTAAACAGCTGTAGCAGCTGGAGTCTGGCAGGTCCATGGCAGCAGGCCGTCCACAGCAACAATCCAAAGAACCTAACAGACAAACTCAGAGACTCCCAGAGAGATCCATGGTTAATAACTTTAATGGGACATTGAGATCAGAAGTTAGACTGACAGATAAATGGTATAAATGGTTCCTTTATCCCAGATAAACACCAAATCTGACCACAGGTGTCACTATTATCAATGCCAACCCGATAGTCCTTACAGAGCCTGGAATTCGTAAAAATAAGTTGCTCTAATCGCCAAAAACCCAAATCTTGAAAGCTGATCATACTGATTGAGGCAATGCCAACTTGCTAAGAAAAGCATTTTGCCACGGGATAGCTGGAATCAAGCGTGATAAAGGTTTACACAACTTACCAGATAATAGACCTTCTTACTCACTTTCCTTCAAATTTGCTCCTTTTGATTCCTGTTCTCTAAAAACAACAGGAAGTGTCCTTGAGTTTGAGGAAGTCACACACAAATATGATCACTCTAAATACTATTTTCAATAAGTTATTTCCCATCAGTGAGAAAATGCACTCTGTCATTGAAACTGTAACGTTTCATTGTAACCATATTCTGATCCTGCATGCTGTCATTTTTCTAATGGATGCTAAAACACAACTTTAAAAGAGATTTTTCAAGATGCACTGCTTTGAACCTCAGTTGAACCATCAGTGATTTGCCAGAGCCTCGGGTTAGCAACAGCAACTTCATCAACAACTTCACAGACTTTTCATATTTTAATTAAATGTGTCTCATAAATGCTGAATTTAACAGCGGCGTGCTAATCCCTCTTGAGCTATAAACATGCCCATTTTTCAGCAGAGGAAAAAAAAAAAAGTGAAATGCACTCTCACATATGACTGATTTGAAGCAGTTTACTGTAATAACAACGTATTATTGCAGTGAGAGCAGCTTCTGGGCTCAATTGAACCCTGGAAGCTGCTCTGAGTGCAATAATACATCGTCAGATTGTGAGGCTAAGCTAGCAGGCTTCTCTGAGCGCCTCTTCTCTCACACAGAGTCATCAGCGCTCTGTGCTGGAGTGATGAGGTTTGCTCTCTTCTTCTCTTCGCCTGCAGGAAGCTGCTTTGTGCATCCATACTTAACACTCTGTCTTTGTAGTGAATGTAAGGCATACAGAGAAGCCTGGAGCTTACATATTTGTGAGTGAGCGTGTGTGTTTTCTTAGAGATCCACACTCCTTTTTAAACCTGTGTATAATTTTGTGTGCATATTTCCAATATAACGTACTGTAGATTTTATTTAATGAATCTCTTTTCAGTTTTCTCTTTTGACAATGACAACTCACATGCAAGGAGTCTTTCTAGGTATAAGCATTTAGCAAAGGCTTAGCCTGCTCTTAAGTGTGTCTGTACCCGTGATTAGTTTGTGTACTTTCAAGGAAAAATATGTGTGATTCACACCATGTAAGACTGAAGTGATTGATTTTATATAACGATAATTAATAGTTCACATACTGAGAAAGAAATCATTCTGTGAATAGAGGCCCTTGAGCTAAAGCATCAAGGTGGGAACTCATTCAGATGTGTGAATGGGTGAGACAGAAGCTCTCAGGTTCAGGTTGGAGGTTTAACAACTTCACCACGAAGTCAGGAAGTTAATTAAGCCATGAGTATGACAGCTGGAAATCTAAACAGTTCAGAAAAAGATGGAAGTTTCACATTCACAGAGTCAAAACATACTAAAATGTATTGTCTAAATTGTTGGGGTAAGAAATGTTGAACTAATGAAAATGGTTTCTTCTCATTCATTAATAATAATAATATCAAAGGGAACTATGACTTATTTCATTGAAATTCAGACCAAACAGGAAAAACACTCATGTAAATAACAGAATCACTAACTGATGACCTTGGGTGACTTGAAAAGTGGCTCCAAATAAAATGTATTTATTTTTCTTATTCTTATTACTATAATTATTCTCAGTAAACTAGAGGTGACTTCAGGATTTTTGAAACTGTGGACCCCCCCCCCCCCCCCCCTTTCCTCTCCCCCACTGGTCTCTTCCCTCCACTGCTTATGATTGTTTGGTAAACAGACTACAAGTGTTTCATTCATTTACTACCATCTTTCACTAATATCACACAGTTAATGTTCATTCAGATATTACTAATTCTGAAAGCATGGCAGCCTTTAGTTTCACACCACCATCATTTACATTTAGTGGAAACACTGAACCAAAAAGAAAAAAAAAGTGGTTCAGGCAATAAAGGGTTCAACGCCAAACATCTGACTTACCTATTTTGATACATAAATAGAAAGAAGCCTGGAACCAACCGGACATCAGAACATAAAGAATGAATCCATAAAGCTCCTATCATTGACTGGACACTCTGAAGAACAGAAAGTTACTGCAGTAACTCAGACAGAGAGATTCTTCTGTAAGAGAATGCTTTTTAAGCTGAGTCTCCCTGAATGAACGTTTTTATTTATTGATTTTGAATCATTCATTTATAAAGTTTAAGGTTCCCTGTGGTTGCTCTCATGATGTGTTCATCCGTCTCTACAAATCCCTGTATGTATTTATTAATCAAACAACATGTACCACTTATAGAAGCAAGCGTGCAGCTGTGTTGACCCAATCAGAATAATCTTTTTATGCATTTTCAGATCGCTATGTGCTGGTAGGTAGCCGCCATGACAGCGACCAGGGAGGCGGGGCTTCGGCTATTATGAATCAGCTCATCGCCGCGCTGACGGATCAGACCAAGCGAGGTTGGGTGCCAGACCGGACCACTGTGTTCTGCTCCTGGGGAGGCACAGCCCTGGGGAACATCGGGTCCTTTGAGTGGGGAAAGGTCAGCAAGCACGAGAGCCTCTGCTTAGAAAATGTCAGCAGGAGTCAGAAAAAGAAAAAACAGAGAAAAAAACAGGTTCTAATTTAAGATAAAGCTGAAAACAAGATAAACATCTTTTTTACATCAGGTCAGCACAGACACAGACTGATCACATGACATTTTATCTTCACAAAGGAATTTCTCTTTGTCTTAAACTTGTTCAACCCCAATGACTCGTTTGCATTTAGCCTTTGAACAGGCTGAAGGCTTTTTAGCATTTTGTCAGAGAAGGAACAGGAGACTAAACATGAATCTATATCACACTGTAAAAACTTGATGCTGTTTTGAAAGTAAGGCTGGGATCGATTATAGTCTTAAATCCTTCATCTTCTTTCAGAAATGTAGAATACTTACTGCCAGGCTACCCTTCAAAACTGAAATACTCTTATTTCCCCCATACAATGTCTTATAAGTTTAAAAAATTATAATAATAACAATGATCATTTAAAAATGGAGCTGGGAACTTGTTCTTCAGTCCACCTGTTCCTTATGGATTCCATTGGAAATTACCTCTAAGTGATATTTATCCCTAACCATTGCACTGAATAAGGACTACATGAAAATCCCAGCACCACTCTAAATTGCCTCATGCCTTACATACAAAAAATAAATATATATATATATATATATATTTTAAAATCCTCAAAACTAGTAAAATTATCTGTCAATGCAGAAAGTTAATTTTACTTGACAGGAAATCATGAAATAAGTATTTGCTGGTGAAAAAAAAAACAGAAGAAGAAAAGCTAATTTATAAGTTAAAATACTTAAAAACACTTATTTTGTAGCACAGTAGTCCATGCATTCCTTTTTGCGTTCTTTATTGTAGGATATGAATGCATACAGACAAGCAAAATGACACTTATTTAAGTAAAAGTGTTTTCAGAGTTAGACAAGTATGATTAAGATGTTTTTTTGTTTGTTTCAAAGGGAGTTTGTGGATTTAATATATTGTTTTTGTAATATTGTTGTGCATAAAAAAGGCTCTTTGATGTGTTATTGTATCAGTTGTGGTTTGGTTATGTGTTTGTACAAATCTGAGCCATTCATTAGGTTAAATTGTGTTTTCAACTGAAGTATAATGTGTTAACTTAGTTTTATTTTGAGGAGACTTTAGGTGAGAGAACCAGTTTAGCTAACTTCAACAGTTTTTTTGACCCGACTTATTGAGACAAAATAACAAACCATCCAAAAGACATCTTCATGCTCAGTTTCATCTAAATCTAAAATCTTAAATCTTGGCAAGTGCAAAATATGTTGCAGTGTGATACGGGGCAATAAACATGGAGGGCCTGAATGATGTCACCCTTGAAAAGTAATAAGACCACCTGATTAAATACTTTAACACTAACACTGGATAAAAACCATCCAATATTAAAAAATCAGCTTTCGATGACTGCACTGACCAATAACAACTCAGACAGCAGTAACACAATGGAATCACCTGACTACGTATGACTGTGTTGACCTATAGATACTGACAGATTCAGGTCTTTCACATGTTCTCTTTTTCAAACTAAATGAGTTTACAGAGTGTCTTGAATCTGCTGAGCCCTTTTTTTAGATTTCACAGATAATCCTCAGAGCTAAACAGGAATATCAAGCTTAGGAATAAAACTGTCTAGCTGGTTAATTACAGCAAATGGGGCTCTTGAAAAGATGCATCTACAGCATGAAGTCACGTGATTCATTTGTGTCAAAATAATCACTCAAATATAATGAATAATCAGGGGCTTTACATCTCTGTAGATTAATTGCATTGATACAGACAAAGTTTTCAACCTCCAAGCAGCAGCAGCTTCTCTTTGGCACGTTAATCCTGACTGGGTGGAATTAAACCAATCGTCTATAATTTTTGAAACATTAGTGTCCACAATTAGTGATCATCAAAGAGGTGAGCCATCCATATCAGCAGGTGTTCCCTCTGTAAGCCTGAGATAGACCACATTAGACATGCAGTCTGTTGTAGTCTCAATCAGACCATGTTGGATTGAAAAGCTCTCCTTTATGATTGACAGCTCTCTTTTTTTTCTTTGTAGCTCTCCATTTTCCCCGGTAAGGATGATAAAGTTATCCTTGGAGCAGGACAGCCATTTCTGACGGACTTGACATGATGATAATTATGGTTGTGTGATGGACTGATAACCTCTTTAAGAGTACGATGGTAGAAACGTGGTGGTAAATGTGTGTTTTCCAGGATAACAGTGTGGTCCTGAGAAGCAGTGCGGTGGCCTACATCAGTCTGAACTCTCCCGTCAGAGGAACAGAAACTCTCAGAGCTACAGCCTCTCCAACTCTGCTGCAGCTCACCTCAGATATACAGAGAGTAAGTATTACAGCCACCACAAACACTGACATGTCAGCCTACATTACTGCAGAGGGACAGTGACTGCAGATGTGACAGTCGGCCCCAACATTTATACACTCCACACCTGAAAAAGTCTGTATTTAAATATGACATTTATATCTTCTTTTGTACATTAAATGAAACAGTACTAGTTTTGGCTGCATTCACTTAGTTGGAGAAAAAAAGACTGCTTGAGAACACCAGAAGGACCAAACTGCTCTTATGCTTATTTGTGTCTCTAGATTCTTTGTAAAAAGTTTGGAGATGACCCCTGATATCAGGGTTATGTCACAATGCATGCCTAAATGCTCAATGCTGATTTTAACAATTAATGAGTAATTACTAAATTAATCAATGTTTAAAGTAGTCAACTATTTTCATAATTAATTAATCATTTTAAGTAATCATTGAAGAAAAAGACGTCCAAATTCTCTAATTTCAGCTTCATAAATGTGAATATTTTCTGATTTCTTTGCTTCTCTATGACAGTCCTGAATATATTTAGTTTGCAAAAAAGACATCTGATGATGTCATTTTGGACTCCAAAGAACACTGACATTTTTCACCATTTTCTGACACTTTATACACCAAACAGCTACTCAATTACTCGACTACCCGCATGCTCAGTTGAACTTTAATGATGTCATGCACAGAATGGTATTAACGGAAATGAAAATGGCCCTGGATTTTTGGAGCTTGTTTTATAAAGTGTAGTAGCTTATTTGGGCTTGCTTTGCTGCCTGTATGATCCCTGCATGATTCTCTCCTAGCTCTTCATTACATCAAGAAACACAAGCACATACATAAGTTTTAGTTTCTCTTCTCTCCATGCGCTTCTCTCTCACACCGTTTGCTCATGTGCAATCTGCCTCTCTTCCTCCTCCCCTGCTCAACTGTGAGTGTTGACGCTCAGTCATGACACTCAGGCTACACATTAGGTCTAAAACATCACTATCCCTCCCTGGCTAACAACATCATCTTCCACGCTTGTTTTCGCCTCTATTTTTGTCTGTGGCACAGAAATGTGGTGTGTGTTGCTCCAGAATGACGTCAAAGTTGCAAAAAAATGTGACCTTGCTGTTCAGACCGCGGTTGCATTCAAAGAAATCCGATATGTGTCTGATTCAGTACATGTGGCCTGAATCTGACTGGAAAATGTCAGATTCAGTGTGACTTGTGCTTTTCAGACAAATAAGGCTTTTGTGACGCTGTTGCCTGCCCCTGTCTGAATAGCTGCACCTGTATGCTTAGCTCAAACAAGAAGTCTCAGCTCCCCATCACCATGGAAACCACACAGCTGATGATGTCATAAGGGGTTCTTAGGTTATTAACAGACTACTTACACTGGCCATCATCAATTTCTGGTTGCCTTGCAACGATGTGACCGACCGCCACCGGCAAGCTAGCTCAAAACACCTTGCATGTAATATCCGAGCAATGAACCCCCCTCTGATTTTTGTTCATTTTTTCTCTTTCTTGCTGTTAAAAGCCAGTTATTAGAGTGAGTATGACAGCTAGGCTAACATCATCAACTTTGTGGTCTCCATGGTGATGTTAACAGAATGTTCAGCCAGAAGAGCAAAACTGACAGCCACTATGAACAATGGGAAGTCAGGAATAAGGTCAATAAATAGGACTGATGCAGTTAGGGTTAGGGCTCAGCATTTCAAAATCAAGCACTCACTGCCAGGAAATGCAAATACAAAAAAACGTGTAACTTGGTGGGCTGGGCTTATTGGACACTTAAGTGGATCATGACTGATTTGGAGGCAGATGCATCAATTTGCAGATGTTTTGTCTAATGTATGTGGAGATGTTTTGAATCCTAGAGGTGGTTGTTATGTATACTTGTTGTATGGAGTGTGATATCTGTATTAGTGAGTGTTGTAACCATGTAACTGTACTGCTGCCAACTGTCTTTGTCAGGACACTCTTGGAAAGAGATTTTTTTAATCTCAACGAGCCTTTTCCTGGTTAATTAAAGGTTAAAGAAAAAAATCTCTTAAATGGTACCACATCTGTAAGGAACATGCATTTGTGGGATGAGCAGCAGAGCTCATAATCTGGGTTGCACCAATGAAAATGCCAAACAGCTTATTTTGCTGTTACTATTGACTCTTGTTTTAAGCTTCTTGTACCCCCAGGTACCTGATTTGATTCAGAATTTGACCGATTTGAATAGGGCCCTTTCAAGCTGGTGTTCAGAGCCCTGTACTATCTCCAAAGTGAAGGCCAAGCTCTATAAAACAGGGACTTTCTGAGACATACTAAAAAATAGGTGTCCAAAGAAGACAACACCAGATGAAGCCTGTGTCCTAACCCCGTCATCATTAATTAGGGTTGCAAAATGGTGAAAAATTTCCAATAAATTTCAGGAAAGTGTCCTGAAAGTTTCTATGTGAATTTTAGCTCAAGGTATTGGAAATTATCAGGGTGCTTTTTTTTCTGTAAACTTAAATGAATCTTTCAAAAAAATTCCCATAAAATGTTGCCTTGAAATTTGGGAAATTATTAGGAGTTTTTTCTTGTTATCAGCTTTATTTGAAAATATCAAACATATCAACAACAGCCAGAAAGGGACAGATGTCCCTTTTTCAGGGACATCCCTGCTTATTTCAGCAAGACAATGACAAGACACAATCTGCACCTGTTACAACAGCGTGGCTTTGTAGTAAAAGAGTGCAGGTACTAGACTGGCCTGCCTGCAGTCCAGACCTGTCTCCCATTGAAAATGTATGGAGCATTATGAAGAGAAAAACACAACAACAGAGACCCCGGACTGTTGATCAACTGAAGTTGTTCATCAATCAAGAATGGTAAAGAATTCCACCTCCAAAGCTTCAACAATTAGTGTCCTCAGTTCACAAACACTTATTGAGTGTTGTTAAAAGGAAAGGTGATGGAACACAGTGGGAAACATAACCCTGACCCAGCTTTTTAGGAACGTGTTGCAGGTATCAAATTCAAAATTAGTGAAATTTGTGATTTTTTTTTTTATCAGTTTGAACAATAAATATATTGTCTTTGTAGTGTATTTAACTAAATATAGGTAAAACAGGATTTGCAAATCATTCTATTATGTTTTTATTTTTGTTTCCACAACGTCCCGACTTCAACGGAATTGTAAATGCAGTTAATATAACTTCCTGAAAATTCCAGGAATTTTGCAACCCTGGTACTGAGGAATATTTTACAGATTTAAAGTCAAAGTTTTCAACTGGATATAGCAAACAGCTCTCCGTCCAGACAATTTAAAACAGACTGCACACAGTTAACCTCCTTTCTCATAGAGCTGCAAGGAGGCCTTCCATGACTGTCCATCACTGTCAGTCCTGTTTGAATTATTGTCGGCAACACGTCCACTGGAACCTGAAAATGTGGAGGAACTTTATCTTAAAATAATCCAGGTTGTGCCAACGGTTGATGACAAAAAAAGGATGTTTGGCATTGGCAGGGAAGATTTCATGAATTACAAATGCATGTTTGTTACAAATGGGGCTCCACTGAAAAGAGAAATAAACAGATTTTACTACGGTGTGAGATTTATTACCAAGACAAATGGCTACAAGAAAAAAATAATCTACAAAATACAGAAACCTCTTGAGTTATTCACCCTTCGTTAGCCTTGTGTGCCCAATTTAACTCCACTTTAGTGCTGCTCCCTTCTTTCTTCATTCTTGCTCTACCTGAACTGTGCTTTCATTCATCCTTCCCAACGTATTCCAGCAGTCGATGATCAAGAGATGGCGTAGTCAACTTGATAATTAAAGTAACAAATCACAAGGAAAGGTGAGATGCTGGCTGTTATATAAGAGTGTCACCTCCATGCTGTGAGAGGGGGAGGTTGGCACTCTTAAAATAATCTAATCTAAATAAAACCCACTTGACTCTCACACCATCGCATTCTTCCTAACCACACACTTGATCCTCAGTGACCATATTACTGATTAACTCAAGCAGCTCCATGATTCAGACTCTCTTTACTCCAACCTGAGGCTGTTTTCAGACAACTCTCACAGACATCTTCTTCCCAACTTCCACCGTCTTCTTAAACTCTGAAAACTTCTGCCAACTTAAAAAAAAAACCCACCTCATCGTCACTTTCTCTCATTTCCTTCTTCCACCTCCACTGCCGCCTCCTCTTCTCTTTTTTGTTCTTCACCTTCTCCCTTAAGCACTACATCTTTTTCTCCATCTCTTCCCCTACCTTCCTCTCTCTCCTTCTCTCTCGCTTTCTCTCTCGACCACTTCTTAATCTTCTCTTTCATCAGCAGCAGGCACTGTGTCTCTCCACCCGCTCATATTGCTCATTAAACCTCTCTCTAACTCCTGCCTCTCTCTTTGTCTCCTCGGGGTGTGTTACATCGCGTTTTTATTTGTGTCTTCAGGTTAGTCATCCATCCTGGGGGAAGATTTGTGTTCCTGCCACTCACCCAGGCAGGTACACGAGGTCATGAGTGGACAGAAAGTCCAGTCCAGTGCTCTTTTAATTCCCCAAGCCCGACCATAAACTAATTAGCTGGAATGGTCCAGACTACCTGTGACGTTTGGCTGTAATGAATCTACAGACAGCCTTGTGCCAAAGCCATATTAAGAGGAAGAGAAATGAGACAGGGAGAAAGAAACTTTTGATGTTCTTTGATTAAAAAAAAAACTATCCTTCAGAGAGAAAAAGAAAACGCCAACATTGTGAGCTCATATCTGACACTCTGCTTTCTTTGCTATTAGATTCATCCTCTCTGCCAGGCTTTATGTTTAACTTTCCATGCCTGTAGCAGCAGCTCAAATGCTGTCTCCTTTAAGGAGTATAGTTTGCATAAACTCAGACATCAGACAGCTCGTCTTGCATCCCCAGGGGACAACAGTGCTGCTGTAAATACTGCTGCAGGAGAGAGGACTGTAAGAGGAGCCTGTACACACCGTGCTGCCAACTGATTGGCTTGCTTTTCATTACTGGATGACCATTTCTCAGTGAACCTGACACTTTTTCAATGCAAATCTTGCTACCTTGAGCCTAATTGCCTATACATTACTCTCTGTCTACTTCAATTGATGGTGCCTTAACCCCACCAGTAAATTTTGGAGTAAATCTGGCTGGACTCCTGGAAAAGTGCTTTTTCCAGATACAGCAGTGTGGTCACAAGGCGATTATTGAACTATTGTTTCATTGCTTTGGTTTTGTTTTAGTGAAAGAATGGAGAGTGGAGATCAGTTTGTGTCAATAGGGCCTATATTTCAGCCTGTGGTTTATTATCCGGAATCACGCAATTTTCATAAACTCCTGGAAAATCCTGTTCGCAGCTTCCTCTTTGAGTCCCGACTCCTGAGAAAACCCTCTGTGTAAAGTTCATGAGATGTCTAATGATGGATGAAGCAGAGTCTGAACCCACTGTGACATCTTTTGTCTCTTTTTAAACACAGATGGATTCAAAGCATTAATGAAAAGTAATCTGTAGCTTCATTATGTGCACAAAGATCACCGTTGCATAATTCAAACCCACTCACTGGAGGGGAACTGTCCTGACTTTTGCCTACTGTGTTCAACCCAACCACTTGCAGAAATGTTACTCATTTGGTGCCAGGAAAAAGTATATTAAAGCATTACAATGGGCTGCTGAAAGATAACAACTGTTGCTAATTTGTTACATATTGCGACTTGATGTAGCCAAGGAGACCTTTGTATCCCACTAATGCTGACTGATGCATGTTTACACATACCACAGATTGTATCAAATGCACTATGTCCCCATCTATTGGTCAGAGGGTGAACTATCTCTGGTTGACATGAGCAGAGGACCAGTTTGACAAAACATGGGTTTTGGCACACATGGAAATTATGTGAAGAAAACACACACGCCATCTTATTGGTGGCTTTTACAGCTGTTTTAAAAAAATAAGACTAAAATGTGACAACAACTGTGGAAGTTATTGGCTGATTTCACTTTGTTGTGTTTTTGCTACATGAGGCTACATGACAGCTAAAAGTGAATAATATTGCATTTAGGTGCAATGACAGAGAAAAGATTCAGATTCCTGTGCATATATTTTAAATGCTTGATTAAGTTTGTGCCCAATTAATCTCTATAATTATTGTAAGGCTCAGGATTCAACATGTTTATTATGATGTGTACTTTGTGTTTTTTTTTTTTTTTTTTTTTTTTTTTTTTTTTTTTTAATTTTCAAAATGTTGCCTCTGATTGCAGAAACTTTCAAAGTGTGAAGGAAGCTGGTGAAATTCAGGTTTTTATCCAAATGTTCAAGGTGCAATGTTCACCTGAGCCTTTGACGAGAACATTGTTGTTAAAGGCCAAACTGCTCAAAAAATAAATAAATAAATAAAATAAAATAATAATAATATATATATATATATATATATATATATATATATATATATATATATATATATATATATATATATATATATAAACCCCAATTTCAATGAAGTTGGAAAATTGTGTACAATGTAAATAAAAACAGAATACAATCAATCAAATCCTGTTTAACCTTTATTCAACTGAATACACTGCAAGGACAAGATATTTGTTGTTCAGACTGATAAACTTTATTGTTTTTTTTTTTGTTTTTTTTTTTTTGCAAATATTCACTCATTTTAAACTTGCTGCCTGCAACATGTTCCTAAAAAGCTGGGACAGGGTCAACAAAAGACTGGGAAAGTTGAGGAATGTTTGGAACATCCCACAGGTGAACAGGTTCACTGGAAACAGGTGAGTGTCATGATTGGGTATAAAAGGAGCATCCCTGAAAGGCTCAGTCGTTCACAAGCAAGGATGGAGCAAGGCTCACCACTTTGTGAACAGCTGCGTGAGCAAATAGTCCAACAGTTTAAGAACAATGTTTCTCAACATACAATTGCAAAGAACTGATGGATTTAATCATCTACAGTCCATAATATCATCAAAAGATTCAGAGAATCTGCAGAAATCTCTGCACGTAAGCAGCAAGGCTGAAAACCAACACTGAATGACCCCCATGACCTTTGACCCCTCAGGCAGCACTGCATTAAAAACCAACATCATTGTGTAAAGGATATTACCACGTGGGCTCAGGAAGACTTCAGAAAACCATTGTCAGTTAACACAGTTCATCACTACATCTACAAGTGACAGTTCAAACTCTACCATGCAAAGACAAAGACATATATCAACAACACCCAGAAAATTATTTTTGGAAATCATGGACATAATGTCCTCATGGATGTGTCCAAACTTGACCACCTGACTATGTACAACCCTAATTCCAACTTCATTGAAATTGTTTTATTTTTTTTAACCTCTTCTACTTCCAGCAATCTGGTCCAGAAAAAAAATCCATTTAATAAGATCTCTATTTGGGCTTTATGAACTTTCCAAAGATGATATTTGAAGAAGTAAGCCTGAACAGGTTTTTATCAGTGACACTGACACCCCAAAGCTTTCGATTCATGTTTATTTTGGGGACCCTCTCAAGACAAAGTAAAACCTGTTATCTTTATGTAAGAAAACATTTTGTCCTGCCTTATTTAACTGCCAAATGTGTCACTCACTCAGAGTCTTTGCCTTTGATAATGGACAAAAGTCTTTTCAGGTAGTGGACTGTAATTCACTTCATCTGACGCTTATCCTGCAGCATCGATTGTAAGCAGAAAAAAAAGCAGAACACAGAAACAGTCAGTCTTATGCTTATGGTCTTATTTGCTTTTGTAGCTCAAGAGGCCTCAGTATTGATTTCATTCTGTTTCATTACTGACTAAAAACTTCTCACAGCAGCTCTGACCATCTATTACTGCAGTGACAGTCTGAATGAGATAGTTCTGTTCTTTTGTTGTTGTGTGTGCATGTATCACTTACACCATCACACGTTTGTGCTGCTTTTCCTCAACACTGAAGGTTTACTGCTGCAGGATAATGAGTGTTTTGTCCTTTGTTGTATTAACCCAGGAGGAGTAATTGTTACAACTGTTATAACCATCCAGCAAATCAAAGAACTAATATTGACAGGTATGGAATTAAGGTTTTCTTTCATAAACCCAATTGATCAGGTCTTTTCAATAATTGGCAATACCTGATATGTAACAGAAGCAGGAATTCTATCTATCTATCTATCTATCTATCTATCTATCTATCTATCTATCTATCTATCTATCTATCTATCTATCTATCTATCTATCTATCTATGTTTGTTTTGTTTTCCATATTTCTTTCTTGAAGACCCCAAGGTGACTGAGCCATGATAATACAGTATCAGTGGAGGCAGATTAATTTAGGAAACAGAGATATGTGCAAATGCATTGTATGATTTTCAATTATCAGCTTAATTGAATATCAGAGGCTTTTTATTTTACTGTTTTTACTATGACTGGAGCCTGACCACAGGTTGGTGAGGAACCTCCTGAAACTCCATTTTTCTTTCTTTCTTTCTTTCTTTTTCTTTCTTTCTTTCTTTCTTTCTTTCTTTCTTTCTTTCTTTCTTTCTTTCTTTCTTTCTTTCTGATCTGCATTGAATCTCAAATTTTGTGTCTTCCAGGCTGGCTCATGATACCAGTCCAGACTTATCTACATATGCATTTTGGTCACAGGAATACTGCTACCTTTTGCACACAAGTAGTATTTACTAAATAAACACCTTCAAACATGCTTCAGATTATTTTTTTTCACTGATCTGTCATCAACATTCCTGATGATAACTCTTTTAAAGTCACCCCTAACATGTGGTCAACACCACTGCTGAAGCATAGTCTATGGATAAAATTACCCATGTATGCCTTCTGTAGTGGCCTGGACTCATCTACATTCATAATTATATTAGATGGCAGATCCTCAAGTTTTGAAACACTGGTTTAACCAATGGACTTGAACCAAAACAAGCTCATTTGTAAAGCTGTGACTCACTGTTGCAGGGAAGAACCCAAATGTTTTCATGTTTGTGTTGCTATTTTTGTGTTTTGGTCTTTTTTGTCCCATAACTGTTTTCATATGCTCACAAAGAGAACGAGTCAAATTCATCACTTAAGCTGTATAGCTCTGTACCATCTAAAGAATTCTCTAACAACACCCCCCCAACCCCTCACCCCTTAGTGTTTGCTTTTATTTACCCTCCTGCCTCACATTGCCTCGCCTCGTTGTGCCTAATTGTCTGTTCGGTGGCAGCTGTATCTCAGATGCACTCTATCGCCCTATTAATCACCTCAAGAGTCTCAAAGCTGCCCCAGGTATGCTCCCTACCTCCCAATATTTAGAAAGAGACCTAAGCATGTCGTTAATCATGTTTGTGCAGCGGCTGTTGTACTTTCTACATATCTTACTTTGCTGGGACCTGTCTTCCAAATTGTGATGCTGCTGCACTGATAGTTTTGGAATGGGTGCTTGGGAACCAATTATAATGCAACGAGATACCTCCTTTGTTGTGGATTTACACCGTGATTGGAGTCAACAGGGGGGTAGGTAGACAAAAAGAAGGCATGTGTAAGAGAAACAAAGGTGGAAAGAGGAAAGCTTAGGTGGCTGGAGGAATACAAAACAAATGGAGAGGAGCCAGGGCTTTAATTGGGTATTGTTCTAGAGATGTACGTGTGTCTGGTCCCCAGTCTGGGCGTGGGTGGTTTGCAGCAGGTACCTTCATTAGAAAACAAATGGTTATCTGTGGACAGTGCATTGTTAGACTGAAAGAAGACATGAGCGGCAAATTCGTCATCTACCCTCTCGCCAAGAAATGCTCGTTGACCTGTGCAGCTGTGTGTTTGTGTCAACAAGCACATGGGACTCAATGTGATGGTTTTCTTTAAGTTTAGCCGGCTGCTGCGGTGTGATTTAATCCCCAAGAGTTCTGTGTGGGGACATCAGTTGTTAATAGTATATATGACCATGTGTCCTGCACTCAGTAGGCTCTAAATCATTGTGACATGATCCCATATTGCCTCCATATGTTGTGTATATGGAGCGTAGCGTGATTATGACAATACCCCTGGGGTCATTTGCTTATTTCCACATATATTTGTATTATGTGCCACTTTTTGTTACATGGATAAAAGCAAAGACATATGAGCTTTTTGTTAAATTTCTAATGGATAAAAAAGTTACAGAGGAATCATTTAATCCCTTATAAATTAAAGTGTTTTGTACTTCATAAAAAAAGAAACTAAATGGGTTCAAAGTTTCAGATCTAGGACAACAGCTAGAGCCTGGATTTATGGCTGGTTTACAGTCAAGAGGGTGAAGTTTGCATGTTCTCCCCGTGCATGCATGGGTTCCCTCCCACAGTCCAAAACATGCTCATCATCAGGTTAATTAGTGATTCTAAATTGCCTGTAGGTGTGAGTGTGAGCATGAAAGTTGTCTGTTTCTGTGTGTCAGCCCTGTGATTGGCTGGAGACCAGTGTGTACCCCGCCTCTCACCTTAAGTCAGCTGGGATCGGCTCCAGCCACCAGCGACCCTGAACAGGATAAGAGGGATAGAAAATGAATGTATGAATGAAGTGCCTCTCAGTGGTAGCTTGTTGCAGCAGCTCTCTCCTCATTGTTCCTTTTTCTCCTTTGTTTTCTTATCTATTAAGCTTCCTTTGCAGTTGGAGCTGGTCATTACTTTCTATGGCTCATTTGTTGGTGATTGACACCAAACTGGTTGTGTTTGCAGTGGTGTTTTTATCTTTTCTGTTCCTGTTTGCCTGGGGATCTATAACCATGGTTGCATTGTTTACACATAAAACTTCAGCTGTTAGCAGCCCGTAGCATGTCAATGCTAACCAGTCCAAAGTTGCCTGCAAGCTGAGGAGGAGGGAACGAGGACGATGTGCTGGTACTGCGATGCCAGCTAACAAGGGACCCCATCGACCTGTTCTTTTGGGGGATGTGCAATCTATCTCCAATAAGATGGACGAGCTAGCAGTCCTAACCCAGCGCCAGAGGGGATACTGGCAGAGTGGCATTATGCTATTCACACACTGTTTGGAGCTTAAACAGTATTTTAATATTAGATTTTACAATGTGTCCACTGTAATGTACAACAGAACAATCTTACCATGAAGAAAAAAAAAAACCAAAACGTAACTAAAAAACCCAAAAAACTGAGACTTATGAAATTAGAAAAGGACAACATCAAAACTAAACTGCTGAACAGAATTTCTGTATTGACTGTCATCACTGTGCTATGAATGCACTGAATTTGAGTTTTCACAGGCGTTCAGGTCCTCTAAAATAGTCTGGAGGCCTCAGCAGCACAAGTTTGACTATATAAGCTCATCTTCTTCTTTCTTTTCTTTGTTCACTAAATGTAAAGCTTTGGTAGTCCAGGAAGTTTTTCTTTGTAATGCAGAGGAACATCTTGCAGTAGATGCATCACATGTATGTTTTGCCTTTGCACTCTTGGTTTTGGCACCTCTCTACATGGTTGCAGTCTGCCATCTCCAGCAGGTGGCTGGCCCCACATTCTCTCAGCAATGCCTCTGGCTGTGGAATCCTCTTTTTGATGGCTCGTACTCTTCTTCGCCCTCCTCAACCTCTTGTCGTCAGGTTCTGAGTAACTCAGCAGCTCAGTTGCCAGATGCTGTTTGAAGTCAAGGAACTGTTCTTGTCTTTGACTGATCCCTTCAGCTCCATGCTGTCAGACTTGTACTGAAGCCAGGAATTTGTGGAATAAGCACATGCACTGTCTGTTTCTTGGTTCTGCTCGCCATTCAGTAGAAGCTTAGCACGGGGTCACAGAGGTCAATGCTTCCCATGTCGTCATTGTAAATATTGTATGACTGCATATCTTCTCACTTGGACCTGGACTTTGTCCTTCTGTGACCATCTGGTGCAGATATTTTCAGGTTCTTTTCCATGTGCAGTGGAAGCCATCAGCACTGGTTTGTTTTCCATTTTGTGATGACCAACTGCTGTCACTCCCCTCCTTTCTCTTTTCAGTAGTTCGTCATTTGGTTACAGATACAGCTTGGTGTTAAGAGAGAGAGAGACCCCTCATTTCTAGCTCTCTGATTTGTAAATGTTGCCGAATCTTCAAAGACTCAAGTCATCTTGAAAGTCAGGAGACCTGGATAGCACAGGTTTGAATCTATTGATAGAAGGAAAAAACACAATCAATGAGGTACTGAACACACTATTTTATCTATCTATCTATTGATCTATCATACATGCTGGTCTTGGCCCACAGAGGACAGTGGTGTCCTGTTCATCTGTCTGTCAGCTCATCTCATGCGCTTCCTGCTTCTGAGCTTTCTCTCTCTTCTCTCTCTTATCTTGCAGGACCAACCTCATCTGATAATTCCAGATCTGAATCTCCCTCCATTATATGGTTGAAAATTCTATGCCTTGGTTCTTTCTACTGCATTAGTGAAAAAAATAAAAGAGGTTAACCCTTTAAACCCTAAGGCCCCTCAACTGGGGAACTTTGGGGTCACTCTGCAATAAAATGCACAGAATGAAGCACTTACAAAGTATAAATGTGGTCATATTGCACATTAGATGAAACAGGAGAAACTCAGCTACAAACGCCGTCAAGTCATACTTCAACCAAACTTTCTTTTTGTGTTATACTTGAGTTATTACCCTGAGTCAGTGACATAAATACAAATACTGACACCTCTGAACAGTGTTCCCTTTATTATGACACTAGAATGATTCAAATCGACCTCTGAGATGCAGACATATGCAACCCAAAATCCAGTGAAGTTGGGATGTAAAATGTAAATGAAAACAGAATCGTATGATTTGAAAATCCTGTTCAACCTACATTCAACTGAATATACTACAAAGACAAGATATTTATATTTATTTATTGATGCCTGCAACATGTTCTAAAAAAGTTGGGACAGGGGCAACAAAATACTTGGAAAGTGGAGGAAGAAAGTTGAGTAATAAAGTAATAAGATGCCTCTTGTTATTGTTTGGTTATTCTACCAATTATAGGTAAATATTCTTGCATCATTCTTAAATGAGTCTTCCAGGATTGACATGGATGTGCTGAATGGATTTGCCAAAATGATTTGAAGAAGAAGAAGAATATCGCTTGACTTTGGAGGAGCAGGACTTACTGATTACTTAACATAAGCTATTATAAGATGTTAGAATTATAGACCAACTAATATTTATACATACACACACACACACACAGGGGGCAGGATTTTCTCAAGCGTTTTCAAGTTATTTTTAGGAAGAGGAACCATGAGAACTCTTTATATTTTTGTTTCCTACTTGTTTTTTTTTTTTTTTTGTTGTTGTTTTTTTTAAACGGTTTAAAATTAGCATGATTAAATATTAAAATACACCATAAGCCATCTAGTCACTGATGAATATTTTATATAAAACAGCATTATATAAAATTTGAGACAAATTTAAGGGGTTTCAGTCACTGAATTGTGAAGAATAATCAAGACCATTAAGATAAAAAAATCCTCTATTTGTCCAAAAAGGGGAAATTTAGTGTTACAACAGCAAAGTGTATAATGCAAACATTACAATAATAATAATATATAGAATAAAATAAAATAATATGATGAGTTTGCAGAACCAATATTAAAGTGAGAAATATGCAGACTAATAATGTAACAAATGTCAAAAGTTTGACCTAAGATGGTGAAGAGCTACCATATAGGGGTGATATGAAGTGAATATTGTATTTTTTTTTTATTTCTTATTTTTTTTAATACACTCAATACACCTGTCGAGCTGTCACTGTCGTTTTGTGATCCAATCTTGCTTCTGATTCCGTCTTCACTTCGGGCTTAATGGGTCGACAGAAACGTAGCTGCTGAAGATCTCATCCATTCTCCTAAACCAACTCAATCAGTCAAAGCAGCTCCATGTAATCAGACAGATTTTCCAGCAGACAACCTCAGAATGAAGACTGGTGATGGGAGAAATATTGATGAAACACACTCACCACACTGGAAGCTTTGATTATGTCAAAATGAATCAGGGACTGGATTCGTCACTCATTACACCCAAAGTGCCTCCAACATCTCCAGTACGTCTCCTCAAGTGAAGCGTGAAGCCGTTGGTCCAGATTCTTCAACCCTGTTCTTTCTCTTTGTCTTTCTTTTCTCCATTTCCTCCATGATTTACTCCATCTCCCCCACCTCCTCCTGTCTCCACCACTTTGTGTTATTATCATGCTGACATCGATGGAGTCTGGCAGGCTGATAGTATTTTGATGCAAAGCCTTTCAGGGATAAACAGGCATAGTTGTAATTCTTTCAAGAGAGTCAGGGTTGATTAGAGCCGGGATGCTTGTTCTGTTTGTCGGTGTCAGGGTCAGACGAGAGAGAGTGAGAGAGAGAGAGAGAGAGAGAGAGAGAGAGAGAGAGGGAGGTGTCAAAAACCCCACAGCAGCTCTATGTATGTATGGATGTATAACTATTACTACTACAAATCTAACACTCACCTTGTTTATATTCATGAGACCACTCACACCCATTACAGTTTAACAGTATATTTCCAGATACGATGAATCCTGTTCATGCAATTTTTGCAAAAATATATGAACAACAAAAACCATGTGCATGAAAGTAGCTTGTCATCTTACTTCATTTCTAACTTCATTCTTTGGTGTGAGCTGTATACAGCATGTGAAATATAATTTAGGATGGTACTCTACAGAAGCATTTGTACCAAAACATTCTGACCATGCTTTTAGGAGCCAAACTTTCAAAGTGTTTCTTAGTGCCAGGGTGGAAAAAATAACAAACAGACAGCAGAACCAGCAGTTTTAATCCTGTCTGGACCGCAAAGTATTTATTTGTCCATTTGTTGAAAATCAGCCAACACTTGGTGCTTTGTCCTTCCTCTCCTGTGATCCCACAGAGAAGCTGGGCCCAGAGTTTATCCTCAGCTTAAGGATGCAGACTGACAATCCCGGTGTGATCCTCTACAGCTCAACAGAGTCACGACAGCTTCCCATCGAGTGTCATGTGCCCTGGAAAAGGCCAACAGGCCGTACACAGACCAAAGTAGTTGGACTTTGTGGTGGCCATGTGGATGACGAGAATAATGATGCTAAAATTGAATTTCAAGCTTCTGCTATTAAAAAAGGACTCCACGTCCTGTACATCCGATCATTACACAAACAGGACCACCAGTCACAACCTACTGTTATGGAACAGCCCATTTGGCTGTAGCATTAGCTACAGGTACAACTGCAAAAAAACGGCCAATTAACAAATTGTACCATGAAAGAGAGGCAGGTGCAGACGTCATATGTTCAGGGAACTTTCCATCCAACACATTTGAATTTTGCATGCGTACTCTGCATAAACGGCAATAAAAACCTCCTCCTAGATCTAAATTTGCTGTATATCTTGACCTTGTCATACTTTTCCAAAGGATTCATTCAAAAACTAAATATCCATTATCTTCGCACATATCATTTTAAAAGGTACCTGCCATCTTTGAAACAACCCAACAGCTGTGGTAATCCTGCCATTGACAGCTGTAATGGTGGAGTCTACAGCCATTAAGTTTACTGCTCTGTTAGGGCGTTAACGTGGCTCAAGCGTACCACTAATCATTTATTTTTTAACCCTTAGTATAAACAATCTGTTTTCATTGCCAGTGTTGAACAAAACAGCGTCAATAATTATGGCATTACTGATGCCATTACTTTTTTCCAGCAATGGGTAATGTAATTAACTACTTTTTCAAATGTTAAAATGCCATTTCCACTAACGACAGTGAAACTTGGTGTGTTAATTTGTATCTGACTGGGTTTGCAATAGAAAAAATGGTATTGAAACAACAAAATTTCAAAATACCTCTGAAATTTCAATAAAAAAGTTTTTACACTCTCATGAGGTGGCAAACACCTTTTTCGCAAAAACACCTCACCGACCATAACGGACGCACCCCCTTCACCTCCCTCACCTCCTCGGCCACAATCCTCTCCCAGAAGTCCCTGGTACGTTTCCACTGCCACACATACCGACTCTGGCGTTCATATTGTAACAGCTCTGCTGTTAGTTATGTGTTCAGAGCAGTTGTTGGTGTTTCTGACTTTTCAGAGCGCAGCAGGAGGGAGGGGCGGAGGTGTGTGTGAGTGAGAGAGTAGGCCAGCTGGAGATGATTTTTATTCAGTCTTTCATTCGTCCGTGTTTTGAGTTGGCATCAGCCGACAGTTACCAGTGAATAAAAACACAAGTAATCACAAATCTGTCGTCATCATTGCAGCATCCAGACGGATGTGACAATATTTTAACGCCCTCGGCTCTTAAAATATTTGGGATATCCATGGTTACCGCCAGTTACAGCCAATTCAGTCAACAATTTTATCTTGTGGAACAAGATTTTACTTGTTATAGGCAATTCTAGTTGTAATGGATACACAGGCAAGGCGCAATTGTTCTTTATCAAAACTTTGGAAATATTGCTTTTATTTTGTGAAAAAGTGTAATGGAATCGCAGCTGATGATGTAAAAGACGAGAACATACATGTGGAGTGAACAATACGTCCTAAAGGAAAAACTGAATTCTTTCCCATATTTGAAGGTTTTTCAAAAAAAAATAACGCAGTAATTCTGTTCCCTGGTATCTAATTAAATTTATGAAGGAGAAACTTTGTAAATAATTCAATTCTTTTTTTTTTCAGAAAGTAACAAATAACTATCAATAGTAACTTTTTTTTAAGTAATTTGCCCAACACTGCTCATAGCTATCGGCTGGACGTGCATATGAGGCCTGTTTGACTCTTAAACCACTTGTGAGGTTTGAGTCAGATGACCTGAAAAAGGCAGATTTTATATCTATAGTAATCCATGAATCCACTGCATAGCGCAGCAAATAGTTTCATTTCAAGTGAACTAAAATAAGATCTATCTAACATCGATCTGCATTTCTAGAAAACGCAGAAAATCTCTCCTCACCTCCACTCAGAACAGTCGCCCTTTACGTTGGTACCACCCTCGACCCCACTCTCCCCTTCAGACCACACATCAGAAACCTAACCAAAGCATCCTTCTTCCACCTCCGTCACACTGCACATCTTAGACCCACTCTCTCCGACTCTGCTGCAGAAACACTCACACAGGCCTCCATAACCTCCACACTGGAGGATTGTAACAGCATCCTTTAAGACCATCCCTCTTCTGACCTCCAAAAACTACAATATGTGCAAAACCCAGCTGCCAGATTGCTCACCCACTCCCACTTCAGAGCTCACACACACCATCCTTCAGCATCTTCTCTGGTTCCCCATTCAGCACTGAACACACTTCAAGATCCTTTCATCAAAGCTCTCAATAACCTCCCCCTTTCATACCTGACTTACCTTTTCAAACACCACAGATGCCAACCCATCTTGTGCATTATGTAGTCTCCTTGAGTATTTAAAAAGCACTAAATGAGTTCTATCAATCATTATTATTATTTCATGAATGTATTATTTAAACCCCGCTGTTCTATTGAGGAAGTTAAAATCCCTTCTTAGAGATGCTAACACTGTTTCAGATCTTTGGATCTACAAACAACTCATATCTGAGAAGTCATCTGCCTGATATGAGTCATAAAGCTCTCATTAGGGCTTCTCCATACTAACAGTAACCATCCATGATTAAAATCAGCCTCACAGGTTCCTTCAGACACCATAGATCTTTGCATTTCCCCTGGATGTTGCACTTTGTGCAGATTTTGTGTTCACTGTGACAAACCACCGCCTTGTGCTCGCTCTCAGGCGACGCACTGAATGGGAAAATTACGGCCGATACTTTAATTGAATTACGACACCAAGACAGGCCTTCAAAACATGACGAAGAAATGACAATGGGCCGGCTCCAGAATCACACCGTAAATGGTAAATATGAACATCATCCACATTAGGGAAAATGTGAGGTGGTCTAATTTATGTGTCTAATTTATATGTTTTGCCACATAAAAACCAGTGGAAAAGAAGCTCGAGATAAATCACCAGAATGAGTCTCTGACTTTATGGCTGTGCAGCAATCTGAGATGGTTCGACAGCACTACTTGGCATAATGTTTGAAATAGTATGCCGCCTGCAATATGTTTGAATTACCATAGTTCTTGTATTGTGGGGGAATGCTTTGTGTGACTGCGGCAGGCTCCATGAATATGCATCATCACGGGGAGAAGCTGCTTGGCCTCAGAGGGTATTTATGTGACTGTCAGCACTGCTCCTCCATCACGGTTTCATATCGCAGCGACAGAACATAAGTAGACGAACGCATATGAAAATGTGTGTTGGGTGAAGAACGAGCACTGTCATTACTTGTGGCTGTGACATTCGTCAGACGCGCTGGTGTGATGCATTTGTCCGACAGCAGTTTGTAGCCTGCCTGATGTGCAGAGGCCCTGTAAGACATTCTGTTTGCAGTGGTTGGAGGCAGGTGTAGTCACATATAGCCGGAGCTTTCATGAGATTTATTGCTACTTAATAGATGGCCCCTAAATGGATTAAAGACAGATTACAGCCTTATTTGTGTATAACCTATGGACCTGGAATATACATAATTGCTCTTCACTCGGATTAATCAATGCCTATTCCCTGAGTGCACTGCTCTCTCTTTGGGCAATCTTCTGCAAGGTTGACTCCCAGCCCACTTAGCAATCATTTTAATCAATTGGTCTGGAGATAATTTCTTTACTGTGAGAATAAAAACACATTACACACTCTTTGCTTCATGTATAATGTATTGTGTGTTATACAACAAATAACACATTAGCCAATTACCTTGAGGGACACACTTCCATCTGTTTACTGTGTATTGAGTAAATGCACAGTAAAGAAAATAATGATCTTTGGTTGTTTTACTGGTTTGCTTATTTGCATAAATATGTACCCTCCTGTCATCACACTGTCTAATGAAAAGACTTGGGTTCTGGTTATCTGGTAAAAAGGGACAACTGTTGGTAGGACAGATTAAAAAAACAGCTTGTCCAATCAGTTCTCTGGAAATGAGGAAGTTGTGCCCAGAGCACTTGAACCCAAGTCTAAGCCAACAGAGACTGAGTTGAAGTCAGATTACAAGCCCTAAAGACAAACAGTGAATCCCAGAGCGTTTGACTGCAGTCTCCTCTCTCCTCACTGGAAGTACTTTCTGAGCCTGAGGAGAGAGTTTCTGTAACTGTTTAGGTCAGATTCATCATCTAACAAAATAAATCAGCTAACACTTTCCTTTAAAGTTCATAAAGTCTCATTCATGATCATGGGGTTTGTAAAGAGTAACACGATTTCTGTTTGCCCTGAGATCTAATGAATAACTCATATCCAGTGTTCCTGAGACATCATTAACTAGGTTATATCGATGAGTTTCAGAGTTAACAATCTGATACGCACTAGAAAAGGGCTAAATAATTAAGAAACAATCCAACATGATACATTTTACCTGTAAAGTGCATCCACCAGCTCTCAGAAGGGATAATGAGCTAACATAATCCAGATGTAATGGTATTAGACAAGTGTTCAACAGAATGATAGTAGTATATTTTGACAAAAGAAGGATTTCTAAAAAAAAAAAAAAAAAGATAAAATAAACTAACAAAAAAAAAGGAAAACTGCTTCAAGGAGAAGTCGAATGGCAAGCACAGACAAAAGTTGGGCGACAGTTCACATCAAATTCAGTTGCCCCTGACTGAAGCTCCAGCCAGCCTTTTGAATCTTGCACTACCTATTCGCCCATCCAGATTGGTCCAGGCAGCTGCCAGAAGCTTCAGTCTTTCATTTAAAGGCACACATAGGCACACACACACAACACAGCTAAAGCTGTAACACTCTCATTTCTCTTAAAGCAAGTCTTGTTTCCTCTCTCCATACATCTCTCCCATAAATCTCTGGTAAGAGGGTTGAAGACACAAGTGAACGGCGCAAGTGGAGGAAGTGTGGACAAAACTTTGGAGCTTTGAGATTTGCCCCAAGACCTGAGTACGAGTCCTTAACTCAGGTTCTACAAGTGGAACTGGGTCTTTTTCCCAACACACAAAAAAAAACTGAGCTGTTGTCAGATTCTGGTTCTGACCCAAATTATACCCAAAGAAACAGAGGACACTGGAAAAGGCTGGAGGTTGCAATGGATTTATAGATTCAAAATGAAGAAAGGAGGCACCTTCTCAAAAAACACACTTCTACAAAGCTAGCTGCCAGAGAGCCCTGCCCTGCCAACACAGAATCCCCCCTATTCTCACATGGCCCTTTAGTCAGAAAATCAACAGGCACTTTAGTCAGAAAATTTGTTTGGATTTGGTTATGGTTAATCCCAAACTACTTCCCTGACTAACAGGCCTTCAGACAATAAGATGGGCTCTGTATATACAAGGAGCCACTCCATCCAGACAGATAAGGCTTGTTTTGAAATCCCTGTCAGCTCCATAATCCTTAAACCAGTAAAGACTAAACAGACACATTTCAAGGTATGTTGTTAAAGTACAACAAAATCTAGAAAACAGCTTTGTCAGCATATCAGAAGGCCCTCTTAGCAGAAAATCAAAAGGCCCTTTAGTCAGATTTTTTGGGGGGATTTAGTTGATATTCTTAAACCCCAAACCTATTTCCTGGCTAACAGTCCTTCTGACAGTAAGATGGTCTCTGCAAATACAATGAACTGCTCCATCCTAACAGCTAAGGCTTGTTTTGAAGTCACTGCCAGCTTCAGTATAGAATAAACAGATATCAAATTTAAGGTATGTTGTTAAAGTACAACTAAATGAAAAAACAACAAGAATTTTATGAAAAAGAAATGACATGAATGAATTTGTTGAGACAATGATCATGTTTAAAATTATTTTTGACCCATGTCCCATCTGTCAACATGCAGGAAGGGTGCAGCCAGTAAAAGATCGACTTCAGGGACATGATTGAACTTCATTCCTCAGAACATAATTTGTGTTTTTCACTGACCCTGAATGACCCAGTCACATTGTTTCACCTATTTTTTCAACTTTCTCTCTCTCCCTCTCTCTCATTCACCCTCCCTCTCTCTCTCTCTTTGTCTCTTTACTATCCCAGTCACTCATTTCAGGATGACTAGGAAATGTTTTTCAGTCCAACAGCTGCAAATGGCTTTTTCAAAGACCACAGTCTGGAACAGAATTATTATTGTCATCACACACGTAATGCAAAGTTGTTTTTGTCACTTCATTGTTGCTGTGGTTTGCATTCTGATTACTCTCACAGCCTTCCTGCCCCTTTTTGATGTGCCATCATGCTGAAGTATGCAACATAAAGCGTGTAGCTCTTTACATGTTGGCTGTTTGAGCTTTAACTGTGTTTTTCACTGTTGTTGTTAGAAAAAGGTCACCTTAAATCTTCGGAGCATCGATCATCCAAGAATAACTCCAATATCCTGCGTCAGAGAGATCATCAAGGTTCAAGTGTCATTTATTTCATTTATTGTGTGCGTATCACACCTGATATTGTAGATTGAGTGATATTGAGCAGTACACTGAGATTTCAAAATGATTCCACTCTTTCCTTATCATAGCAGACAAAGAAATTAAATATTGATTCCTGGTGCGGCACTACAGGCTGAAATTACCCATTCCTTCAGCTCCCTCCCTCCCCACCTCCCTTCCTCTCGCCTTCCTTCCTTCCCTGCTCACTTGTTTATTCTCTCCGTCTTCCCACTGCATCCTTTTTTACACCTTTCTTTTCTTTTATTCCCCCTCTAAAGGACTTTACTCTCATTCTGACTGGTTCTTTTCTCTTTCCCTCCTCTTACTCTCTTTACTGCGCTATGCCTGGTTAGAAAAAAGGAGCGGTACATGATGTGACTCTAAATCTCCTCTCTAGCAGATGGAATGATAGTCCATCTCTATCTGTAATCCTGCTTTGTGACTTAAGTTGAGGTATTTTTCTTTTCCCCCATTTCTTTTACAGCTGGAATTCAAAGTCTGTGCGGGCCTTTAAAGAGCTGAGAGGACGCCATCACCTCAGGTCACCTAAAGGCTTCCAAAAGCAGCTGTGTGTTTTTGAAGCCAGGGACGATAAAAAAACAAAGGTCTGAGGTTAAGCTACGTTTTTATCCAACACAGCAATCCTTAACATTTATTCCTCTGCCAAAGGAAATCTAAGATCGAAAAAAGAATAAATCCTTTACAGTGGTTCAGTCCCTCTAGGCTGGGCTTTGGATCATTTCCTAACAAAGATTATCCATGTGATATTTAGTTTACAACACCTCTCTATATCAGTATCCACATGTAATAATTCATCAATGAATCGAAGGGCTTTAGATTGTTTTTGTGATTGGATCTAACAGATTTAGAATTTCTTCAGATGGTCTCTTGAAATGTCTTGGGATATCAAAGGTATTGACTTTTTGGGAAGGCTGTGGCTCAGTGGTAGAGTCATGGTCCCTCAGTTGTGTTGTCAGGAGTTTGATCCCTGAAGCAGCCTCTGTGAGCCATCAGTGAGTGAATGATGTGTGAATGTGACTAGCAGTGTAAAAGTGATTTTAATAGAAAGATTATAAAAAATGGGACAAAGTTCAAGTTCATTCACCATCTATTAATGATATCCAATAAAACTAGACACTGGGGCGAGTTTTATTACATATCAGAAAAAGAAACCCAAACTATTAGCAGTATGGAAAGGTTAACCCCATAACAGAGCATTGAGTTTAATGGCGGTAGATTCTTACATTACAGGTGAAAACAGCAGGATAACCACACCTGTTTGGCTGTTTTAAAGATGGTGGTCGTTTTGCTCATTTGTTACAGTTTAAGATAAAATATGGGAAGAAAACAGATATTTAGGGATCAAATGAACACTTTGGAAAAGTGTGACCACGTTGACATATCCAGCAAATTTAGACTTAGGAGACATTTCTCATTTATCAGTGTCTATGCTGAGTACACATGCCCACAGACCCTCCCATTTGGTGGAGAGGAATTTTCCGGACATAACATTCTGCACATGTATCACTTTCATGGTGCAATTAAAGCCCCAGTTCTGATTTAGTTGGGACATTGTGAAAACAAAAGACCAAAATCAGAAAACAATGATTTTCAAATCCTGTTTAACCTAAATTCAACTGAATAAACTACAAAGACAAGATATTTATTGTTCAAACTGATAAACTTTATCGTTATTTTTGCAAATATTCACTCATTTTGAATTTGATGTCTGCAACACGTTCCTAAAAAGCTGTGTCAGGGTCATGTTTCCACTGTGTTCCATCAGCTTTCCTTTTAACAACACTCAATAAGTGTTTGTGAACTGAGGACACTAACTGTTGAAGCTTTGGAGGTGGAATTCTTTACCATTCTTGACTGATGAACAACTTCAGTTGATCAACAGTCCGGGGTCTCTGTTGTTGTATTTTGTGCTTCATAATGCTCCATACATTTTCAATGGGAGACAGGTCTGGACTGCAGGCAGGCCAGTCTAGTACCTGCACTCTTTTACTACGAAGCCACACTGTTGTAACAGGTGCAGAATGTGTCTTGTCGTTGTCTTGCTGAAATAAGCAGGGACGTCCCTGAAAAAGACGTGGCTTGGATGGCAGCATATGTTGCTCCAAAACCTGTATGTACCTTTCAGCATTAATGGAGCCTTCACAGACGGTCAAGTTAGCCATGCCATGGGCACTAACACACCCCCATACCATCACAGATGCTGGCTTTGAGACTTTGACCTGAGAACAATCCAGATTGTCCTTTTCCTCTTTGGCCTGGAGGACACCACGTCCATGATTTCCAAAAACAATTTGAAATGTGGACTCGTCAGACCACAGCACACTTTTCCACTTTGCGTCAGTCCATCTCAGATGAGCTCGGGTCCAGAGAAGCCGGCGGTGTTTCTGGGTGTTGTTGATATATGTCTTTGTCTTTGCATGGTAGAGTTTGAACTTGCACTTGTAGATGTAGTGTTATGGGTCTGAGCAAGTTGGACCACTAAAGAAGGAGACAAAAACACCAAAGAACAGTCCAGAGTTCTCTTTAATCGGCCGTAGGGCAAAAATGTCAAAGACAAAAACTGAAAAAACAGCCACTGGCTGACCAACAGGCAGAGAACAGGTGGGCTGGCGTGGCAGCAGGAAAAAACACCCTGCAAAAAAAAAACAAAGAGATAGGGCTTGGTTAGCAAAAGCACAGACTGAAGCAAAAGACTCTGCTGAGATACAAATTTAAAAAAAAACATAAGTAGATAGAACTACCGAACAGGACGGAATTATCTGGCAGAGTGTTGGAGTCTTGACCAGAGTTTTATTGAGGGAGTGATAGGGTGGATTGAAGATAGATGTGTCTCATCTGCAGCCACAGAGAGCAGGAGAACCGGCCACGCCTACTGCCCCTTAACCTGGGAAGTAGGAGAGAGAGAAGGAAAAGAAAAGACAAGGGAGGAAAAGACAACAAAAACCCAGACCATGACATGTAGTGATGAACTGTGTTAACTGACAATGGTTTTCTGAAGTCTTCCTGAGCCCAGTCTTTTGTTGATCCTGTCCCATCTTTTTTCGAACGAGTTGCAGACATCAAATCCAAAATGAGTAAATATTTGCAAAAAAAAAACCAAAAACAAAAAAAAGGAAAACAAGTTTATCAGTGTAAACAATAAATATCTCGTCTTTGTAGTGTAATCAACTGAATATAGGTTAAATAGGATTTGTAAATCAATGTATTCTGTTTTTTTTTTTTTTTTTTTTTTTTTTTTTACATTTTTTTTCACTCCATTAGAATTGATGCTGCTGTTAATTAGCCAGTTTTGGCAGCCGTGCATCAAGCTAACACTACGGCAAAAATGGGCAGTTATATAACAGTACATGATGTCTAATGGTCCTGTTTGTCTTACGACTGGACCTGCACACAGACTCAGGCTTTTATGTGTAACTTAAAAGACGTGTTGTTCAGGAAACAAACTAGAACAGACAAGTTCAACAAGCATAAGACAAAGGAAGACAGACTATATGGACTATATAGAAGGTAAAGGGGCACAGGCAGAAGCAATGAGGGCACAGACAACAGTCATAAAGGTGTAAAACCCATCAGGGCAGGAAGTAGTTTCCTGAAATAAGAGGGGGCATTACTACAAAACAGAGCAGGATGTAATAAACAAAAGAGAAGACTGAACTGAAAACTGTGAATGTAAAATAAATGACAAGTTATCACAACAAAGTCCAGTAAATTAAACTGAATGGAAAACAACTCAACTGTAAACTACGGTCACTTAAGGTTACATTTAGAAATTTATTTGATTTCATCTTTAATAAAAACTTCACAAATAACTTTTTGCTTCTCTTGCTGGGATTGTTCTTTTACTGTCCAGATGATTTGCTGTGATTTAAAGCGATTGCTTAAAAATGGGGGGAAAAAAGGTCAATTAGCGACACTTTTCAACCTGTTTAAAACTGAAGCTCTGAGCATAACTTCCAGATAAAAGACTTAAATGAGTCACTTTGCATGATGATATCACCGAATCAAGAGACAACTGGCTTCATGACCAAAAAAAAAAAAAAAAAAAAAAAAAAAAATTGGAATCAACAGATCTTAACCTCCTTGTAATCCTGCTTCATGATACAGCCCTCAGTAATTCATGAGGTCTTTAAATTTAGAGGAATTCCTCCGTTATAGTCTGTATTTTCTGTATCCCCAGTTCGACTTAACCAAAATACAGCTGAGACAAAGATTATTCCACTGCTGATCGCACCTTCAGAGTGATTGTTTGATAATTAGGTCGAGCTGCTTTAAGGCAGCAGTGTAATAATAAGTGCTGAATGCAGTTTTGAAGGTTAAAACTGTAGCACTACATGATCTACACTCATGTTTCTGTCAATACATTTTCTAGCTGTAGAAAGAGAGATGTTTATACTGATTCACAGTTCTGCTCTTTGAATAGTCTACTCTGTGGCAACCAGTGCTGTAGTGTTTTTCCAAAGCAGTGACCCTTGGAGAAACTACCGTAAATTGTTTTAACTTGTCCACTCATGGATACAAGGTGGACCGTCTAAGCTTACTCAATTGCATACTTACTCGCAAATTGGATTGCTCAGTGGTGGCAGAGCCTTTTCTAATCACAGGCATTCATGCAAATCAAGTTCAAATGAAGTTCATCCAATATCCTGGTTCAGCAGCAACGTTCCAGCAGAGCGCACCGTCGGTGAATGCAGAGGTGAGGACATGCAGTTGTAGCCTGCATTCATCCTGATGAAGGGGAGTGACTGGGCTTGTAAGAAGGGTGGACTCTGGCTTCAATAAAGGCTGCATTTGAACAGTGTAATCCAATGAATACTCAACCACACTGAAAAAAATGATACTTTGGACTAATCTAAAAAAAATTACTCTAATTTGTTACACCTAATATTATTAGTTTTTCTCAAATTATTTTTCTGATTTGGTTGAACTCTAAAATGTAATCCAATATAAATCAAGATAATCTTTTTTATCAAATTCAAAAATTTACATTAACACAAAGTAAAAAAATATTTCATTATGAAGACAACACATTGTTCTAATTTGTTTCAGCTTAATTCTTCATTTTGAACAAACCTAATATTTATAATCCCATCTCAGTTAAACTTTTACTTCAGAGAAAACTGATTAAATCACTCTGATTTTGTTACAAGCAGTATTTTTAGGTTTCCTCAAGTCAATGTCTCTAATACCTCTAAAGTAACACCTCTGAAGTCTATGATTAGCGTTTACTTTTTCATAATAACAAAGTCTGCATATAGTGCTTAATCACACTATGCAAGGTGTATTTTGTTGTTCCACTCACATGAGCGTTGAATCAGCATTTTACGCTAACTTAACCATCAGTGACATGGACTGATTGAACCAGTAACAACATAAATTGTGACATAGTGGGGTCCCTTATCAACTGCATACCCTTCTTACTCATGGTTACAATAAATATATAATAAAATAATTAATATTCTTATCCAGTGTTATTTATAAGTGAGCCAGTCAGCGGTTTACAAACAACTGTTAGACAAATTATTTGTAAAACACATTAATTTGTAACATAAAATACAAAATGAATTGACTTGGCTAAAATGCATTATGGGAATAACTTAGATTGGCTAACCCAGGGTCACATGACATGGAAATCTCTGGTCTGAAGTGAAAATGCTATTTCAGTAAAATGAATATTTTAACTTAATCCAAGATGTTTGCTTTTTGCTTTCAATCAAACTGAACCGAACAGGTTTAAAACAAAAACCAGGAATTTAAGTTAGATCAATTAAAAAATGCAGTTTGACTTAATGACACAGTTGTTTCACTTTTTCAGTGCAGTATGAGATACATAACAAATGCTTTACAGACTTTATTGTAAAATAAGTTCAATAAAGGCTCCTCTTGGTTCATTTTCCACTCAAATTGCCTACAAAAAGCTCTTAATAGTGTAGTCTCTTGTATGACCACTCAGTGTGGTTGCATCAGGTTTCATGTCCGTTGATGCTGAACATCATTCGACTGGACCAGAGACACTCTGACATTAACTTGAGTCAGCTTTGACTCACACATCTGCTGATTTGTCTCATAGGTTATTTATGAATTGCTTGACATCCCTTAAAAAGTAACAGGGTGTGATCACAGACTGCAGGTGGTATAATGACTCAAAATTGCACAACATGATTGATGCAAAAGGTCACTTTTTTTTTTTCATATAATCATGCAATGTTTCTGTTGTAGAATTTTATTTGCACCGTTTCACAAAGCCAGTGAAAGCTGCAGAGCAATAATAAATGTTGTTTTCTGCAGTGTGCAGGTGTAGTTTGGAGTCATTCAGAGATGATCATAACACAGCAGATTGTGTCCTGGCTGCAGGCAATGGAGTGCAGCCACTCAGAAGTTAAAATGCAACACGGTCACTCATGTACTCACAGGTGGTACGCAGTGTTGTAATTATACTTCTCTGTTTTTGTGTTTGTGGGTGGTACAAATTCAACTGAAGAGTCACATTTGTGACATCCATTGCAGTCAGAGCGCTCAGTTTATATTTGATGAGTTTCAGACTGACGTGAATGGTCACACAACTGCCAAAAAATAATATTAACTCAGCACAAAAAGTAAGGCAGTTTGTGTTTGGTAGATTATTTCTTTGTTGTAACAATGCTTCTTGGCAATAAATCTTTCACTGTTGGAAAGCCAACATTTGTGGGATAAGCAGCAGAGCTGAGTATGTGAAAAATCCTCTCTCCCACTGTCAAACTTTTTTTCTGCTGTTGCTATTGACTCTTGTTTTGAGCTGCTGGTGCCCCCAGGTGCTGACAGTCAGGTGTTTGGGTCCTTTGCTCAGTGTTGACAGTCAACTGTTGGTACTTTGCTGCTGGTATTCTATGCTGCTGTATAGACAAGAGCTCCAGAGAACTTGTTTCAAAGTTGAGTTCATTCAAAGTTTCATTTTCTCACATTGCTTGGGTCTGACTCTGGAAAAGACTGTGACTTGAGCCTGGTTTATGCTTGGTACATCCGTGAGGTCAGCGCAGCTTTGTGCGGCTGAATGACACCATTTTAGCAGCCTCATTTCCTTGCGCAGTCCTTTTCACATGGAAAAATTTCCACTTTGCGCAACTCCGAGCTCCTCATATCCAAGGTACCAAAAAAGCTGGCATTTATATGATTCACCAGGCAGAGATCACCGTGATAACCATGTGATGACAACTTCCTGGCGTTACATTTCAGCCAAACTTGGCAGGGAACAGGAATTTTTGAAAAAGTGTTGTAAAAATTGTAAAAAACTTCTTCTTCTCTAGTTTAGTACCGTGGTAGACACGCATTTGCGATACACTGCCTCCTGCAGTTTGGGAACAGACACTGCACGGAGTTTGAAAAGGCACAAATGTTATACGCTTTCTCTCGTGCATCACAATGCACTGTTACTCCGGCATCCAGCCAAAATAGAAGTCCTGCGTATCTGATCTGGTAGGTCTCCATTATGCTGAAGCTGAGAGGCAGTCAGAATACAGTGGGGTGTAACCGGCGTAAGTTAACACATTGACTGGGCCTGTATGCACATCCAGCCACTAGTGATGAAAATGGACCATTTGTTCCAATGGTGAAAAAGAAGAAGAAAAAAAAGCATTAGCAGTATGTATGAACCAGGTTTACTGGAGCTGACCTGTCTGACAGAAAAAGGACGTGTGTCAGCAAAGTGAAAGATTGATTCAATCACAGGTTTGAATTATTATTCCAAGTGTCTGACATCATGAAACAGATATCTTGACAGAGAGAGTGAGAGCTTTTAGTTCAACAGTAAGATGAAGATGTGTAAGGGCATAGGTGAACTCTATCTATGGAACGGCCCCTGTCATAATGACTTCAAAGAGTTTTTCAAAATGGAGCTTTAAAAAAGGACCCGTGTGAGCCACCAAAGTCAAGGCAGCACTAGGGATCATCTTGTGAAGGTTATACTTTGCTGTGTCAGACCCTGTTTTAGTTGTCTGGTGAGGGTTGTACATCTATGACTGACTCATAGGAGTACAACCCTCTTCCTAAAGCACAGAGGTTTAACCCCCACCCAGCAACCCCTGTGGTAGCATGGATTCAAAACCAAATGTGAACAGTGAAAGCTAGGCTCCCAGAAACTATCCTTGGCTGAGGGTTGTACACCTTTGCCTGATATGAAGAAGTACAACCCTCTGCCTGAGACATGGGTGTACAACCTTCTGCCGGATACCTTTGGGGGATGTTGGCTGGGGCTTGTTCTTTGGTGTGTCTGGTACAGGGGATTTGCTCCGATCAGCGAGCTGGATCTTCCTCGAGCTGTAGCGTGTCTGCCAGACTCACCTGGAAATAGATTTTCATGTTTGGGATTGTAACTCAAGGTGAGACCTTTGACTTTTGTGGTTTTTGGCCTGCTAATTATTTTGTTTGACCGATTCTTTATGGGACTGAGGGTTATTGGACATGAGTTCAGCAGAGTGCGATGGGCATTGTACTTAAACCAAACAGGGACATTTAAAGGATGAAAAAGACTGTCAGACATTAAGGGTGAAAGCATCTACCTTCTTATTTTATTTGGGAAATATTTTTTGTTAATTTTGGGGCGATAAGTGTTTAAGTTAACGGGGTATTTTGTTTGCAACTAAATTTTGTTTGTTGCAATGAGCTGAATGCTTTTTTGAGTTTGGGGTGTGTGCTGCAATGCTTTTCAAACTATTAAAATTATCAAACTAAATTAAATCTTACCACTGTCACACAGGAAGTGACGATTCTTTAAAACAATCAACGGACTGCAGTGTCTCTAGTGCCATCTTCTGAGTTGTGATTGGTATGTCTGGCACCCCAACAGAAGGGTACCAAAAAGTGGGACAGTATGGGTGGGTAATTTGGGGAAAAACCAAACTAATCTGGTTGGTGGAAACGGGGCTAAAGTCCACAGAGGGCACCAAAATCAACACAGACCAGAAGTCCCCTATAAGAGCTTTAGATGCAAATGAGGAGCACATCTTCAACCAAGAGACTCTTTCCTACTCCTTTTCCAAGTCTTTAAGCTTTAGTTTCTATTACTCTTTCTGCCAAACCATGGATGGCTTTGCATGATTCATAGCTAATTGTTTAGAAATTCAAAACTCATCACTTCCTCTCTCTCTCTCTCTCTCTCTCTTTCTGTGTGTGTGTGTGTTTAAACTCCACAGGCTTCATGTTCATCTCACTGCTTGACTTCCACACTAATCAGCCGCTGTAAGTGATAGGAAAGGAGAACACATGATAAGTCAGTCCTCTGTGTGCAAATGAACTCCCATCAACTTTTAAATTGTGCACACATGAACAAGCATTTATTCCCACCTTGTTAACTCGCACAATTAGCCTTAAATGGGTAATGAAATGCCCTTCATGAATCCTGAAGCGCAGGTGATTTTTTTTTTTTCTTTCGTCCTTGCAGTCTATTTGTCAGAGTGGAAGTGACACAGAGCTACAGGCAGGCATGTCGAAGGAAGGTTAGAGGTGTTATTATCTTGCCTTCATTCAGCTCGGGTTGGATTGTGTCACAGTAGAGGTTAATGTTGAGAAAGCAACGGTCTTAAGAGAAAACAAAATAGAAAAGGTTGATTACTGTGTGTCGGTGACAGCGATGATTGGACACCAGCGCTTTCTCCTTGGCAGACCTTGATAAAAGAAAGTCTAATTAAATGCAATGTGACAGAGGGACATGAAAACATCAGGCGAGTGCAGCGGATGTGGACAGATGAGATAAGTTTTCAATTGATTGACTGTTGCTTTCTGTTTGCTTCCACTCTGATCTAAACAAATACTCTCCTGCAGGCTTGCTTTTTTTTTGTTTGTTTGTTTTTTCCAATTAAGAACATTAACAGGGAGCGGTCAGTCCAGGTGACGAGCTGCAGGACAATTTTGAGAAATGTGACAAATGCTTAAACTGTACAATCAGCCACAACCCAACTTTTTCCATCCTCAGTACCATACTGTATTAAGAGTAACTAAGGCATATTCCTCAGATCCAAATGACTTTCTAAATGTAATGTTTGCTTCTGATCATCCTTGTCCACTCATGAGCAGGATGTGTGAGTTCATGCTGAAAGTACTGGGATGTAGCAAATCACTGTATCAGAGATGGGCCATTGTTTCATCTGTTTTATAATGTAGCTGATAATATTCGTCAGAAGTAAGAAATCAGGTTGACACGTGGTTCCCTTAAATCCCCTGACTTGTAATGTATGTTGATTATATTGTCCAGATTGAGTGTGGCCTGCGTTACATCTAATTTTCAAAAGGAACTTGGTGCCTTGAAGAAGGGATGGGTGATGGTTTTCACAGCATTGGATACTCTTGACTGTATTAAAAATTGACAAACTATCACAAATATTATTTCTCTAAATTATGTAAGATATTCCTCCTTTTTTTTAAGGTGCCTGGTATGCAAATTTCCACCAGTTGGTAGCATGTAGCATAGCCTAAAAGTGTTTGCTAATTGTATCAAATAGCAAAAAAAAAGAAAAAAAAAATTAGAAAAGATATTAAATACGGTGTAGTGCTGTGAGATTCAGAAATTGAGAAAAATGAGACTAAAGATGGCGGTAAAATGTAAACACATCACCCTGCTACATCACAGCACCACACCAGCGGGACTCCCAGACGCTAATGGTGTTTGCTACTCCAGTAGCGTACTCACGGTAGCACCTCTTCCCAGCGCTGGTTAACACCACACAAACAGACTGTTTACATGAAAGTGTGTCACATTGAGTTTATTTACATACAGTGGGGGCCAAAAATATTGGAAAACTTGGCATATTCAAGTGGTTTCAGTTGTTTTTGTTGATTGGGCTGTTAAAATACCCATAAAACCAATGAAATATCTACAAAGTCAGAAGAATGCTCTTTATACAATAGAAAAGAGCCATTACAAGGAGATATAGGTCATTTTCTTTTTTTTTTTTTTTTTTTTTTTTTTTAATATTTGAAACGATGGACTGGCCCCTTTGATAGTCCAGAGTTCAACCCCATCCTGTAAATCTGGTCAAGTTGTAAAATAAAGTGGACAGATGTATCGAACATTCAAAGGAAAGCCTTTGGCTTGAGTTGCAGAAGTCATGTGATAACATTAGCATTGAAGTTCTTAGGAAAGATATTGACACTATGACAGAGACAAGTCACTGTAACTGCTTCAAAAGGTGGACAAACATATTATTAAATGTCAAAGTAGATTTAAAAAAAAAACAAAAAAAAAACAAAACAGAAGGACTCACTTCATCTGATATTCGTTGTGCCCAGAGCAACCATCTACATCAGGGGTCACCAATGCAATGCCCGTGGGAACACAAAGTAGTGAATGTAAATGTATTTAATATGAAGTAGTGAATTATATGAGCCCACACTCCACTTTATACAATTTATTTTTTGCAGATTTGTATAGATTAAAAAATACAAGATTGCAGGCTACAGCTTGAACAAATAATAATAATGAAATAACAATGATTTTGTTTGGTCAAGTTTATCAAATCACGCAGTACTAGTTGAAACAGATAAATAAATGGGGGGGGGGGGGGGGGGGGGGGGTTGTACCATTATTTGCTTTCACCTCCTCAATGGACAGTGCCACCACTGATGTTGTGTTGTGGACTCGTTTTGGAATAACCAGAAACTGGAATAACAACTACTAAACTCTTATTTCGGGCTTTAACACTTTCTGTACATGCTAAAATACTTAAACGTTATAAAATCTCCAATGTGACCTTGACTGCTGCTGCTGCTGTATATTTTTAGTCTGTTAAAGTTGAAGAATGAGCTGATATTTCTGACCCCTGCAGCAAAGTGTTAAGCTGAAGTGTTAAACAGAAACAGAGGCCAAGTTTTCTTTACGACTTCTGTTTGGCAGCAACTTGTTAACCTCTGTGCTTTTCTGCTTTCAGGCCAGACTCTTTCTCACTCTGCTTGCATCAGTGTTATCCCTCTCCCCAGTGTGTTTTTCACTTCTTGTCTTTTCTTCTGACTTTCAGAGGCAGTTGCTGAGTTGTATTCGTGGTGGAAACTGCCCCGGACCCAACGTCAGCTCGCTGCAGTTGCCTGGGGACGTAAATTTCTTCGCCAACCAACTGGCTGTGCCCACCATGGAGTTTGCCTTTGAGCAGACAAAAGCAGAAGAGGTACACACACGCACAAACCAGCACATAATTTATTTCCACTCAGGGGGAGTAAAATTGGGACAATTTTAAGGGCCAATGACTCACTGGGGCCCTGGGAATATTCCAAAATTGCAGTTGTGTAGAAATGGGGAAATCGGTTATTTTCCACAGGGCAGCACCCCTGATTTCACTTCTCTCAGTTCTCAAAGAGAGTACCATCGATTTCAAGCAACTTCCACATTAACTCTGTGGTCTGAGCAGTATGATCACTGCACAGTGTCAGAGCAACTTTGGTCCATGCAGTCCCACCTTGTTTCTGGGTTTCTAACAGTGCTGGGAATGAATTGGAATGGATGGACTGCTGAGTTTGCCAAAGGCCAACTCTTGTTTTTCTTTGGCTCTGGATTTGAATTTAAGCTTTATTTGTTCAGACTCATGCACCTGTCAGAAACCTGGATGATATGTCTTATGTGGAGGAATATTTCTGTACGCAACCTCGAATTCAATGAAAACATCTGCAGCTTATCTAAAAGAAACAGATCTTTTCAAGATTGAAGGAAATACCTGTACATAATTTACAACTTAGCTTGACACACTTGGATTATGTCTCTTTGAAAGCAACAAATGCACATCACAGAGCTCACAAATTATGCATACCCCCATTTACGTGCATTAAAAATTCAGTATTGATGTTTGTTGTACTGCCTTGGGGTGGAAACACAGAGATTTGGCCCCAACTAAGTCAGCCCACTCAAATTTGGAACTTCTAGCGAGGACAGCAACTTTAAGCCTAATTAGTGTGAGGGATCTTCATGATGTTTATGTACCCTCGAGGCATCTTCACAAACTGAAAATAATAGGTAGAGGGGGTGAAACTTTTAGAGCTGGCCTTGGGAGGCGAAACAAAGCTATAACTGAATCACAAACAGCCTGACAACACAAATGTGCTCGATTTGCTGGAGGGGAGTCCAGTGTGTATACATTAGCATTAGCTTAATAGCATTTACACTGAACTGCTGAGTTATTAAAAAAACCTTTGGGTATTTACACTTTCTGTTTGGGTCAAAATTTTAACTGAGTCTTCAGGAAAGTTGAGAGGAACATAAAACAGAGACAGTTGGAAAATTAATAGGATTCCCTGTTATTTATGACCCAAAATGTTCCAGCGCTGTATTTTCCCTCTCGCTGTGAAGTTGTTAGATGCACAAAGAAACCGATTTTAATGCTACAACCACAATTCCAATAAAGTTAGGACATTGTATAGAATGCAAAGAAAAACAGAATACAATGATTTGCAAACCTGTTAACCCTTTATTCAGTTAAATACACAACAAAGATGAGATGATTAGTGTTCAAAATAATAAACTTTATAATTTTTTTTAAATCTTTTTTTTCATATATTCACTCATTTTTTTAAATCTGATGCCTGCAACATGTTCCTAAAAAGTTGGGACAGGGTCAACAAAAGACTGTGAAAGTTGAGGAATGCTCCAAAAACACCTGTTTGGAACATTCCACAGGTGAACAGGTTCATTGAAACCAGGTGAGTGTCATGAGTGGGTATAAAAGGAGCATCCCCGAAAGGCTCAGTTGTTCACAAGCAAGGATGGGGCGAGGTTCACAACTTTGTGAACAACTGCGTGAGTAAATAGTCCAACAGTTTAAGAACAATGTTTCTCAATGTACAATTGCAAAGAATAGATGGATTTGATCATCTACAGTCCATAATATCATCAAAAGATTCAGAGAATCTGGAGAAATCTCTGCACCTAAGCAGCAAGGATGAAAACCAACACTGAATGCCCGTGACCTTTGACCCCTCAGGCAGCACTGCATTAAAAACCAACATCATTGTGTAAAGGATATTACCACGTGGGCTCAGGAAGACTTCAGAAAACCATTGTCAGTTAACAAAATTCACCACTACATCTACAAGTGCAAGTTCAAACTCTACCATGCAAAGACAAAGACATATATCAACAACACCCAGAAACACCGCCGGCTTCTCTGGACCCGAGCTCATCTGAGATGGACTGATGCAAAGTGGAAAAGTGTGCTGTGGTCTGACGAGTCCACATTTCAAACTGTTTTTGTAAATCATGGACGCGGTGTCCTCCAGGCCAAAGAGGAAAAGAACAATCTGGATTGTTCTCAGGTCAAAGTCTCAAAGCCAGCATCTGTGATGGTATGGGGGTGTGTTAGTGCCCATGGCATGGCTAACTTGACCATCTGTGAAGGCTCCATTAATGCTGAAAGGTACATACAGGTTTTGGAGCAACATGTGCTGCCATCCAAGCCATGTCTTTTTCAGGGACGTCCCTGCTTATTTCAGCAAGACAATGACAAGACACATTCTGCACCTGTTACAACGGCGTGGCTTCATAGTAAAAGAGTGCAGGTACTAGACTGGCCTGTCTGCAGTCCAGACCTGTCTCCCATTGAAAATGTATGGAGCATTATGAAGAGCAAAATACAACAACAGAGACCCCGGACTGTTGATCAACTGAAGTTGTTCATCAATCAAGAATGGTAAAGAATTCCACCTCCAAAGCTTCAACAATTAGTGTCCTCAGTTCACAAACACTTATTGAGTGTTGTTAAAAGGAAAGGTGATGAACACAGTGGGAAACATGAGCCTGTCCCAACTTTTTAGGAACGTGTTGCAGGCATCAAATTCAAAATGAGTGAATATTAAAAAAAAAAAAAACCCATCAATATAGTTTTTCAGTTTGAACAATAAATATCTTGTCGTTGTAGTGTATTCAGTTGAATATAGGTTAAACAGTATTTGAAAATCATTGTATTTGGTTTTTATAACATTTTACACTACATCCCAACTTAACTGGAATTGGGGTTGTACTTTAATATGACATAAATAGTTATTTCCAGCATTAAAAACAAATAAATGATTTCTATTCTATTATTACCTTGAGGCTTGTAGTAGGACTGAACATGCTTCACTCTGAGAATATCCAGCCTGTTTGGACAGATCCGTCTCCCCCATGATGCTCAGTGAAACCAGGCCTGGGTAAGTTAAATCTTTGATGATGAACTCAACCATGAGGAGAAGGTCAAACATCCTGTGGGCGAAGTAGGTATTAAGAGCAGGAGGTAATATATCACTCGGATCTGTGACCTGCATGCATTATCATCCTGGGGGAACTTTGCCTCCCAACAGACTCCTTTCCTATCTGCTGGAGGCACCTCTTGTTGACACGAAGTTAAATATCTACTTAGTGCAGGGACAGTTTTGAGTTGTAGAAATCCGTAGTTTTCTGTACAAACCAAATAGAAAAAAAAAACAACATTTTGTTAATCAGATGTGTTCACACCTGGAAGTAATCATTGATGCATCTCTTGTCATTTTGGGAAACAGATGACAAATGCCTCTCTTAGTAGTTTTTTTTTTTTTTTTTTTTTTTTTTTCGGAGCCCAAACTGTCATACAGTATGAGAAATGAGAGAGGATCATTGAGTGCATAAATACTTGAGCTGCTTGAGTTGGTGTACTGCCTAAATGTTTTAAAACCATTTTTCCTACCGTATGACATTATTATCAGTGCTGCGGGTGGATTTTAAAGGGGCGCTGACTGGAGCTGATGGTTTAATTTCTAACATTAATGGTAGATAGTGACAAAGTAGATAACAGCAGCCTATTTTTATATCATGTGTTAAAAATAGTGCAGTGTTTACAGGATAGTTCTTGTTTAAGGTAAGGTTGTGTAAGGTACTTGCTCTGTTATGCTTTGGCTTCATCCTCTAACAAGACCAAAGACTGTTCATCTGTTTTTTATCTACTTTGAACTTTAGTATTTGGTTTGTTGTCTTTTTGCAGCAGTCACAGCAGCACGTCTCTGGCATAGTGTCAATACATTTCCTGAGAACGTCAACACTAATGACTTTTGCAACTCAAGATAAGAACTTTCCTTAGACTGTTCAACAGATCTGTCCACTTTATTTTACAAAACTGGTGCATGGGGTTGAGGTCTGGACTTGAAGGCTCCAGTCAATCATTTTCAATGTTCCTTGTGTTCTGATAATTTTGGCTCTACTGTATGTATATCGTCTTTGTCACATCACTCATTTATTTCTCATACAAAGTTTTGAAGCCCATCATCAACAGAGGCCTAACTGAAAAACCTTGACTCAACGTTGCTTCTTTTGAGTTAGGATTAGGTAAAGAGGCGGGTCTTTAGGTTCTTTGCAAACAGCTACAGGGTGCCCATATGGGCAAAACTCACAAGTTTGATAAGTTCTAACCCACTGTTCAGTGGGTGCTGATACAGATATGAGGTACTCAGACCCACATTGTGTTTTGAACCAACACAAATGTAAACATGTTTATTAATGCTGTAAAAATCAGCATTGCTGATCTGAAAAAAAGCTGTTTGACATATAGCAGAACTGAGTCAGTGGAAATCGTTCATGAGAATTGAGACCTTTTAGGTCCGGTGTTAAGACAGACCGGACACAATCTGGAGGAATTTGGCCGTGATCCTGAACAATAGCTGAGCAACTAATCCCACCAGACCATGGACATGGTGACGGCTGAGTTTGTGTGAGGATGGCTTCAGAGCTCAAAGGTCTCAGAGGATAAGCTGTCTGAATGGACAAGATAGTGGATTTTTGTACACTTTATATAAAATAATCTTAAATTCTACTCAATAAAAGACAAAACAATGAGCTTTGCAGCTGGAAATTACAGATTCCACAACATTGTGATGACATGTTTATTCACATTAATGCGTTCATAATTTGCTCATCATAGCTAAGAGAACAATGTTTCATCTATAAAGGAAAAGAAGGTTTTCTAAAGGCTTCAGGGGACATAGAGTGGTACATACAGCCTCAACCTCACTCCACACTGCTTTCAGGAACTTCTGTCTCTGTGATGAAGCCTTGTTGGGTATTCCAAACAGAACACAATGTTTGATCGACTGTGTGTGTAATTGTATTCATTCATCCTCATATACCCAATAAACACAGTTGTGTGCTTGGGAATGTGTCTGAAAAGCACCAGATGTTGTGTTGCGGTGCCACAGTGTTCGTGACAGGAGTGTGGTTCGTCGAACATTTGTTTTCTCATTAAGCATCTGTGTTTTGTTTTTTGTTTTTTTTCTCACTTTGAAAGTTTTCTCCTCCCACACCGTCCTGGGATTATCAGCTTTCTGCTAGAGCTTTAAAGAGTTTGTTGTGGTGAGTTTGGAAGTTCTTTAAGTTAATTTAGGGCTTAGAAAGATACTTATTTGTATCCAAGGCTTCAGGTTGATCAGTTGCTTGGTAAAGAAAACTCTGCTTATTTAATCTAGTTTCGATGCAATAAAATACACTCAAGAACTCCATCAGAGCAGATTTATGCACAGATATTTGGAGGTTCATTTCTATGTGTTGGTTCCCTGCGGGGGAGTGGTCTCTGACACGTGTCACAAAAAAAGTTGAATTGGCTTTGAGACACATAAGAAAATAAAAATAAGGCCTTAGACAGGTTGGAGAGGTGTGAGAAGAATATTTGACACCTCCTCATCTTTGCTGCTCCCTGGTTCAGGACCCCATTACGGTTCAGGTGAGGAGAGCACAGGATTAATAGACACGGAGGGATCTTCAGCTCGACTTTGCCATGAGCTCTCTTTGGACTGTAAGCCATTACTGCTGCTCCCTCCAGACAATTATAGTCCTCCAAAAAATGTCAAAGGCTGCTACACCCTCCAGCCCGGTGTCATGTTGATAGACTTTTCTTTGACAGCATGACCGTCAGATTGATAACATGAGATAAGAAGCAGCTCTACAAATGTCCTGAATCAGTAGATTTATCCAACGAGAAAAGTCCTCTGACCCTTTATCCATCTTACCGCTACACTAAAAACAAGCTGCTGAATTCAGACAAAAAGATACTTCAAATGCCTTGACTTGTTTTTCCAATTGTTGACCATGAAATGATTTGTCCTCAAAAATGAAAAAATAAAAATAAAAAAAAATAAAAAGCTAAATTTCTTCATTTTCTTCACTATTTCGTCCTTTTTTATTGTCCCCATTTATTTATAATGGTTTTGAATTTCTCCTCCATGAATTCAGTACATCACACATACACCACAGCAACTCACCCAGAAGTGAAGGTAAAAACTTTAGAGCTCCCCCTGGGGACCGGATGTACAGTGTATCACAAAAGTGAGTACACCCCTCACATTTCTTCAGATATTTGAGTATATCTTTTCATGGAACAACACTGATAAAATGACACTTTGACACAATGAAAAGTAGTCTGTGTGCAGCTTAAATAACAGTGTAAATTTTTCCCTCAAAATAACTCAAAATATAGACATTAATAGCTAAACCTCTGGCAACAAAAGTGAGTACACCCCTTAGTGAAAGTTTCTGAAGTGTCAATATTTTGTGTGGCCACGATTATTTTCCAGAACTGCTTTTACTCTCCTGGGCTGAGTTTACCAGAGCTTCACAGGTTGCCACTGGAATGCTCTTCCACTCCTCCATGACGACATCACGGAGTTGGCGGATATTCAAGACTTTGTGCACCTCCACCTTTTGCTTGAGGATGACCCAAAGATGTTCTATTGGGTTTAGGTCTGGAGACATGCTTGGTCAGTCCATCACCTTTACCCTCAGCCTCTTTAGTAAAGCAGTGGTCATCTTAGAGGTGTGTTTGGGGTCATTATCATGCTGGAACACTGCCCTGCGATGCAGTTTCTGGACGGAGGGGATCATGCTCTGCTACAGTATTTCACAGTACATGTTGGAGTTCATGTTTCCCTCAGTGAAATGTAACTCTCCAACACCTGCTGCACTCATGCAGCCCCAGACTATGACATTTTGGAGGGAAAATGACAAGCAGTGCTCAGTTTGGACCATAGACTGTATAATTAATGGACGTAGTCTCCACAACGTCACCCATCTGTTTCTGAAACGGACTTTTGAAGCCAAACGGTCGCCGCGGCCATATTGGAAATGAGGCGTGCTGTGGGTCTCCACAGTAACAACCATAGGACGCTCCACAGTCACGTGATCTGAGCTGTGCCTCTGATTGGACGAACTGGCGAGCTTGATATTGTGGACACTGCCGAATTAGAAAAAAAATTCACCCCCCCGTAAAGTGCGTGCTGTTAGTGAAATTAGCGATTCAGACGGGAGACATTCTTTGTACCAGGCTGTAAATGTGCTTATTTTGGCTGTGAAAACGGCTTTTTTTTGCTTGGTGTGTTTGTGACTTCCGGTATTTCTGGATCCAGCCTCAAGCGGACACTCGAGGAACAGCAGACTTTAGCACTTCAGCATTGTCTCATATTTTCAGACCAGAGGTTGCCTCTTGGTTTGGACATTTAGGGGTGTAGTCTCTTAGGGGTGCACTCACTTTTGTGATACACTGTATGTTATAAAACCTGATAGCAGATAAAAATGGGACAAGCTAACCTAAAATATTGATGAGTATTAATGTTGAAAAGAAGTGACGTCATGATGCTTTGGAGAAAATATAAAAACATGACTGTTCGATGAGCGCCACTTTCTTGATGCTCAGGGTAACCATTGCCTTTGGCTCTTTGTAGACTGCTGATAGTAGTTTTGCTACTTAAGTGTGGCAATAATAAAATTTATACCGTGGCTCAAGTCAGCTGACTTGTAGGTCTTTGGATCATTTTGTGATCTCTTGATCTCTAAAACAGTTATGGGGAAGTGAGACTGTAAATGTCTTTTCGGAGTCTTTTGGGATGGCAGAATTTCGTACCCCGATCTAACAGTTTTCTTACAGGCTCCTCCGCTAGTCGTATTCCTCATTGTGTAGGTCATCTCAGTTCAGCTGTGTCTGTGTACTGATTTTTGTTTGTCTGTCCCTTTCTTTCTCATTTCTTGCCATGGGAGAAACTGAATTGTGTTGCTTGAGTGGCAGCTTGTTGCAGCAGCTCTGCCTTCATTGTTCTTTTTCTTCTCGTCTCTTTCTTATCTTTTTACTTCTGACTGCATTTATAACTTGTAATTACTTTTTTGTCTCATTTGTTTGCTATTTTACTTTTGTTGTTGTTGTTTTTGTTTGTCCAGAGACCCCGTTCGTAACCATGGTTGCATTGTTTACACACAAGATTTCAGCTGTTAGCAGCCTATAGCTTGTCATTGCTGACCAGTACTAGGTTCAATGTTGCATAAAGGCTGAGGAGAAGGAGGCGAAGATGACTTGCCGGTACTCTGGTGTGCATGCTAATAAGAGATGACATCAACCTGTCCTTTCATCTATTTTTATGGGGAATTTAAGATCTATCTCCAATAAGATGGATGAGCTAGCGGTGCTAGCCCAGCACCAGAGGGAATACCAAAGGGCAGAGTAGCATCATGCTATTTACAGAGATATGTCTAACGGAGCTAACACTGGATACAAACGCCACACTGGAAGGATTTTACCTGAAGTTCCCAGGTCTCTTCACTCAGCTCAACTTCAGGAGGAGCACAGCTCACTGAATACACGTTACAGTTTTATAAATTACCCCATCAATGTAGCAGAGTAGCTTTAAGCTGACAAAGGGTTACTACAGCCAGCTCAGTGTTTATAAATACCAATAAACCACAATGTTCCTTTAAGATGTTTGCATACATACAGTAGCCATCATTGGTATGACCCGGCTTTAAAAGTATTTATTGAAATGTGATGTCATCTGTACAACAGTTAGTCTGTGTGAGCTCCAGCATACAGAGAGGTTTTCTAGCCCCCAGTGTAACTGAGCATTTCCTGAGTTTGCTGCAGAGTGGAGTGGAGAGTGAGATACATATTACATGAACAGCTGCAAACATGTCATTTAACGCTTATTTGACAAGCTGCTTTGAATTTGGTGGCAATTTCTTCATGCCACTTCTCCTGGAGCATCACTTCTTAATTTATTACTGCCCCTTGCTGCAGAAATACGGTTTTATTAAACCAGTCTACGGTGTCATTTGTCCATTTCAAATGGTATTCCTGGGCGTGCACGTTGGGCTGTAAAACACAGTAAAGCGGGGTCTTGTTAAATGGCAGTAGATACCTGTCAGTGGCTCTAAACGTCCTGGAAGTCTGAAGCTGATGGGAACAGATAGAAGGATATTACATCTGCATCCAGCTCTCCCCTGCACAGCTGTCAGGCCAAAACTCCCCTCAGAGCTTCAAATGACGATGATACCAGGGAGCAAGCGAAGGCACACACACACACACACACACACACATACACAGACACACACACATATATACATATCTCCATCTGACACATCTCACTGGAGGTAATTCCATCGCTAACTTTGAAGATGAGGATAAGTGAGGGTGAGGATGTGTATGAAGGAAATCTGTAGAGAGGAAGAGGGGAAACAGGGTGAGAGTGAGGAGGAGGAGGGAGAAGGTGGTGAAGTAAAAGTAAGACGATGGGTTGTTAACATCAATAAATCATTACCATATTAAATTTGAGACATTAGCTTAATTAAGACCCAAGAGGATTCCAAGTCTCCTGAGTCCTCTAACCTGCCCGTTTCGCTTGGATTTAGCCAGGAATGATTATTATACAGTTATAAGGGAAGAGTGCTCTTTGATCATTGGACTTCTTTAGACTGTGAAAGCTCCTTCAGAGCCACAGAAGATACGATACAACAGGTTTCACAGGCTGAGTAACATGCAAGAGCCAATGTAAGGTTCCCTGCACAGTAGTGATGTGTCGTTCATGAACGATTCGTTTAAGAAGAACAAATCATCTGGGTGAACGAACTGAACTGAATCACTTACTGAAAAGATTCATTCATTTCTCAACTTCAGTTGCACACCCCTCTCTTCCATCTCGTCTCTCCCTCTCAAGACCCTAAGAGTCTCCCAAGCCCAAGTTCCCACCCCCTTTCATGTTAGTGACACGTAATGTCAGTCACACACACTGTACTGACTTAAGAGGTCAGTACAGTGTGTGTAACTGAGGCTGGGGACTCGTAGTCTTGCACATTCAAGTTCAGTCAATTCACTGAACAAGCTGAGCCGCAGCTCCACCTCCGAGTCAGACAGTCAGTGAATGATTTGTTAACTGAACGTTATAAACAGAAAGGTTGGGAAAATATGTTTGACTGTTTTAGCCGCTTTCAGTTTGCAAAATATAGCTTTATCCCATTAAATTCTCAGCTCATTGGCTTATTATTCACCAGTTGGAGTATGATCGTCAGTAGAAATAAATGTTTGGCTGTGTTTCAGTTTATTTTATTTTGATTCACAGGCAGAGCTGCAGAGAATACTGAACGAATCTTTTGAACAAATCACTTTACTGAACTGATTCTAATGATTCAGTTCACTGAAAATAACTGTTTTCCCATCACTACTGCATATCTTATATATTATTCACATATTTCTTTGAATAAAAAGTCATGTTCTCATCTCTGAAAGTCTTCTGACATCCATCTTTATGTTGTCCCCTCTATGAAAGCCAGTATCCTCAACTCACACCAAGATGAGAGGAGATTTCTTATTTTTGCAGTGTTTTGTTCCTGCTGGATGAAGATGTGTGTCAGAGAGTAGCCCGTCGAGGTCAAAATGCAGAGTATGATCTTTAACCGTGGTTATTTGGCCGGAACACTTCTGTAGAATCTGTTCGTTCCACATCGTCTATTAGCAGATCCAGAGCTGTGTTTTGGGTTGTTATTTTTTCCAGCTCAGGCAAAAAGCAGAGAGATATTAACTGAATTCAGACAGAAATTTAACCTCAGCTTCAGAGTGTTCACAGCAGTTTTGCAGATATAAGTGTAGTTGTTTGTCTTGTACTTTTTCCTTGCTGAACAGAAAACAAGCTGTGTAAGCAGAGCTTGTAATGCCTCTGGTTACGTGTACATAAGTGTACACCTTAAGTTCTTTGATGTTGCGCTCTTTGTGTTGCAGAAACATGGATGGAGATAATTTGACATCTTGTTTTGTAAACTGTTGTTGCCGACTGGCCCACCTGTCCGTTTATTAGGTTCACCTAAGTACCAGATTCGACCCCCTTTTTCCTTCAGAGCCATCTTAATTCTTAGTGTCATAGATTGTATTGGACTGAGATCTGGTGACTGTGGAGGCCGTTGGAGTCCAGTGAACTCACTGAAACCATCTGAGTTTTGTGACATGGAGTGTTATCCTGCTGGGAGTTTCCATCGGAAGATGGAATGGTAAATGGACCAGTACTTATATAGCGCTTTTCTAGTCTTACCGACTACTCAAAGCGCTTTTCACCCATCCACACCACATTCACACACTGGTGGCCGTTTTTTTTAAAGCTTTTAAGCTAATCAAACCATCAGCTATATAACACACGGTTGCTCAAGGACAGGAGCTGGAATCGAACTCACAATCTTCTGATATTGGGGCGACAACTCTACCTACTGAGCCATCCCAGATGGGTACACTGTGGTCATAAAGGAAATGGACATGGTCAGCAAAAAGACTTAGGTAGGCTCTGGACTTTAAACCAAGCTCAGTTGGTACTAAGGGGTCCAAAATAAGCCAAGAAAATGCCCCCCACACCATTAGACCAGCAGCAGCAACAGCAGCAGGTTGAAGCATTGATCCAAGGCAGGATGGATCCAGTCTTTCATGTTATTTCCTCCAAATCCTGAGTCCACCATCTGAATGTGGAGAAGAAATCCAGACTCATCAGACCAGGAGAGGTTTTTCAGTCTTCTATGGTCCAGTTTTGGTGAGCCTGTGTGGATTGTAGCCTCAGTTTCCTGTTCTTTGCTGACAGGAGGGTCACCTGGTGTGGTCTTCAGCTGTTGTAGCCCGTCTGCTTCAAGGTTGGACCTGTTGTGTGTTCAGAGATGTTATTCTGCAGACCTTGGTTGGAACCAGTGGTTCTTTGAGTTGAGAAGTTACACAGGACAGTGTTCTCAGAGAAGCCAGCAAATCAATGTCCAGCCTAAAAAGTCTGCTTACACCCTATGCCATATACAGCATCGTTGCCATGTAATGATGCCTTGTATCCCATTGTTCGATTCCAGAACATTATTTGTCATATTTCTAAAGATCCTTTTGTATCGTTTAATGAAAACCAGCTAGACACTTCAGTTGATTTTACAATAAGCAGTGCATGCATAAAGTATTCACTGTGCTTCACTTTGTCCATATGTTGTTATATTTCAGCCTCTTCACAAAATAGAATAAATTCATTTTTACTCAAAATTCTACACACAAAACCCCATAATGACAAATGAAATAAAAAAATAATTTAACATTTTTTCAAATTTATTAAAAGTAAAAAAGTAAGACATCACATGGACAAGTATTCACAGACTTTAACAAGTAAGCTCAAAGTGTAGCTCAGGTTCATCCTGTTTCCTCTGATCCTCCTTGAGATGTTCCTACAGCCTCATAGAGTCCACCTGTGGTAAATTCAGCTGATGGACCTGATTTGTAAAGGCTCACACCTGTCTATATAAGGTCCCACAGGTGACAGTGCATGTCAGAGCACAAACCAAGCATGAAGTCAAAGGAACTGTCTGTAGACCTCAGAGACAGGATGGTCTCCAGAAGGGTCCAGAAACATTTCTGCTGCTTTGAAGGTCCCAGTGAGCTCAGTGGACTCCATCATCTGTGAATGGAAGAAGATTCAGAACCACCAGGACTCTTCTAGAGCTGGACACCCGTCTAAACTGAACCATCAAGAGGAGAAGAGGCCTTAGTCAGGGAGGGGACCAAGAAACAAAAGGTCACCCAGTCAGAGCTCCAGCGGTCCTCTGTGGAGAGAGGAGAACCTTCCAGAAGGACAGTCATCATCAGTCTGCAGTAATCCACCAATCAGGCCTGAATGGAAGAGGGTCCAGACTGAAGCCACTCCTTAGTAAAAGGCTCCTGGCAGCCCACCTGGAGTTTGACTAAAGGCCTCTGAAGGACTCTGAGACCAGGAGAAAGAAAACTCTCTGCTCTGATGAGACAAAGATTGAACTCTCTGGCGTGAATGCCAGGAGTCATGTTTGGAGGAAACCAGGCACCTCTCATCACCTGGACAACACCATCCCTACAGTGAAGCATGGTGGTGACAGCATCATGCTGTGGGGATGTTTTTCAGCAGCAGGAACTGGGAGGCAAGTCAGGATTGAGGGAAAGATGAATGCAGCAATGAACAGAGACATCCTGGATGAAAACCTGCTCCAGAGTGGGGCGGCTGTGGCTCAGTAGGTAGAGTTGTCGCCCCACAATCAGAAGGTTGTGGGTTAGATTCCAGCTCCTGCAGTCACATGCCGAAGTGTCCTTGAGCAAGACACTGAACCCCAAGTTGCTCCCACTGTTGTTGTTCAGTGGTGTATGAATGTGGTGTGAGTGTTAGTCTTAACGATGGTCTGATTAGCTTAAGTCGGCCATCTGTGTGAATGTGGTGTGATTGGGTGAATGAGACCAGCAGTGTAAAGCGCTTTGAGTAGTCGGTAAGACTAGAAAAGCGCTATATGGTCCATTTTACCATTTCCTATCAAAGGAGGGGCTTCAGGACGACTCTGTGAAGGTCCTTGAGGAGCCCAGCCAGAGCCCAGACCTGAATCTGACCCAACATCCCTGGAGAGATCTGAAAATGTCAACAAAGGACTGAGCAAAGCAAAGGCTGCAAATAATTATATACATGTGATGTCTTATCTTCCTATTTTTTCGAAGTCTGCATTTTTTTTTCATGTTGTCATTATGGAGTGTTATGTGAAGAATTTTAAATGAATAATGAATTTGTTCCACTTTGGAATGAAGCTGAAACATAACAAAATGCGGAAAAAGTGAAGCGCTGTGAATACTTTCTGGATGAACATACAGGATGTTTATTGAGGACATGTCAAAACATGCAATAGTCAATTGATAGGTAAAATATATAACAAAAATTTGATAAATGTACAAAAGATATGAAACACACATGCTTGTCTTGAAAAGTTGAAATATCGAAAAAAAAAAAATTAATGTAGGTTTTAGTCAAAATGTGTCGACTGGGAATGTAGAGTTTTGTGAGTGGAAACTTTGTGGGGGTCTTTTTTTCTCAGTTTTACTCATTTTAAGTCATTAAACCTGTTGATTAAAATAAAACAGTCTTCAGACATTTGACAAAGAGGAGGCGTTTAACTTAATGCCAAGATACAGCTAACCATGTTAGCATTCAGGGGGGAAAATCTGAGTCCCAGACTACAGATTGCAGTCTGTCACAGCTAAGAACTGCCTTGAAATTGCCACAAAAGCATCTCTTAATCCAGAGTACTCCGGCCTTGAAGTCCTCGGAACTGCTTTACAAGAGAACAAATGGGTCCCATTATTCTTCCCAGTGTCACTAAACTCTTAGCACCCATTAAGGGGAGGTAATTCTTCACAAAATGGAACTTTTGGCAACTAAAACTTCTGGATGTAATGTGGACTCATCTGCCTGTGGTCCAAAAACTTCCACTTTGAAGTCTGTGGTGTCATGCTGTGGGGACACACACCAATAGTGGAGCTTTGCTTAAATAGCTTTCTGTAGCAACAATGTCTGAATGTAGCCAAGACCGACACCTACATGTGCTATATTTTCACTGTAATGATGATTAATATAACTGTGAAGACTTCGCAGACTGTGTGGAGGTGTGAAGACTCCTTATGTGAGTTTGGCTATGCTAACATTATGAGTCTGCTTTCACTCCCACAGGAATATTTAAATATTTGTTTCTTAAATGTTTTATCTGAATCTGTTTATTGGGCAGTCAACTAATTTACACGTAAGCGGGTGATAAAGCACAGCCCTGCAGCTTTGCTGACTCAGCAGAAGTGATTTATAGTTGGATGAGCTGTTTGGTCCAGTTAACATTAGTGCAGGGGAGGTTTATCAGCTCTCTTTAAATGTTCTGCATTTTATTCAGCTCTCCTAATACTGACTGTCCAGAAAACGGCTTCTTTTTTTTTCATGACACAGCAGTTTGTTTTGCAAAAGAAGTTATTTATCATCACTACCCTTGAATGGACTCTGTGTCACCACTCGAAGCCGAAGATTAGAGCACAAAATGTTCTCTTTTTTTTAAGCTGTTTTTTGAGTCAGCGTTACATAAATGTGACAGGATGACTGAAGTGGTACAGCGAAGGAAAGCGTGACATTTTGATTGAAAGTCTGCTATTTTCATGGCATGCATTTGTGCTCTTTGATATTAAAGATGGACATGAAAATCCGTCTGTGAAAGCTGCCACTTCTTCCGTAACATTTTCTCCTGCATTTCACTGGAACTGAAGATCTCGGATGAAAAACTTGAGTGAAAAACACCATAAAAGTTTGACTGTCTGATCTGAATGTGTGAAAAGATCTCTCTTTAAAAAGAGCGTCCTTGCTATAGTCTTTACTTAAAAACACAGACATGCTCCAATGTACTTATTGAACAATACATGGGACCAGCAAATAAAAGCAGGCAGATATAAGCATGAAAACAACTTAATGGATAGCACCTGTATGGTCCAATTCTACTTTCTAAACCACTCAAAGCACTTTCAGACCTATTCATCATATGTCCATGTAACGCTCACAGCGGGAGCTGCCAGCAAAGTGCCTCCATCCCCATCAGCACTGATTACTGAACAGAACAAATTACAGCAGTATTGTATGTTTTATGTGTCCATTTATATGTGGACCCTGTGATAAGTAGGTTGTGCATTAGTGGCAACAAACAGGAAGTGGATAAAAAGAATAAGGGGTGGGAGTCACATCTCCCACAACACGAATTGTGCAATACTGCCATCACCAGTTTAAGAACTTTAAGAACGCCCTGTGAGAACTTTGTAAGTGATGTTGAACTATCTCACCTTTATATACATGCCTGTTTATAATTATTATTTCACAGTCCCTTTGATGATTGGTTTATTTTGTAGTATTTGCTTGTAGCCCTTACAGGGTCTAGAACTGGACAAGCATAAAGAAAAAGTACGTCAAAGCAGAAGAAAGCCAAACAGGAAAGTGATTGAGCTTTGTTATGTCTAATCAGCCACAGTGGTGCATAGAGCGCAGTGTATCAGAGGTATTAGTGACTGACAACAATCAGATTGAATCTTAGTCCAAGTCCTTGATTTGGGGCAACTCCTCAGACACTAAAAGCTGTCATGCATTTTAGCCAGCTGCTAGCAAGAACATAAAACTTTTAATAAGCTACCTAATACCAACACTACTGGTCAGACGTTTTAGAACACCCAAATGTTTCCAGTTTTTATTGAAATTTTGCATTTTATTTTCTCATTGTACTCTGAAATGAGAGTATAGAACGGTTACATGCAGCCAGGTATGGTATTGTTGATCTTCTGTGTCTCTCTGGTCCCCCGCCTCCTTCTGCTTACTGTGCACCTGAGTTCACTTTGTTCACTTTATTCACTTTGTACTCATGACTTTGGACTCCCTTTAACTCTTTCTTTCTCCCCTCAGGTTTTTTTTTTCTTTTGAACCAACATGTTTCCTAGTTGGTTTTTGTTGTTTTAGTTTGTTGTTGGGTCAGCACCTTTTTGTTTCTTTCGGCTGGGGTCTCCAGCTCTTTTTGGTTTGTCCATCTGTTTCAATCTAGAATTTGAATTGAATTTTCATTCCTTTTGTGGCGTCCTTATTTTTGCTAAAAACACATACTGTATGGGGGGGGGACTTTTCACTTATTAGTTCAGAAGATATCGAGAAGATCACGAGTTTGCCCAAGCAGTGGCACAGCTCAGCTCATGTGACTGATGGGCGTTCGCCTCATTTCCAATATGGCCGCCGGCCAATTTGCTTCAAAACTCTGTTTCAGAAACAGACGGGTGACATCACAGGGACTACATCCATAATAATACAGTCTATGATTGAGATACACCCCAAAATGAGCTTCAGGATCAGCAGTTTCTGGCTGTGTTTTACTTCTGTCACATTTTTACTCACTGTGGTCTCATTTTTCTCTGTCTTCATGCAGTGTAACAAAATTCAAAAGCTATAAATCAACTCAAATTAAATGTCTCTTATTTATCATTTTTAAAAAAACTGAAAAAAAGACCAAAGGGGATTAAGTGTACACAACACATTTTCAGGTCGCCCCAGGCTGAAGGAACATAGGAAATATTAGTAGGGGAAATTTTATTTTTGATGTTTGGAATTTTATTTACTCACTGTTTTGTCATTTATCACAGCAATATGAGGTCCTACACTATGGGTTCAAGCCAGTTCAAAGGATTTTTGAAGCACAAATACAAGTTGTATGTTCATCGTTCAGGGCTCGCTGAAAGCAGCAAGGAGTGTAGAATTTAAAAAAATTTTTTACAGTTAAGCTGGAGCAAATGATTTATTTCCAGCAAAATTTTCAAAAAGGAAATGAGAATCTAAGCGATGTTGAGGAAGTTCTCATCTTCTCTGGTCTGTTTACACATGTTGCTGACGTCACGTACATTCAGATATTCTGAGAAAATTGAGAATCCGACAATTACGCCATTTTAAACAAATGGTGTGTTAATGCCAATCATTTAATCCCTCTGACAGGTTTGGAATCCAGAGGGTATCAACATAAAAAATGAGAGAAATTACAAATAAGTTGTTCAGTGGGAGAACAGGTTAAAAAGCAGGAGACTACCTTAGAAATTGGGAGTGTTTGCAGATATGGAGACGTACTTGTTCTCTCTATATGTAGAGAATCAGCTACGACAGCTGTAACAGGCAGAAGATTTACTGTCTACTGTCTTATTTGCATCGACCCTGTCAAATACAGCACAAGGAAAAAAAATCAGCAGACACATTTAAACCAAAGTTGTCTCACGGACTGTTTGATGTAACCTGATGGTTTGTGGTGCTGAAGAGAAAGCACATATTTCCTGTTGCGTCATCTTTCTTGGAAACAGAGGTTAAAATACTGCACATTATAATCTGATAAATATTCTGAGACTTGTGCTGAGTGCACTGAAAACTTAACACCAACCCCTCTTCAAACCTCTCTCCACTCTGTTGGTTTGAGGTGGGGCGGCGTGTTTGATGGTTTGACACATATACACACACACACACACACGTCAAATTATTCCTCCTTGAGACATCTCTGTTGGAGACGTAGCTGTCACTTCTCCCTCCTGCCAGCCTGACGCACGTCAAAGCCTCGCTGGAGAAAGAAAGTTTTACCCTGAATCAGTCTCATCTGCGAGCATGTGTGATTGACTGTGGTTTAAAAAAAAAAACAGTTACCAGATGTTTCATCATTCACACTTTACTTGGAGAACAGTCTATTTTCAGCTTAAACCCACAATGTACAGTTACTTATCAGCTCAGCCGACAGCTGGATTTACCTCATCTGAGATCCAATAAAGCTTTGATTCACTAAATGCTTATCATAAAGCGATAAGAAGAAAGCTCAGAAAGGTTGAAGACAAGGTAATTCTTTTCTCCTCCCTTATCTTCTTTCCTGATCCACTTATCCGTTTTGTGCATCTCCACCCAACCCCCAAAGTTACAGTTCGTGTTAAGGTTTCCTTTATTATTTCCTTCAAGGATGATCCCGGCTTATTAAAAGATGGGTCTAAGTTTCACACCTGAACCCATGTCTTCTATTATTGTATGTAAAAAAAAAATGTATTACCCAGCAATCCAACTGTAAAGGTCAGACACATTGACACTATCATGACAACTTTGGGGTAAGAGGCTGAACAGTTCAGGGAGCAAAAAAGAAAAAAATAAATAACTTTATGTGGAGGTGAAAATAATCTGTTTGGTGAATTATTAGTAGTATTTGGAAGCTAATGGAAGCAGAAAAGTGAGATTCTATCACAAGTGTTAGAACTTTAGGACCAGATGAGATCAGATCTGTGTGATGTCTCATTCTATAAACAAAGATTAAATTAGTCTGTGTTTTTTTTTTTCTCCAAGAACTACAGTTTGAGGAACACTACTTTTTACACTACTTTTTTAAGAACTATCAATCAATCAATCAGTCTTTATTTATATAGCACCAATTCATAACAAACGTTATCTCAAGACGCTTTCCAAGCGTTAACAGGTCTAGACCTGTAAATGGTAATAAAATTTTATTAACAGAAACCCAACATCAAGACAAGATAAGAAGCCTTATCTCATCTTAACCCACCATGAGTACAGACCTTTGCAATATTTAGCAAGTTACAATGGCAAGGAAAAACTTCCCTTTAACAGGCAGAAACCTCGGACAGAACCAGACTCATGTTAGACAGACATCTGCCTCGACTGTATTGGACTATGTGCTTTCCCAATGCAGGACTTAGGATCAGTAGGTCTTGGGTAATTGAACTTTCTTTTAAAATGGCCCTGTCCACAGGGGTCATACTTTCCACGGCTGGGTCTCAACTCTAGGGCCTTCATAGCCCACAGAGTCTGCAGCCTTCAGGGGACCTGGCCTTTGTAGCCTGCGTAGACCTTGATGGCCAAACTGTATTGAGACGGTCTGATCTACAGAGCACTTCCTGTTTGTCGCTCTCGATGTTATGTAGTCCCAGCCTCACCTATCAGGCTTAATTTACTAAACTCACATAAATCATAACTTTATTAATGTTTATAATTTATCAATGTATCTTTTCAAACACATTGATACCAAAACCCTTACATTAAAAACAGGAGGGTTTTATATTTATTTATTGATAAAGTATAAAACCACAATGTACTTTCAGATGTTACCAAAACAAAGTGAAGCAACACGTACGTTTCAACATCCGAACAAGCGCTAGGTTGTGTACTTTATTCAGAGTACTGAAATGACTGAATGTATTGTTTGAGTTAGAAACTATGAAAGAAGGTTTTTTTTTTTTTCTCCAGAAAATTTACATTTATGAATTTTGCAATAATGAGAAGATTTATAATGCAAGAGGTGTTTTTTTTTCTTCTGTATATTACTTACAAAGAGTCCAAACAGTACATTTTTGCACAGTAAAACAAAATCTTCATCAGTGTTAGAAAAAAAATCACTGAGTTCTTGCCAGAAGTCCTTCACAACCATGTAAAACAGGAGTCCTGCTGGAATTCAGCTGTGTCAAACATCTTCAGCATTCACACGCAATGAATCTTGGGATATTTGAGGCTATGAAGGAGACACCGAATCCATTCTTTGCATGACTTGAAAAATGGGCTGGATTCATTGGCCACATTGGCTGCATTTTAGAGGAGCCTTTGAAATTGGACAGCAATTGACACACCGCTGTGACGTAATTCATTTTCAAATTCGGCCTTCGTAGGCTGCAGACCCTGAATTGAGACACAGCCCAGGGTTCCTGGAACTTTGGGGGTGGGGCTTGCAAGCTGAACATTTCTGATTGGTGGATTAACCACAGTGTTTTTTATTTCCCCCTCCCTCCCTCCATCCAGGGCTGGAGTGGGACTCATTTTCAGGCCTCAGTCCACAATAAGATGACCTCCAGCTGTGACAGACTTGGTTTAATGACTCCCAATCAATGGTCTTCTTTCAACCCGATAGTGTGAATGTGTCTCTGTCAACTCCTGGTCTTCCAGTTTAAAGAGTGACCCTGTAAACTGGAGACCTTCAGCTGAACATGTCAGTGAATATCAAGTTTACAACAACTGTTCAAACACAAAAGTCCTCTGAATGCATCATGGTTGAGTTTCAAAGTTTGAGTTGTAAGTGTGTCAAAATATTCTCATCAGGTCAGCACCTAATCACCATAAAACACTGATCATTTCATTTCTTAAGCTGAAACATCAGTTGTTCTCTGCTGTCTTCATCGGGGTTCCCACACGTGTTTGAATCTGAAAAATCATTGACCAATTTTCCAGTCATGAAAACATGCATGAAATTAAATAAAAGGTCAAATGTCCAGGAAACAGTTAAGTTATCCTGGTAAATTACTTAATGCCTCGTGAGCAAATGCAAACAGGTTAAAAGTTTTGTGCATGCGCGCCTGTTGTCACCTTATCTTCTGAGCAACATTAAGACACAGTGCTTCTCTGCTTCTAGCCAGCGCAGCGCCCCACATGACGCCACCAGCCAATCAAATCTCCATATGGCTTAGAGCACTTCTGCTCCACAGTGCTTCCAGTTGACTTTGTCACTAGATTCAGTGACTTTCAGATCCTGTTAACGACTTAGCACATGGAGACAGAACTAGAGACTGTGAGTTGAAAAGTGTTGCTAGTATTGGTTCATGAGTTTGAGTTTTTTTTCCCCTGCAGCCACAGGCTCCTCTCTGTCCTCCATTGAGTGACAGGCAGAGGAGAGTTATAGTGGGCGTGTTGTTTACGGAGTTGGCTGTGCGCAGTGAGATGCAACATACTTTGATTTCAGCCGAGCGGGAGCTTGGAGGTAATTACAGTTAACAGGTAATCTTAATGAGCCACATTTCACTCAGTATTTCACACTCATTTTATTGTCTGACAATAGAGACAGAAAATGAGAGAATTAAAACAACTTAGGGAATTCTGTTGTATTAAAATACTGAGTATGTGCACAGATGGGGAGGAAAATTAGAGAGATGAACGACTCTTCATGTAGACTTAAGCTCATTAATTTTCAATGAGAGTAGTTGTCAACAGAGAGATGCTCACAGAGACCACAGCGAAGAGGGACACCCTTAAAATAAGAAAAGCAAGAAGTGAAAACGCTATAATCTGTGGGTGTGTTTGCATTGTTCTGTCATACATTAGTCATAATTACTTTTCATGGATGAATTATATCCATAGACTTAACATCAAATGTCTGAGTAATAAACAGAAACAATCTGGGTAAATGCAAGTTACAACTACAGAAAAGAGGATTAGGGAGAATTTATTGGTGTATGATGTGATAACTTCTCTCTTTAGTGGTTGAAAATGTCCTGGAAAAGTCCCTGAAAAAATAATTTCAAGTAAAGTGATGGCTTCCTGTTTTAACCCTTTACTAACTGGCGCTGCATTTACCTTGGCCACAGTGTTATTACTGTAACTCTTTCACGTTTTTTATTTTGATCAGAAAATTTCAAATGACACTGAAAACCTGATAATGTGTGCTTCTCAGTGATACATGGTTCATTACAGCAATCAGAAAGCAAAACACTACAGTGAAAGTGCTAAACAGCTTCTGAATTCTGTAAATCAAGTTTTAGCCCAATCCAAAAAATTCCAACGCACACAAAGCTCCATTAATTACAGTGTTCAGTCCAAGCAGCAACCTCCAGTCTGAAAATATGAGACAATGCTGAAGTGCTAAAATCTGCTGTTCCTCGAGTGTCCGCTTGAGGCTGGCTCCGGAAGAACCCAAAGTCACAAACACAACAGGTCAAAAAAAGCTGTTTTCACTGCCAAAATAAATACATTTACAGCCTGGTACAAAAAATGTCTCCCGTCTCAATCGCTAATTTTGCTAACAACACACATCGTTGGGGGGGGGGGGGTTCTAACTCGGCAGTTTAGACAATATTAAGATTGCAGGTTTGCTCAATCACAGGCACAGTTCAGCTCACATGACTGACGGGTGCCCTATTATGGCTGTTACTGTGGAGACTCAAAGCCCGCCTCATTTCCAATATGGCTGCGCCAGCTGATTTGCTTCAAAACTCCTTTCGGAAACAGACCGGTGATGTCATATACCATCTATGGTTCTATCTCACTGAACTCCATAAAAAAACAACAAAGATTCCAGTTGATGTACTACTGGAAAAAAGGGCCAAAGAATTAGAATCAGAATAGAATAGCTTTTATTTGCCAAGTATCTTCAAAAGAACACAAGGAATTTGACTTTGGTTTGAACTGTGCTCTCTCTGTACAAATATATGAATAAACACTAAATATCACTAATATAAAGAGATTAAGTAAATAAAAAAGAATAAGAATAAAGGAACCTATATACAAAAAAAAATAAGCATGCAATAAAAAATGATAAATTAAGTTAAATAGTGCAATGTATGTATAAGTAAAAAAAAAAAAACAAGATGTGCAATTTGCAATGAAAAAGAATGTGCAAAAGGGAACAGACGACAGGCTGTAGTGGGAATGAGGTATATGAGTTATAGTTCATGGCAGGTCAATTGTTCAACAGAGTGACGGCCTGTGGGAAGAAACTGTTCCTGTGTCTGGATGTTCTGACGCACAGAGCTCTGTAACGTCGTCCAGAGGGGAGGAGTTCAAACAGTTTGTGTCCAGGGTGAGTGGGGTCTGCAGAGATGTTACCAGCTCGCTTCCTGGTCCTGGACCAGTAAAAGTCCTGGATGGAGGGCAAGCTGGCTCCGATGGTTTTTTCTGCAGACCTGACAGTTCGTTGAAGTCTGTGCCTGTCTTGTTTGGAGGCAGAGGGAAACCAAACAGTGATGGAGGTGCACAGGACGGACTGGATGATGGAGGTGTAGAAGATGATAAGCAGTTCCTGGGGCAGGTTGAACTTCCTGGGCTGTCTGAGGAAGTACAGCCTCTGCTGGGCCTTCTTCCTGATGGAGTCTATGTGAGTAGTCCACTTCAGATTCCGAGAGATGGTGGATCCCAGGAACCGGAAGGTGTCCACAGTCGACACATTGGGGGGGGGGGGGGGGGGGGTTCTCCTGATCCACGTCCTGTTTGTATGTGGCCCTGTCACCATCCTGGATGAGGCCAATGATGGTGGTGTCGTCTGCAAACTTCAGGAGTTTGACAGAGGGGCCCCCTTAGGTGCACTCAGAGATGGAGCACTTTCAGACCATTTTACAGCCATAATAACAAAATATGTTGTCACAGCAATACGATCCTGGGACACTGGTTTCTGTCTATGGCCTCCAGGTTTCTACTGCCAGCGGCATTAATTAGCTGCCAGCTAAGGTGAGGGAAACAGACCTTCTCTTGGCAGTCTTCCTTCAGCACGATGATGTGTCTCTCTCTCTGGACCAGCTCATGCTGCTTGGTTCCAGCCAATGCGTCCCTCTGTTGGATGAAAGGTCTTTATTTTTTATTTAATTTTTTGTAACACTAAACATGTGACAATAACTCAAAGTCTTGACTATGAAGAAGACAGGGAGGCGAATACAACCTTTTGTCTGGCATCAACCTTGAAGCTTCTCCCAGTCCCAAACATTTCCCCCTTCACACACCTTCCTGCCACAGCTCGTCAAGACCATGGCTTCCCAGCCATGGCTGTCCCAGGTAGAAAGGCCTGCCTCCTACTTACTAGCTTGGCCCCCATGCCATACAATCTTTCAGGGACAGTGTTGCTGTAACAACGTCCAGACCATTTTTAGCCTCAGTAGGTAACGGCAGAACGCTCCAGTGTTTCACTGTTTCTAAAAACCTGAAGTGCTCGTCTTCTTTCAAGTGCTGTTTCAACAAAATCATCTGCAAAGCAATAAAGCACGATCAAAACCAGTACAGGCTCAATATGATGATGCTAGCCCGTCTTCATCCAATGGTGTCAGTCTGGCTGAATGGCCTTTGCTTTTGTCTTATTGCCCTCTACTGGTCTGCTATTGTATTGCAATTCTTCACTGGCCAAACAATGAGCCACAGGAACCATGTCGTTCTTAGAAATGTTCAACCAGGAACTAAAAGTCCTTGAACCCTCTAGATGAAAAGCACATTACTGCTTAAAAACACCAGCACTCCCAACCATTCAGGCCAGCAAGACAATTCAAATGGCTTTATGGTGGTATCTGGGGTATTACGGTACATCATAGAAATCCAGTGCAACGACATACCAATCTCAGGCCATAACCGATGCAAGCTGTACTCATTACCGTAACTCTTTAACTATTTGGGCTAGCAAAAAAATAAATAAATAAACAGCTTTTGAAAGAAGAGAAGATGAGCTTTCAGGTTATGATCTCTGACTCTTTTGAGGCAAAAATAACAAAACAAAGTTCAGCTGGCCTGTATGATACTTGGTTGATAAAGGGTTAAAAAAAAAAAGGTGAAGGCTTCTTTCCGTACTTATGAAACTCTCAGCGACCACAGGATGTAAAATGCTCTACTTGTTCTTGCCTGCAGTGATCCCAGCTGATTAATAACCCTACAGCATCCATACCCACTCATTCTGCTCTCTTACAAAGCCTCATGCTCTGTTTTTTTGCCTTTAGTCTTTATTTCATAACCCGTGCATCCAGTCCTCTTTCTCGTAATCCACAGCGTCCTCCTCCCACTCTTCTTTTCTCTTTATCAAAGCAGAATGGATTCTTTATTCAGCCCACAAAATAAACACCCCAGTGTACTCTGACCTTAAGCTGTCAGAGCCACTCTTTTAACCAAAAGTCTTCTATTCTTAAAGGGGCCATCCATTTATTTATTTTTCTGCCTTAAATTACAGTCTCTCTCTACAGTGTGCAGTGCTCTGATATACACTAGGATCTGATATAATCAAGATTAATGTCATCCCAGTAAGGCAAGTAAATCTTATTCAGCAAATAAAAAAGAAGGCAAACTGATTTAGGGGTTTACCCTCCACTGCATTCCTTAGTTATTAATCTTCATCACTCCTCTTTCGCGATTGTCTGCCTCTCTATCTCCCCCTCTTTGTGCCTCCTCCGCACCACTCCAACAGGAAATGAGAGCTTCCCTCCATCTTCCCCTCACTCTCCTGCGTCAGGAGCACCCAGCTCTCTCAGTCACACACATTTATACACACCCTCAACAGATGTTCACTCCAATCAACTGGATTAGACGGTTTAGTATCGCTATCAATTACCTCCTCAAAAACAGAAGGTGCTAAAATCCTTCCCCAGCTGAACTCCCGGACCCTCTGGAATCTGTGGATGAGAGGATGGGAACCAAGAGGGGTGAATTTCAGGTCCTCTTCAAGGATGAGTTTCATTTTCACAGATTTTTATTTTTCTCCCCCCGGGAAATAGTGCGGTTCTTTCAGAGTCTAATCTGTGATTTGTCAGTTTCTCTCACCTGTGCATCACAAAGAAAGAGACAAAATCACAGGCTGCTTTTCTTGTTTTTTTTTCACAAGTACAGATCATAGATGGAGTTGGAGGTTCTTCAGATCTTGCTTTCACTGATATTTTACCTCAACAGAAATCACAAGAGTGGAGTACATCCTCAGGATTCACCAAGCTTAATGAATTGTCCATGTTTCAACACATCTACCATAGCTGCCAACACTCACACATTGGCTGTGAAATACACATTTCAATGGCTTCACACACTCTCATGCCACACCCCTGATTTCTCATGCTGAAGTATGATATGATATGATATCTACCTGTTGAGTTATGGCTTAGAGTGACAAACATCACCCATGATCAATTAATTAATCCTTCAAAGCATGTAAAGGGGTGGAGTTAGGATCTTGTGCTATCGGAACTAGAACCAGAGACCGCTGTTTTGTTGCCGAACGCAACAACAAACCTGCCAACACTCCCGTTTTGTCACGTTGATACTGTAACAGACTGGGTGGGTTGTTCGTGTAATGGGAATGTGTTACTGTTAATCTGGGTTATTTTGTGTTTGAGAATTCCAAGGTTCAATGAATGCATCATCTGCGATCAGTGAGTTTTCTGAGAGCTGTGGGATGCGCTCGTCTGAGAGTTAAAAAGAAAGCCAAGTGCATTTTTTTGACATGGTTACAGCCAAAAGTAACAGGTATGGAGGGTTTTTTAAACCATTATCATCTGCAAGCATTAAATGAAGAAGGAGGTTAACAAGATCAGAAAAGATGTTAATGAGCCCGGGGGGTGGGGGGTTGGGGGGGATGGTTCATCACTTTGTGAACAACTGCGTGAGCAAGTAGTCCAGCAGTTTAAGAACAATGTTTCTCAACATACAATGTCAAAGAATTGATGGATTTGATCATCTACAGTCCATAATATCATCAAAAGATTCAGAGAATCTGGAGAAATCTCTGCACGTAAGCAGCAAGGCTGAAAACCAACATTGAATGCCCGTGACCTTTGACCCCTCAGGCAGCACTGCATTAAAAACCAGCATCATTGTGTAAAGGATATTACCACGTGGGCTCAGGAAGACTTCAGAAAACCATTGTCAGTTAACACAGTTCATCACTACATCTACAAGTGCAAGTTCAAACTCTACTATGCAAAGACAAAGATATATACAGGGTGATGGGAGTTTAAATCTGTGAAATCTTTAAATCTGTGTGTGCTCATCAGGTTAAGTGGTGATTCTAAATCATATGTACACCGTGTCCCAAGAGTTCATGCACCCCAATGGGCAACACTTTTGTCTGTTTGTCTCCAAAATGGGTTGCACCTGGTCAGCCAGGTGCTGTGAGGTTGTTTAATTAGTAATTAGTTACTTTCGAAGCCTCAAGTCCGTGCTCAAGCCATTGCCTTGCGCAGGGCAGGGAAAACTTGCAGGGAGGTCGCTGAGGACCTTGGCAGAAGCATACGATGGGTGAAGAAGTGGTGGCAGAGATACCAGAATTGTGACTTCCTCAAAGACATGCCCTGTGCAGGTCGCCCCTCAGTTCTGAGTTTGAGGGCCAAGGACCTTATCCACAAGGCCAAGGACCTTATCCACAAGGCCAAGGGAAAGAGACACCAATCCTGTCATAGACTCAGTCGAAGACTGAAGAATCATAGGGAAGCAGTCTCTAAGAGTACCATCCATCGTTTTCTGACTGAAAAACTGGGTCTGAGAGCATAGAGAAGACAGCAAATTCCTCGCCTTACCAAACTGCAAAAGGAGAAGTGGCTTGCTTTCGCTAAGAAGTATGCTAAAATGACCCCAAGAGCCTGGGAAAACTGGGTTTTCTCTGATGAGTGCCCTCTCTACTTATTTCCAACTCCCAACAGCCAAAACGACCGCATTTATATTGACAATCAACTGGAAGTACCACCTTCTGAACAGGTCAAGTTCAGCGCCCACTGCATGGTCTGGGGGGCGATGTCATCTTCATGGCTGTCTGAGTTGAATGTGGTGCCCCAGGGCACCACAATCAACGCTGAGTATAATGTTAAGAACATTCTCCAGCCAGTGGTTTTCCTATACTCACTAGAAAGAAGAAATTGGGCCCCATCACAGCTAGGAAGATGTTCAACAGGCATGCGGAAATGGTCTTTGTGCAAGATGGTGCCCCTGCACATACTGCTCGTACAACTCAGCAGTGGTATTCTGAGCAGCTTCCTGGCTTTCTGCACAAAGAGGAATGGCCACCCAACTCCCCGGACCTCAACCCGATTGAGAACTACTGGGGTATCCAGAACAGTCGGGTCTTCCACAGCCCATCCCCTACCACCATGAAGCAGCTCAATGCGAGGGCTGTGCGGGAGTGGGGCAACATTGAGCCTTCTGTTCTAAAGAACTTAGTGCATTCTATGCCGGACAGGCTGAAGGCAGTAATTAAGATGCGGGGGGGGGGGGGGGGGGGGGGGGGGATACACTGGCTTTTGAGTAATTGCATTCTGTTGAAAATTCACAATCTGAGTTGACTTTTTCTGTGGTGCATGAACTTTTGGGACACGGTGTTGAAAGGTTGTCTGTCTCTGTGTGTCAGCCCTGTGATTGGCTGGAGACCAGTCCAGGGTGAACCCCGCCTCTCACCCTAAGACAGCTGGGATAGGCTCCAGACACCCGCGACCCTGAACAGGATAAGTGGGATAGAAGATGAATGGATTACTTATTTCATCAGTACACTTGCATAAAATCTAGGAAGATTAACTATTTAATATTTGTCATTTTTTGTGGTTACACCATTTGACACTTTAACGGGACTGATTCTTTATTTGGTTAAAAATGATAGAAATGCCATAAAATATCAAGACACCAACAGAAATTCAAACTACATATTTAAACAAACAAAGATCTAATATGTTCTTTTAACAAGTTCAAAGCAAAGTTTTGATTCAAATCCTGATTTGTCACTGTCCCAAGTGCAGGTCAGATCAGTGCAGGAGTTCAGTGCTTTAATCCTGAGTTTGCTTCTCACAGTAAAGAGTTTTCTGCATCAAGATTTAGATCATGTTTGGTTTGTTTCCTCTCTGTCAGCCCTAGCCTGAAACACGCCTAATGGAAATCTTTTACCCGGCTGACAGTTTGTTTAATTGGGATGTAGAGAAAACTCTGAGATACACGAGGCCATTAAGTGAAGAATTGGATTAACAGTTAAATGAATAAATGTGCATGACCCTAACATTTTACTGCAGGTTTGTAATGATGTTTTTATATAGCTGTGGTTAGGGAGGAAACTCCATCATGTTTAGGATTCTTTCTTAACTGACTCATCAGTCTGAAGTCTGTTTAGCTGAAATGTTTTACCTTAAATAACAACTCAACAAGCACAACTGCAGAAAAAAAGGACATCCAATTTGTCTTTTATGTCGCAGAATCTGCTATAAAGATCTATTTACGACTATTTCTCTCTGATGGAAGTTACATAACCGTATTCCCATGTCAAGTATCTCTAAATAAGAGAGGGGGAGGTTCAAACTTACGACTCCGGCTAATTTCTGGCTCAGAGGGAGCTTCAGCATAGAGCTCTACAGATCATCCCCCTGTGCATCTTCTCTCTCTGGGTCAGCTGGCTTTATATATCTCTGATTGTGTGTGTGTCTCTATATGTAACCTTGTGCATGTGTCAATGCACGTTTCTGGGCCAGCATGTGTTTTTACATAACTGTCTTCAAGCCGTATCAAATCTACACATGCATATGCATATGTTTGCATGCTTGTTTAACTGTTAACTGCACAGTGGTGTGTGTGTAGGTGTGCATGTTTGATGGTCTGTTTGCAGGTTTCAGGGGGCAGGAGAATGTTTCACCGGGTGTCCTTCAGCCGTTCTTCCCCTCTCATAGTCGACACAATGAGAACAATGGGATCATACATGACCGAGAGCATGAAAAACACCTGTGTGCCACCCGTCTGTGTGTTGTCTTGTTACGCTGGCATAACACAGACTGACAAGCCAACATGCATCCCATTTGGTACACTGCAGGATGCATTAGAGGCTGAGAGCTGCTTGAAGGGAATGTGCAAAGACATATATACACTCGTGAATTCAGAGCACATGTATTTCTAGGACATCAGTGGAGAAAAGAAACATCAGGGTGTGTATCTTTAACACAAGGTTGCTGATGCAGTATTCATAGGGGCAGTCACTAAACCTTGAGATGAGTCTTCAGTCCCTTATACACTGGATATAAAAGACAACACACCCATTATAATGTGAGGTCTTTGTGGTTTTAAAAAATGAGACCAAGACAAAAAGACTGAGAGCTGTAACAAAATCAAAGGCTGCTTCCACAAAGGATTAGTTTGAGGGTGTGCACACTTATGTAACCACATTATTTTAGTTTTTATTTTACTTTTAAAAGGTCAAACTAAAGGTGAAAAAAGTTCTGAAATGATTTATCTTGGTCTCATTCTTTAAATCACAAAAACTTCAGATTATAAGAAGGCTGTGTAGACGTTGTTGAGTCATCTCAGAAGAATCCAAGTCCCCACTCCCAGTACATCTGATTTATAAGTATTAGAGCGGGACTGATTCTGCTGTTGTGTTTGGAGATCTAATGTCTCTGAAAGGGTTTATTAAGTGATCCTGAAACAGTCTCACACTTTAGATATTTGCCTTTTCATAATCCACGATTTTAAATGAGCTCATCAGTGGTTGGGTCAGATTTTCCCAACGAAAGCAGCATTTCTGAAACGTAATATATTTGTGCTCAAATTTGAGCCTCAATACTCATCCCATTGGAACTGCACCAGATTTGAATTTAGCAGACTTCAGCAACTCATCTCAAATTATATAACAGCAGAAAAGGAAAGTTTCTCTCAGTAAACTCTTTAACCCTTTGAACCCTGAGCTGAGTTTTTCAGGTCTCTGTTTGAAAATTTGATGTGCAACATCACTTTACTCTTTAGTGATTCTTGCATTATTTCACTCTATGTTTGCAGAGTGACGTCAAAGTCCCTCAGCTCAAAATCTAGTCTGATTGCAGTGACACCTTTGGCCAGAATTGGTAACGTTTTTGCATGATGAAGACACCATTTCCCATGAACACCATCACCCACTGTGAAGAAGTGACTCTTGCCAAGAAGTGCGTTTGTTATGGAAAAAAATAATGCTTAGCTTTCTTCTTCTCTTCTGTCATTTATTTTTGCCAATCCAACTCCAGTGTTCATCATTACAACAAAATCAATTCAAGAAAAACGTTTTTTTTTTCTCGCAAGAAAAAGGCTGATGTCGCGTCATCAAAGGGACTTTACGTGTGCCATAAATGGATTTGTGTTCTCTTAGGAAAACCTGACCCAACCACAGATGCTGAAGAAATATCATTTAGAATCAGGTAAATACAGTCTATAAAAGTCAGAGTATTTCAAAATCCCTTAGAAAGTCCTCACAGGGCCTTGAAGAAAAAGTAGCAACACCAAGTAAGCATTTTCTGTGGCTAACTGGTCAAGCAGTTGATATAAAAACAGCTCATAGTATTATGACATTTTTGTAGTTCCAGTGCAGAGGGTTGTCATACCTTTAACTTTGAAAATACCTGCTGCTTTACTTTGAAAAACTCAGCACTGCCAACTCAACCAAAGACTGGTCCTGCTCCTGGCTGCTCTGGTCCCTGGGCTAATTAAAGGTACCCAGGTTCAAGTGCTGGTTAGCTTCTTGTGTGATGTGTAGCCAGTCAGATGGGGTCATGGATGGGACTGTGAGTGAAGACAGGGAGAAAGACCTGCATGCATGAAGCCAAAGTGGCCTGCTTTTATTAATTTTATCAGTGACCTGTAAAATACAACGCCAGGAAAGATATCCAGCCAAACGCTGAATGCAGCCCTGATGAGTGGCCAGGTCTGTAAATGGTTACACTTAAAAAAAACGCAGCAACAAATATCACACATTCAGTGAGTTGCTGATTAAATTGAATGGCAGTGAGAGTGTGCTGTAATCATTTGGCCAGCTCTGATAAAATGTGTGGACACCGCTCTGCATACACCAGCATGTCCTTGCATTTGTTAGACACAAATCACACCTTTAACGAGACACATTCACACAGCACTGCACATTTAGAGTCATCCACTTCTTCTGATAGCTTGTCAGACTTGTACAGCTCTTATTATTTGATTGAATTATTTTTTAATTAGGCTGGTGAGGCCTTGTTGTGCTCGTGGTTTAACTTCCTCATAACTGTCCACTGCAGACCTGATGTCCCAGCTTTCTGTAACAACTGTCTTTTCTGTGAATCATCCCCAGCAATAAATCCAGGCAACAGGGCTTGCAGCACTATATGTCTTGAAAAGTAATTGAAAGAAAGTGTTTATGATCAGACACTTTTTTTTCTTTTTAATCCACGTCCAGTCTGTGTGGAATTTGTCTGAAACTTTTATTGAATTTGGGAGGCTTTATATGAGTTTGTGTGGTCTCATGTTCCTCAGCCTGGGACCTTCTTTAAAGTTATCTAACCCTTAAAAGCTGCTCTCTGGCGATTGTGTGTCACAAGCGCACTTTAATTCAAACTCCAACCTCTCATGTTTCTGAGTTTTAGACCTCAACCCCATCTGTCTGCTGCTGGACAACTAACTCTGAAGAGCTTTTTTTTTTTTCAACTCAGGAGGGCAAGAAAGATAAATTAGATTAAAAAAAGCGGGCTTCTTTTCACATTTTTTGCAGTCGAACAAAGTAGAGAAAGCCAAACCAGAGTGAACTCTGAAACAAATGAGAAATACTTCTCCTCTTTGAGGCGAAGGAGCTAAAGCCAGCTCGTGTGGTCCCATCCAAGAACAAGCTACTGGCGCTCAGATTGCTTAAGACGTTAATGCTGGTCCTGATAAAAAGGTGTGTATACATCATTTGCTTAATGATTATTATGTTTTTCCTGTTAGCAGTGTTCGTTTTAAGCAGGAACACTTCGGCAGGTGGACGGTGAAACGTCAGACTGAACCACTAAAGCCAGGATTATGGTTTCTGCACAATCGTGACACAATTAAATGAGAAGCTTGGAATCAGCACGGGAGGACACATGTTGCTTTTAAATATTTTAACACACAACACAGTGTCCGTTCCCAAACTGGAGGATGTTGCAAACACCAGTCTACCACGGTGCTAAGCAAAAGAAGAAGAAGTAAATGGTAAATGGACTGGTACTTATAAAGCATTTTTCTTGCCTGTCTGACCACTCAAAGCGCTTTACACTGCTGGTGTCATTCACCCATCCACACCACATTCACACATGGGAGAACAATCTACCTATAGGCCATCAGTTTTATCTAAACCAGTCATTCACACACCACTGAACAGCAGTGGGAGCAACTTGGGGTTCGGTGTCTTGCTCAAGGACACTCCGACATTAAACTGTAGGAGCTGGGAATCGAACCCTCGACCTTCCGATTGAGAGGCGACAACTCTACCACTGATCTACAGTCGCCCAGTTTGTCCAGTTTTATATCAGGGGTCCCCAAACTTTTTCCTGTGAGGGCCACATAACTTTTCCCTTCCCTGATGGGGGGCCGGGGTCAGACGATCACAGGGGTGCCTAAACATAAACATTAACTGTTTTCCAGAAAGCCACACATAACCAAATATTAATAACCCTTTCCAGGATCTTCACAGAAAAAAAGTCAGGAAATAAATAATAACACTATTAATGAAATAAATAACACTATTTATGAAATAGAATGTCATGTTCTATGCGTGTATTAGTCTCGATCAGGTGCCGTGGCCAGACTGAAAAAAAAAAAAAAATCATCATGCGTCCCTGTTATTGTTCTGTAGTTTTGAGTTCTGGTTTATATGGTTACAACACTTCTTTCACCAATTCCTCTTCTCTGCCAAGTGGGGCTGCGATTTCATGCCAGGAATTGTTCATCACATGGTTATCATGGTGACCCGAAGGCTCACACATTGGTACACCTTTATTTATAAGGCAACTCTTGGTCTGCTTCCTCTCTATTTTTGTGTTTTCATCATGCAGGGAAGTACCGGACCTCTTTCTGCTCTCAGTCCCAAGGGCTAGGACAACTAGCCGACTGTGGCGACAACTTTAACCTTAATTTAAACATGATGTTACAACATGAAACAGACCAACTTACCAGATGCAATGATGTTCCTGTACTTATCTTTTATCTGCTCCCAAGTCTTTTTCCCTCCAGAGGGATGACATGGGAATGGGATAACAACTGTATTGCACGCAATGCATTTTCAGTGTATAGTTTCATTAGATACACAAGTGTGATCAGTGTCAGGTTGAGCCATTGATGAATAACGTACTCATTTACACAGTCTGTTATGTGCTGCCATGCATTTTACCTGTGATTGGCAGCTGCCATAGTGTTTTTTTTACTTTCTCTGTGATTTGGACTTTTTCCTCTTCATATTTCATTATTATTAAACATTGTTCTTCACAAGTGACGCACGGAGCTCTGTCACTCTTGTCTGCATGTTTAGCGCTTATGACTGTGATTGGTCAGCTGCCTCTGAGCCCTCCCCTTACACTTGTGCGTTCATGGCTCTTGATGAGACAAACCTGGGTTGAGTTATTGTGTTGATAACCTGCGTCGTGCTATCGATTATCCTGATTGTCAGTGTTGCACTTAGTCAACCCTGGATAGATGTGAGTTATCCAGGATACGCTGACTGCGCTTCATGCTATAGGCCCCTGGTGTCCTTAAATGTTTGTAGATTTAAAATGAAAGACATGGATGTAGATTCTATAGGATACCGATGTTTTGGCTCAGCTGTTTGAACATTTGATCCCCTGATATGACTCGTAGATGGCTCTGCGTTTATCCACACACAATTGTCACCATCGTCTACTTCAAAAAATTAAGTCAACAAAGTGACACTTAATATAAGTGAATAGATTTTAATTACATATCTTTATTAAAAACTACTGATTTAATTACGTAAATTTAAACTAATGATATCACAAATGTTGAGTAAATACAAATCAATTTTACTAATAAAAAATGATTCATATTTACTAAGTATCTGGAAAAAGTTCTTTAGATTTACTAAGTAATTGGGTGGAATTAATTTAGCTTTTCTTCTACACTGTCTGCTTCACAACGCACAGAGATCTGCTGGCTGTGCTCCGTACGGTTCTACAGCAGGTTCTCATATCCACTATGTTCCCTCCTCACTCACATTTGCAACATTTGCTAAAATTATTAGTTTAAGTTTACTTAATTAAATCAATAGTTTTTAATCAAGGTAAGTAATTAAAATCTATTCACTTATATTAAGTGTCACTTTGTTGAATTATTTTTTTTAAGTAGGCAATGTTCACACATTTTAAAGTGCATAATGTTGTGTTATGTATATTGTACTTTGTGTGTTTTGGCTGCTACCTGTCATGGCCTGAGGCCTGTACTATGAAGCTGGATTTTTTCAATGTTATCAAACTGTAAGTAGTGTCAACATGGTGTACAGTTATTTTAAGATATTTGAATCATATAATGGTTCACTGATGTCCAATGACACCATTTGTCACCAGTACTTTCTCTGTTCCCCTGATTCAGTTTGAGCCACTGGTCTCGTGTACTTCACTCACTTCCAGGCTTTCATGCTGCAGTTTACCGTTAACGTCAGTCTGATGAGCTGGACTTGTATATTTAGCACATAGAAAGGAGCTCAAAATTAAGCTGTGATATTTTTATACCACCTGACACATAGCATACATTGTTTTGGACACATCACCCAGGCTGTGTTGAAGTTTTTCAGGATAAATTGTTCCATCTGTTGATTTCCATCACAGAGGCAGGAAGTTGCTCCAGCATCAATATAAAAATGTTTCCTCTGAGAGCCTTAATATTTTGCCTCTCGCCGCCTTCTCCTCTTAATGCTTCTACATTGTTCTTGAGAATGACGTTTGTAGGCACAGGCAGGAGGAAAGAGGAGACAGAGGTACAAAGAGGACACAAAAACATAGACAAAGCCTTTTGTAACATGTCGTGTGTCATATTTCAGCCTTTAACTTGTGGTGAATTCCAGATTTTTTGTGAGAAATGCTCTCCTTTCTGATGTTTTAGGCAGTTCAAACCACCTTGAATTGGTTTGACCCTGTCCACCCTTCAGAGTGTATTTCTGTCTTTTCTCTTAAACCACAGAGCAGCACATACTCCACAAACGTTGTCCTTGTGGGTTGTATCCCTGTTCCTGCCTCTTTGCTTGCACAGTTGTGACAGTATGAAATGATGCTATAACCTGCTATTATTATTGTGAAACCAAAGAAAGAACTCCCTAAGGGGGAAAAAATGAAAGAACTGTACTGTATTTCCATCAAGAAGCATTTTACCAACACCATGTCCTCAGGTAAAGCTCCTGATGGCCGCCCAGCTGGAGCCTTTCAGCAGTCTGAAGCAGTGGACCATGGTTATATGGGCCATTTCCAGGTGAATCTGTATCCAACCATGTGAAGCAGAGCGTTGGCAAATAAGTGCGTGCAATGAACTCAGACCAAAGACAAAGGTTTTGGAAGGAGAAATGTTAGTACTGGACTTTAGAAGGGTATTTAAAAACTGATGGAGTTTAAACAGAGACTTATGTCTGCTCTTCAATGGGCACAGCTGACCTCTAAAGTAATAAAAAAAGAAACAATTAGAATTCAGGATATCTGCAGATTCCCATAAATGTTTGATTAATGTCACCAAGAAATGTTAAAATGTAAATAAAAACAGAACACAATGATTTTCAAATCCTGTTTAACTTATATTCAACTAAACACACTATAAAGACAAGACATGTATTGTTCAAACTGATAAACTTTAGGTGGGTTTTTTGTTTGTTTTTGTTTGTTTTGTTTTTTCCAAAATTCACTCATTTTGAATTTGATGTCTGCAACATGTTCCTAGCTGGGACAGGGTCAACAAAAGACTGGGAAAGTTGAGGAATGCTCCAAAAACACCTGTTTGGAACATTCCACAGGTGAACAGGTTCATTGGAAACAGGTGAGTGTCATGATTGGGTATAAAAGGAGCATCCCTGAAGGGCTCAGTCATTCACAAGCTAAAGATTAACCACTATTTGTGAACAAATAGTCCAACAGTTTAAGAACAATGTTTCTCAACATACAATGTCAAAGAATTGATGGATTTGATCATCTACAGACCATAATATCATCAAAAGATTCAGAGAATCTGGAGAAATCTCTGCACATAAGCAGCAAGACTGAAAACCAACACCTGACCTTTGACCCCTCAGGCAGCACTGCATTAAAAACCAACATCATTGTGTAAAGGATATTACCACGTGGGCTCAGGAAGACTTCAGAAAACCATTGTCAGTTAACACAGTTCATCACTACATCTACAAGTGCAAGTTCAAACTCTACCATGCAAAGACAAAGACATATATCAACAACACCCAGAAACACCGCCGGCTTCTCTGGACCCGAGCTCATCTGAGATGGACTGACGCAAAGTGGAAAAGTCTGCTGTGGTCTGACGAGTCCACATTTCAAATTGTTTTTGGAAATCATGGACGTGGTGTCCTCCAGGTCAAAGAGGAAAAGGACAATCTGGATTGTTCTCAGGTCAAAGTCTCAAAGCCAGCATCTGTGATGGTATGGGGGTGTGTTAGTGCCCATGGCATGGCTTACTTGCAAAATGAGTGAATATTTGTCAAAAAACAAAATTTATCAGTTTGAACAATAAATATCTTGACTTTGTAGTGTATTAAGTTGAATATAGGTTAAAAAGAATTTGCACATCATCGTTTTTTGTTTCTTTTTAACATTTTATATGGTGTCCCAACTTCATTGGAACTGGGGTTGTATTATTTTAAGCCTGGTTGTTTGTTTGTTTGTTTGTTTGTTTGCTTTTTGTTTTGTTTTTTTTTTTCTGTTTGAGAACGAGGAGTGAAAAAACTGATTGTTGCATGTATGTGATGTGTCTGAGTAAGTAGAGTAATGTAAAACCAAATGAGCTTTCTGAGAGTAAAGTAAAGAAAGTCTCCAAACACAGAGCAGACTTTGTGTGAGCGCTCTGGTTTAAGCCTCTCCTTAAAACTTATTTTGATCGTAGAGTTTTTCCTGTTTTCATTCAAGTGGCTCAGACGTCTTTCACAGAGCTGTGATTTGATTTGATTTTTACCTGTTGTACTTTATAAGGTAGACTCTTATCAACCAAGAAGTAAACACTGAAGTGTTTGTTGAAATTCAGCAGCTCAGTTGAAGTGTTTCTTGGCCATGAAGGACAGTGACTGTATGACCATGATCACTATGGTTTCTCTCTAAAGCTTGATGGCCATGAACAGGCCTGCTGAGGAATATACGTCCTCCTACATGGAGACCTTTCAAACCTGAGAGGTAAACCTTCAGATCTCTTTGGATCCAGAGAAATCAATGAGTGGAAGTCCTTATGTTATGATTGAAGCCCTGCAATAGCATCAGCCAATTAACATGAGAGGCTCAGTTCATGGAAACAACCAGCCAACCCATGCTGCTTTCTTATCTTTGCTTCATTTTTCAACAGCATAAAAGTATGAAAAGCGCTTTTTCCTCTCCTGTTGTTCTAGTGTATCATTTACAGCAACAACAAGCTTTGCATAACATCAAGTGTCTGAAACTCAAGCTACTGAGCAGACGAAAGCTGTGCGGAAAGTCACTGCATAGCTGCTTTCAGGAAATCTTCAGCACAGAAATATATGATGGTGAAGAACAAATCAAATCTAATGGTACCGTTAATAAAACAAAACATAGAGGAGAAAAATAGTAAAAAATGATTTACAATTATTTACCCCCCTTTAGGTCCATCTTTTTCTACCACAAGTCCATCTCTCTGGAACATACATATCTACATTACCCATTCATCCTTTTTTACACATTACCTCATTGGTTATCTTTTTCCATCCTGACACAAACACATCTCCTAAGTTTCTTATCCCGTGTGTTATTCTTTCCCTGTTATCAATTTCTTCAACAGTTGTTTTCAGTTTCCCGATCTCTGCTGGAGTGTGTTAGAGCCTGTTTCCAGCTACATGTTTAAGCGCTGTTTTTCTTGAAATTCTCAACAAGTATTCGTCTGACATGATGGACAGTGCCTGGAGTATGTTTCTGAAAACTGATATCTACTCAAGGTCGATCTCCAACTCTGTCACCGTGACAACCCGATGTATAAAACTAGAGTTAATATGGAACAAATAGAAAAACCGACCATTCAGGGATGTTTTTGCTTTTTGCTGGACTGTGACGTCTCCTGCAGAAATGTTTTTGCATAGCTGTTATGTCGGCACGAGAGGATCAAAGTTTGCAAGAGCTCACACACACACCAAAAAGGCTGTGTACAGCTGGTCCGAAACCTCCTCTGGTGTTTGATTCCTTTAATATTTTGGCTCAAACTTGGTGAGGACATTTTATTAAGACAAAAAGGAGGCTGTGTTAAATTGGTAAAATGTTGAATTTAACTGTGACTGGTGAGTTATACAGCTACAGAATTCGAGGTACCTTTCTCACTTATCAGCTTTTGAAGCTCTCAGCCACCCACAGCTTTTCTCCAGACCTCCAAGCATTAATTCTGATGTAACTCTCTGACAAGGAGCCAAATCTGATTCATCTAATTTGAGGTTAAGGCAGTTTATGTATGTCATCCAGGGTTAAAACATAGCAGCCATCATAGTTTTCCATGCTTAGTACAACTTCAGTATTCCCATAAAGCAGGGGTCTTTTTTTTTTCTGACCAACCCAATGGTCAGCCAAAATAACATCTTCATCAGGCAAAACCTCTTTCCTAGAAAACAAAACAAAACAAAAAAAGCTATAACTATTATATCCTGTGCAAAAACATTAACCTGACGATAATAAAGGCTGACAAACACCACTCCTGCTCCATCATGGCCGTGGATCAGACAAGTTTTTATTCAAGTCACAGTAGGGCAGATCAAGCGGGACTGGAAGTCATGCATGGAAACTACCTAAAAACACCCAGTGACTTTCAAAATAAAACAAACCATCTCAAAACCAGATGGTATTTAACTTGACAACAACAAAACAGACAAACATAATGAGTGGAGCCAGACCAGGAGTCAGTGGAGCAGAGCTGGACCGGAGACGCATCAGGGGCTGTATTCACAAAGCATTTTATCTTCCCTTCTTTTTAGAAAGACTCCTAAATGACAATAAAAGATTCTAGATAAGAGTTTTCTCTTCAAACCTTTTCACAAAGCTGATGAAATAAATTCTGATTAAGGAATTTAGAGAACTCTTAAGCTTAAAGAAAGGGAAGGAGCTGACCGTGTTGCTATGGATGATGTTATGTTTCAGGAACCACTTGACTCACTATGTCTACAGTGATTGGCTGACAGGGAATGTGTCTTTGTGAGGACTTTCTACACAGAAATCACTCAATTTAGAGAAAGGCGTCATGTTGGCATATTCAAATAAAGACCTTAACCCTTTATTGCTGAACATGTCATGTTTGACACATGTGTTCAAAGACCTCTATCTCATCAACATGATCAATATTTTCATTAAAACTTTGTTAAAAAAAAAAAAAACCTCTTAAGGATTATCATTCCATGACAGGCAGTGTGTTTTGGCCCTCAAAATTGCTGCTCTCAGGAAATTATCCACACACTTTTTTTCAGGAAAATCTCTGATATTTTTCAAGAAGTTGCGATAAAAAATAACATCTAAACTGTTACTCCTTATTTAAAATAAGTATTTTCTGCATTGAATGAATGCATATTTACTTAAAAAGTTGCCATAGCCGCCCAATTTATCAAATATGATACAAAATATATCAAAAACCAAATGATATAGCAACATTTATTTGTGAATTTTGTTAAAAGGGTTAATAAACATCTCAGTTTCAAAAAATTTGAATTTTCAGACTATTTTTGATGGGTCAGGCTTTTAAGGGTTAAAATGTTCACGTGATTATGGGGTGGATTTCCAGCAGCAGCCATGCTGGGACTCTTTCTGAACTGGTCGTAGTAACTTAGGAGTCCTCTTCACTACTTCTAACTCTTCACAGGTTTATGGGCTTGTTGTAGCGCTAAAATGCTGTGTGAAATAGCTTCAAGATGTTTTGTGAATACGGGCCCTGGTGTATTTGAGTTGTTGGGCTGCTTTCATTCACAGAACTTTATATTCCTAAATTGCAAAAGCACAGGTGCCCATATGCTGGTGTTCATTGATAAATAGAACAGTTCAGTTTAATAGTAATGGGTGTTTTAGCAGCTAATGAGTGTATGAATCTGAGTGAATCTTCTTTGAGTGTTATGAAGGCCAGAGAAAGCAGAACTGGGTACAAACACCGCTTATACTATAAATATCATGAGTCAGTTCAGGTGATGAGGTTATACTGTATTTGTCTGAAGTGTCCTCACAGCCACGGCCACATCTATACTGGGTGTTGATCTTTGAACTGACATTAAGAGTTAAACACCTCACCAACTTTTGGTGAAAAGTCTTAGAAAGCTGCACACGGCTGCTAATCACAGTATTTCTTTGGTTTTGTGCTTCAGCAGAGAAACAAGCAGAGAATATCAAACTGTGACTGTGGCTACCAGGCAGACAGGTGTCTGCTCCCATTGGCATTTTAAACCTCTTCCATCTCAGCTCCCCATTTCCTCAAACACACCAATTATGTTGGTTTTTCCAAAGTGCAACTGTTTGTTTTTTATGTTGTTTCATGCCCGGTTACACTTTGTACAAAACCCAGCAGAAATGGGCTGTTTCTTTGTTTGAAATCTGTTTATTGAAGAGGATTGTAGATTTTTTTATGTTCTTACCTTTTTACAGTTCAGTGATGGTTTGTTGTGTTGGATCTAGAACATGAAGAAGACGAGGAGCCATTTTGCACAGAGCACATTAGGAATAATCCTCCCAAATGAGTTGTAAAGTCGTCAGCTGGTATGGTGTGCTGCTGTCTTTCTTCAGTCCAGCTGTGTCCGGACACCTCAGCACCTGTACCTGAGAGTATTGTATCATTTTAGACATCCACCGAGGATGTTTCTGCGTTGAACTCATTGGTCTCTAATAAGATTTCGAAGCTTAATAAAGAATTACTCTATGTTTTTATTTACCTTTAACAGGCAGAGAGAGGGAGCTGAGGAAGCGTTGAACCCTCAGGCAAACGGTTAAAACACAACCACTCATTTTCCATCTTAGTCTTTCCACTTATGTGTGCAAATGTAAGACTGATCTTCATGGGAGTGATATGACAAAATTATGTTTCATGTAGTGTGTAAAAATGAGCTACATGAAGAACCCCCTGCCCTGTTTGTAAACAGTTATGCCGGCGTGCATTTTGGCAACGTGGGAACTTTGTACTACAATCAAGCTAGATGAGGAAGTTAATCTATAAAAAGCACAGTTAAGTTCAGGTTAACCTGAAATGTGGTCTTTAGTTCAGGTAAAACAACAAAAAAACAGACATTTTTACCTCAATAATAAAGGAGTCTACAAAACCTCACTTTGAAGAAATGACTCTCAGCTTCATGTGAAATCAGTAGGAAGGATGGAAGAAATTAACAAGTGGATAGCTGTTCAGTGGACAGGCATTATTTTAGTGGAGAAATTCCAACACTTTTTATGACAACATTATCTGTTGATGTATAAAGACCATTAAATATAAGGAGTAGAGCCTGACCAATATGAGATCTATGGGGCTGATGCCAATACCAATATTTGGGGCTAAAAGAAAAAAAAAAAGAAACAAGGAGTTCCCTCCCTTCCCACCTCACTGATGAGCCTCTTCTTTTTCATGTTTGGCTGTAAAACCTCAAGCCTGTTTTTGACTCCTCGCCTGGCTCCTCTCATGTTAGTTTGGTTTTGTATCAAGCTAAATACTATTTGGTATTTTATTTTGAAAGTCATCTGATTTTTTTTATGTTGCTTCAGTGCCTGATTTTTCAGTCCAGCTTGATCTGATGTGCAAATTGATGCTAGAGCCTGACCAATAGGGGATTTTTGGGGCTGATGCTGATACAGACGTTGAGGGTTAAAAAACAGCAGATAGGGACACAGACTATAGAGGGGTGGCCCATTGAAATTATTATTTGTTTTTCAAATGCCATACCATAATTAAAAAAAGTGCTATGGTATGATCAATTTATTTCCCTCACGTCATTGACATTGTATTTCTTAATAGTCTCCCATAATCTGTCTTTTTTGTATAAGGAAAAATTTAGCTATTAGAAATTCTGATTGGCTGGTAACTTCAGAATCTTACCAGCCACCACATTGGCTGGCGATCAAAGAGTTAATCTAGAGTCCTGGTCCAGACAGAGGATTGTACCAAATCTATCAGGCTGTGTCATTATCACAACTTAATAGAAGTTGACCCAGTAGTATAGCATATTTTCTAACAATCACCCACAGAACAACAGGACATTGTTATGTTGCTTACAGTTTTAATTTGGTGTTTAAGAGAAAGCTAGCTCATCTAAATGGAGCTAATTACTGCTTCAGTTGCCAAGTGCTTGCACATATTTGTTATAATGTGGGTGGTACAGGGGGTCTATACTTCCTATATCTTGAATCATGCCGCAACCATTGCATCTGCTTAAGTGTATTTTAACATGAAACCCAATGACCACAAGTTGACTCTTAAAGAACTGCAGTTTTTTTGTTTTTGTTTTTATTGTTTGTTTGTTTGCTTTTTATTAGATCATAGCTTAATTTTTCAACCCAAGGAGTTTTCTCGGGAGGCCAAGTTATTACCCAACCACTCAGTATGTGCTATGGTGGACTGGAGCGGACACTGTGTTTGTAATGAAAAGTAAAAACCTTCATTAAAAGATTATCTAAATGTATGAGAAAACATCCAAATCCTCGATGTGCTGTATACTAGTTAAGCATTCAGGGCCTCTTGACGGCAGAATGAGGCTGTATTGGGCTCTTTTGTTGTCTCAGTGACACCCAGTGGTGGACTATCTGGACAGACGGAGACAGAGAGAGAGGATAACAAGTGGATTTATAGAAAGCAAGGCAGAGGGACAGAGGGAGACAAACAGAGAGTATGTGGTTACTCTGGGAACCCCAGCTGAGTCCAAATGAATATCTCAACACACTATTGATCCAGACTCTGTCACTCCTATTCTTTATCTCGGTGCTTTCACCGCCAGCTACCACTCACTCCATCTTTGGCTCTCGAGCTGTCAAATTCAAATTCATCCAGTGTTTTTTTTCTCCCTCTCCTCCTTCCTCACTCCTCTGTCTGTCTCAGGCTCTCTCTCAGGACTATGGTGCCCCTGGGTATAATCAAATAACTGCCACAGAGATGGAGTGCATCATGAACTGGCATTCAGCTCGGTGCATGTGTACGTGTGGGCGTGCTCTTTTAAATAATGTCCTCACAGGAATAGAAAAGGCCCTGGAGGGCTTGGTTACAGGCAGGGCGCTACTGTCTGAGATTAAAGTGGAGGAGTTTTTAGTTCTTCGATGTAAAACAGTATTTCCTGTGATCTCCTAGAACGAGGCTGTAAAGAGAATATGCTGGATGAATATTTAACCAGCGCCAACAATAACCACCGTCTGATGTCTTTAACACTCTTTGATGTATTTTTCATCAGGTGGCTGGTTTTTGGAGGAGTTTGGACTAGTTCCATAAAATCCTCAAGAAAGTGATCCATATGGCCTTCAGAGAGCCCTGACTTCAGCCTCCTCTATCACCTTTTATCAGTGCTCAGCACCACTAACACTGTGCTCAGCATCTTCCACTGTGACCATCAAAAGTTATGAAGTTATCAAACAAGTGTGATCATGTGATTATTTATTTATTTATTTATTTATTTATTTATTTATTTATTTATTTATTTATTTTTAAGTCATGTTCGCCAACTTTTGCTGTGTGTGTTGAAACAGGCATAAACATTTACTTCTGGACCCACTTATTGTGACAATAACCATTTAGCATTTTAGGTCTTTCACATTTATTTGAATCACAATTACTCCACAAAAGATCTGTATCATTATAAACATGTGACAGTGAATGCATTTAAAATACCAGCACCAGTGTAATCCAGTCAGCTGAGTGAAATTAAGTTGTGTGTATAAGCCGTTTTTCAAACTGACAACAGCTGTAATAAGCACAAACATTTTCACAACGCATAAATGTTTAACAAAATATTGTCTACTTCCTTGTTTTTGGAGACATGAGAGGGAGCTGTAGGGACGGGCTTGAGTGACACAGGGTTCCTGACTGACTCTGCTGTGGTGGTTCAGTCAGTACGTATCACTGACATGAAAGGGAGAGGGAGGGTGAGCTTTGGCCACTCTGATGGTCTAGAGAGAGAGAGACGTGAGACAGGTGTGCGCAGCTGAAGTTGAGAAATAAACACCTTTACAGTAAGTGATTCAGCTCAGCTCATTCACCTAGATGATTTGTTTTGTTTTGGATTTTTTTGAATGAATGAATGAATGAATCATTCATGAGCGACCCATTCGTAGCTCTTAAATTGAAGCCATTTTTTTCTTTTTTTTCATAGAACTTGAAAATCAACTACTTAAGATTTTTTTTCTCCTTTTTTTACAGCATAAACATTTTCTGTATCTTTAAATAGATAAATAGATAGATAATAAACTAGCCTGATATATTATTTTTCCAGTCAGAGTAAATTAACATTAAATGTTAATTTACTTTAAACAAAAAATGTAATTTAAAAAAAATATATAACAAAACCTAAATTGTGATTATTGACCCAAAATGTAAATGAAACATTTTTGGCAAAAAGTTACAAATCAGGCTCTAACAAGCCCTGTGATTGGCTGGAGACCTGCTCTGGAAGAACCCCTCCCTTACTTAACCCTGTAAAGCCTGACCCATCAAAAAATACCCAGAAAATACAATTTATTTACCTTTTTTATTTTTATTTTTATTGTTTGGATGTTTATGAACCCTTTTAAGAAATTCCACAACAACAACAACAAGAAATCATTACATCATTCATTCTTTCAATGCACAAAATACTTGTTTTAAAAAATGAGTAACAGTTTAGATCTTATTCTTACAGCAACTTCTTGAAAATTAGCGATGATTTGCCCTGAAATTTAAAAAAAAAAAAAGTGTGTGGATGATTTTCCTGACAGCAGCAGTTTTGGAAAAAAATCCATCTCCAGCTGCCTGTGTTGGAATGATAATCCTCAAGGGGGTAGAATAGACTTTTTTTTTTCAGACAATTATTTAAGGAAACTTCTTACCATATTGATGAGACAAACTCATGTATCAAAGATTTGTTCAGGATTCAGAATAATGGTTGAATTCACCTCATACCTATGACCTCCCCTTAAGTCCCCCTTTATGAAACCACTGAATGAGCTGCAGTTGTTAAAATGCTCCCCATACACTGAGTATAAATCGTGACATGATCCATATTGACAAAGTTCTAAAGATATCGCTCTTTAAGAACCATTTATTGGATCAAAAACCTGTAAAACATCAGGATCTTTTAGGGAATTGCTTTCCAAGCTTTAACTTGCTCCTGCAGTGTTGCGTCTCCCCTAACGCTTTAAAGTAAATCTGTTTTCTTTCAAACAATGAAAAAGGCTCTCCTGGCAGAACTGCAGCAAATCTCAGCAGCCCAAAGTCTTGTAGAAATTTTTCCCCACAGAGTTGTCGTCCACACACTTTTGGCTATTCGGTGCGAGCCATGATTGTGTGTGTATGCGTGTTCCAGTCCTCCAGAGAAAGTTTGGATTGAGAGGAATAGAGACCATTAACCAGGCTTTACTTGCTTCTGCTGCCTAATCAGCCACTAACTCCCCTCCATCCTGCCGTTGTATTACCAGCACCGCAGAGGCGGCGACTGAGGGAGAGGAGTCACATAAGGGACGATGAGGGACGGGCGAAGAAATAACGGTGGAATTAGAGATGAAGAAGAACGGGATAATGAGAAAGCGCTGCCAAGGAACGGAGAGGGGAGCAGGGGGAGTAACTCTGGGTCAGACAGAAAAGCTATAAGAGCACAGAAGTTTGAATGAAAGCCATTTGAGGTAAATATATATATATATAAAAAATCTCTTCTGTTAGACTCAACTTCATACTCTGGTGCTTTGACAGCTCATCCTCCCACGCTGCTAAACGGTAAATAAGAACCTACAAACTGCACACCACTTCAAACTAAAGAGAGCCTGCTGAATGTATACATTTTATTCAAAGATTAATTGAAGTCAAAGTGGAAAACGTAACACTGTAGATCATGTAGAAGTAAGTAAAAAGTTCTCCATAGAGCTCAGCATGAAGTTATCTTAACTTACCCCGGGTTTTAGAGTGTGATTCAGTCCAAAGCTTCCACCCACTCACTTCTTCCAAAGATTAAAACGTTTCCCACTCCCCGCTCTCGCTGTTATTGCATGACCCCCGCACAAGCCACCTACACTTTCTATACACTCATCCATAAATCTCCCGCCCATGTTTGGCAATCTCTCTCAGCTATCTGCCCTTCTCTTTTGTCTGTCACTTTGCACAGGAGTCCTTGAATACTGATGATAGAGTATGATGAAATCTGCTTGTTGTTTTTGTTGTACTCAGCCTCGGGGCACATGTCTAATTAATCAGGACCACCCAGGGTAACTCTGCTGAATCCTGAGCTCTTTGTTTTTCACTGTGCAGGCAGTGGAGAGATATTCTGTTAGAGGGTACCTTTACATTTTGAATGTCAAGCCTGTTCCTTTGCAAAGAGCGTCCAATGCAGGGGTTAGATTTCTGTTTAACACACAGACCACACTGCACTCAAAACCTGTCATACTGTGATTAAGAAATATCTAAGGTTTTTAAAACTGAATCATAATCTTGAGTACAAAGTGATAAAGAAATTCAAGCTGATGTCTTCCTCAACTTAGAGACTTTGGCCCCATTTCCACCAGGAGGTTCAGTTTGGTTCGTCACATTTTGTGGTGTTTTCTTTGACTAAACAGGGACAGGTCCCCAAATTTCCAACCTGTACCTCCCCACTTTTTGGTACCCTTCTGTTGGGGTGCCAGACATACCAATCCAACCCCAAAAGGTGGAGCTACAAACACTGCAGTCCATTGATTGGTTGAAAAAAATCGTCATTTCATGTCATCTTTGTGAAGATAACTTTCTTGTTGTTTGGAAAATGGCTTCATGAGCAGTTTTCCATGTCGGGTTTTTTCTTCTTTGTTGGATTTATTAATGGGGTACACTCTATCATGCTGCTATGCTGTCATGCTATTATGTAGCTGACGCAGCTATCAGCATCTGGCTTACACGCCACCTACCAAGAAGGGCACGGTTAACTGTGGAAACACAAACAGGATCAGGCTTTACCGATCCGACCCATACTGAACTGTAATGATCCATACTGGACTGCTTGGTGGAAACGGGGCTTTTGTTACTATTAGTGAGTGTTAAGAGCCCTCTGCAGCCAAAGCAGCTGACTAAATGCATGCAAATAAATGTGCGTGGTTTTTTTTTTTTTTTTTTGGATCATTTTTGCCAGTCTTAAGCCCAGATAAAAGAGGAGGGTTGTTATTTTGACATAAACAAAAATAAATAAATAAATAATTGACAGATGAAATTTCATTTGAAGTTCTTAAAAAGATTTTTTTTTTTTTCTTCTGCTCACTTTTTGTCTTTCCAGATATGTAAACCCTCTTGTCTGAAGTGTACCACCTAATTAGACACTCCTCGTGAAATATGCAAATTATTCTATGACGTCATTTAATGACTTTTAGGACAGCCAATAGCTACTTTCATTGTTGAAGAGTGGCCAACACAGGTCACCATTGTAATGTTTCAATTTGAAATGTTGCACAACTGTATCAATTAGATTTTAAGCATTTATTAGGGCAACAAGGTGAAACCTTCAACAGGATGAGATGTGAACAAAGTTAAAAACAAAACAAAAAAAAAAGTGAAAAGGAGCTTTCGTCAGCAGCCATGATGTTGTTGGTTGAAAGTGAAAGTGTTAACTGTATGATATATGATTGTAGTCTTCATGACATCATTACTCCAGTTTTTAAGCAGAGTTTCAGACCTACTGTCATCAGCTACCATATTGGGCAAAACAAGGGATCCTTCCAATGAATCATCAGTTTGGCCTCATGAAGAGTCAGACTTGGCGTTGCCTGATGGGAAATATAAAATTATCGTACCAGAGCCTCAAAATTATCGTATTTTGGGGGAAATTATCGTACACCCGACAAAATAATCAAAATAACTGATAATGATCAAAACAACTGTGTTATTGTTGCGTGAAAATCACAATTGATCCCTCTGTTTAGTGTCCTACAGGCACTTTTGTGGGCATTCATCGCCCTGCCCCACATCAGCAGCGTTTGATCAGCAGCTCGAGGCTCCGGTGCTCATTTTTCTCTCAACTGACTGACTTCCTCCTGACGGAGCTCCTACGACCGTGATTGGCTGTCAATCGTTCTGAGTCGAATGACACTTAAACTATGATTGGCTGGAAACGTCACATGATATAAGATGCATTTAGGGTTTAAAGATAAATCCGTCAGACTGGGGTAGATCTGTAACAACCACACGTCTGGCAACACTGCTTGGACTTGAGGTCAACAGCAAAGGTTCAAAACCTTTACAGAAATGACACAGTCTTTTAGGGGTTTCTTAGCGCTCATAGGGATCACGTGATCATGGGTCGCTTGATGGTGACTAGGAGGCTGTGCTGTTGGTCGTTTCAGCCAGAGTTTCAGATTCATGGCAACAGTGACAGTGTCATTTTGAGCTGGAATAAAGTCTGGTTACACACGGCTTGGTGACATCTGTGATCTGTAATTTCTATATTCTAGCAGGATGTAGAAACACATGTCTACTGATCATTTCAAACATCCAGTGGCAGGTCAGGTAGACTCCCCAAGCGTTCATTTCTCCTGGATATTTTACAAGCATGAGTGGCTTTGGAACCTCACGGTACAGCCCTCCTCACCCCTTTAAAGCCACGGTTTTACAGTGAGGGAATCCAATTACACCCAGCACCCAGAAAGACAGGCAGAGAGAGGAAAGATAGACAAAGAGAAAGTGGGGAGAAAAATCAATGACAATCCAAGTGAGGTGGAACTAAGCTTGACAGAGCAGCTCCTTTCTTTGCTATGCTCTGGTTTTGTTTTTTCCTGGAGCGATAAAAGTGTTTGACTGTCTGGGTGTTTATTTCACATGAACTCACTACATTAACCTGGAACACTGTCAGGCAGCTGAAGTTTCTTAATTCATTCTTTTGTGATGTTGTTCCTCTTTTTTTCTCTCCTCTAGTCTCCCTCTCTTTTTCCTGTCTCAGTACATTTTTCTCTGCTGGTCTCTCACTGCTTTCATCTCTCTCATGCATTGAGTTTTTGGCCGCATCTCCTAACAGCACGTGTCAGTGTTATCTCATGCTTTGCATGCTTAAATAACATCATTAAGATAATCACTAAATACTGTCCAACAATTTAAATTTGAAACTCTGAAGGAAATATTTATTTACCAGCACTTGATCATGAACTGCTGTGGAGTCACTCCAGCTGATCGTTGATCCTCCTGGTGTGACTACAGGAGAGACTTTTTTTTTTAAAAAAAAATCCTGGGACAGAAGTTTAAGTTTCTTTCCTCTATTTCTGAAAAAAAAACCATTACGTTTTTTTTTTTTTTTTTTTTTTTTTTTTTTTAGTGTTTTTCCTGAAGCTTTTGTTGAACAGCCAGCTTGCGTTTAGTTCACATATATTTCTGTGAGCTGCTGTGCAGGGGCGTGAGCCTGTGCAAATTGTAGCCTCAGTTTCTTGTTCTTAGCTGACAGGAGTGGCACCTGGTGTGGTCTTCTGCTGCCGGTTCAGAGATGCTCTTCTGCCTCGGTTGTAACAAGTGGTTATTTGAGTTACTGTTGCCTTTCTATCAGCTTGAACCAGTCTGGCCATTCTCCTCTGACCTCTGGCATCAACAAGGCATTTTCACACACAGAACTGCCGCTCACTGGATATTTTCTCATTTTTGGACCATTCTCTGTAAACCCTGGAGATGGTTGTGTGTGAAAATCCCAGTAGATCAGCAGTTTCTGAAACACTCAGACCAGCCCGTCTGGCACCAACAACCATGCCACGTTCAGAGTCAGTTAAATCACCATTCTTCCTTATTCTGATGATCGTTTTGACCATCTCTACATGCCTGAATGCACTGAGTTGCTGCCATGTGATTGGCTGATTAGAAATTTGCGTTAACGAATAGTTGGACAGGCGTGCCTAAGGGGCTGGTGAGTGTGTGTGTGTGTATATATATATCTTTTAGTGATCCTTTTATTGATTTCTTTTTACATTCAGTAAAAATCAGTCTGTACAGTATTATTGTCTCTTTTAGGTCTCTTAGTGTTCTTTTTTTTAACCTCTTGCAGAGGTAATTTACTGCTTGTACACAGTAAACAAACAATGAGGCTTATTCTGAGCCATTTAAAGATACCAGGCAACAGATAAAGACAAAATAAACCCTGTCTTTATGATAGGACCTTCAAATCACTCCGAAGCGTTTCTCTTTAAGCTACTTGTTGAAGTTGAATCAATTAGAGACCTTTTAAGTAAGAAGAGATTTTGATCACTCAACACTTTGATTTGATTCAGTTGAAAATGTTCAATAGTTTTATTGCGTCTTTATTTTGCTGATGGTCCTCCTGCATCAAGTCATAGCTTACCGTGTGGAAAGATCACCATGAAGAGTTTGTATGTTGGGTTCACAGCTCCCTTCAGTAACTCTTAAAGAAAGAGTGGATTTTTGAAAGAGTTGGTTCATTGATAGATTATTTTCATGGGAAGGACAAACCTGTGACTGTGTTTGATGTAATTTCAGCACAATTGTGTGAGCTCCTCTCCTCTGACCACTTCAGTTACACTGTCCATGAAAAGCTCGGACCTTATTTTTCATATTATTTTTTTGCTCAGTAACTGATGCAGAGTGAAGTGTGTGAAGATAAAATTCTTCATTCAAAAGATACTTGAGTACAGTGAAAAGTACTGATTTAAACTCCCGCTCAACTCAGAGAGCTTCTCCATTACAGTAACTTGAAGACTTTACAGCCTCAATACTTAGAAACTGTAAATGTAGCTTGTATCAGTAACTGTTAGCATGGTAAACTCAAACATCTATTAAAACCACTTTTAAGGCACCTTTGTTTTAGATTAGACTGTATGTCACCTTCTGTGTGTGTGTGTGTGTGTGTGTGTGTGTGTGTGTGTGTGTGTGTGTGTGTGTGTGTGTGTGTGTGTGTGTGTGTGTTTGCAGAGAGCTGTTGTAAAGAAACAGTTGAATTCAGAGGTACTGAGTTCCTGTCAGTCAGCCCTAAATCAAAGAACGCTACGACACGCTCGACACATCACAACACCGCTCGTATAAATTGTTATCCATCTGTTTGTGGAGACTGTCAATATTTCAACAAAAAGACAGCTGAAATTGTCTGGAAACCAGAAGTTTCTTTAATTCTTAGATACTTTTGGGGAGACAACAGGATAAAATCAAGATGGATGTGTACTGCTGGAAGAAAAGAGGAATTTGATTTAGTTTTTCTTTCTAAAGACAGTCCTGAAGACCCTGCTAAAGAACTTTCTGTTCCGCCTCATTCTTCCTCTTTTTTTCGTCTGTGGACCCCTCAGCAGGCAGCCACACCTCAACCTCCACCTCCTCCCACTGAACCCTGCTGTACAGTGGCTGTAACCAGCGCTTTCATCAGCCGAGGCACCTTTAGCTCCTTGTCGAGCTTAACTACTGGAGCCAGGGGATCCTGATGGAGCAGCATCTTCAGGAAGGCAGGCTGCTTTCTGCTCTTCTTCTCTCTTCTTATTGGCTGCTTTGTCCACACTGAGTAAAACATGTGAACCAAGCAGAGATCAGCATCCTAATGTTTCATCTTCATCATTAAAGCATTAGGCACCATAACACAGTCACCTACTACAGTGCTGCTGGAGTCCACCTCCTCCTCCAGGTGAACCATCTAAATGAACGGGTGCTCCAATACTTTGTTCATAAAATATTGGTGTTTCCATTACTTATTTTAGGATGTGTTTTTTAGCCATGAAGAGACATAAACCGTGAACTGTTTAGCAATGCTAGTGATGTTAAAAGGAAGTGTAGACAGTCTGTACCACCCACGTGAAACGTCAATGCACAGCAGGGTCTCATGTCCACTGTGTCCCTTCCTCACTCAACATAACAATAACTGTTACATTCAGTTTCTTTGCATGTAGAGAGGAGGCCTATGTGGGATCCGTATGAAATGCCCAGATAGGCCCCATGTAAAGCCTGTGTAGATCCCAACTGAGGCCCATATAGACTCCCACTTGGGGCCCATATGTGCAGCCCACATATAAACCATATGGGGCCCACATGGACATGCTGGCTGGGATTCCACTATCTGTGCAATAAAACCATAAAATAATGAGTGACTTACCTGTTGGTACTCAAGGCGTACCTTAAACAGATGAGAACACATCCAAGACCCCACATGTCTTTGGACCCGTTGAAGGGGAGGCCCAGGATCACTTCAGGCGCCCTGTTTGAAAAGCTAAAAGATGATCATGAGTACATAATCACATACATGTGATACAACTCATCCTGATCATCCACAGCTGGAACAAACATCTGTAAAAACATGAGCTCTGCAGAGGGAGCCTACCTGTTCCCCGCGATCTGTGTGATGAGACCCAGCCTGACTCCAAGGGTCTAAAGGGACAAGCCAAAGTCAGTGAGCTTGACCCTGAGGAGCTGGTTCTCATGGTCCATCAGCATGATGTCGTCAGGATTCAGGTCAGCGTGAATGACACCAAATCCTTTCAGGGCAAAAAGATGTCTGCAGCTCCAGGAAGAAAGAGGAGGAGATGACAAGAGCGCAGGAGTGAAAACATGGAGAATAAATCTACTGGACACAAACTCTTTACCTGAAGTACGATCCACCTGGTCTCATTGAGCAACAGCTCAATATTCAAGTATCAAATGAAACTGGTGAAGTTTTCAGCAAAGATACTATAACTTTAAACAGAAATATATTTCAACAGAAGTATTGGAAAAAAAAAAGCTTTGGACTGAAAATAAGATATTAAACATGGCATTTTAAAACTCAGAGTATTTATTTTACATCTATGAAATCAATGAAATTTCACCCTGAATATAAAATGTGTTGTTCCAGGGGTCTATACCTTATGTTACATGATAATGGGTATGGAATAATGGATTGTTTGAATTATTAAAGTCAGTCCTGTGGATGTATTTCGTGCTGATTCTGCAGTCCTCATCTCCCTGTTCTCTCAGCTTTACTTTCATCTGTTGTCACGAGGGCTCTCTGGAGGTTCTGTCTGGCCTATAAACACTTCATTAATGATTTCAAACACTGCTGGCATCATTTTGTCGGAACAATTCCTCAAAGAGCCTTTTTCAGTGTTTTAGGTTATATTTAATGGTGTGAGTTACAGAGTGGATAAATAAACACGTCTTTGAAGGTGCACCTGCAGCACTTCATGAATCAGGGTGACTTCTGGGTAATAAATTATTTCAGAAAAAACAAAAATGAGTATTTTGGATGGATTAAAGTTAGAACTCAAATGGATATGTCTTCATCCCGTGTGCTGTGAGGCATCAGTCAGAGCGTTTTAACCAGCATCCAAGTTAAGGTATAGAAACTTTTAAGAGGGGTTTTATTTTTCTTAAGTTATATTTGAGTAGAGCTGCACAGGGGCACAGCTGTTAGTGCTGTTGCCTCACAGCAAGAAGGTCAGCGGTTCGAATCCCGGTTCAGGCACGGTGTGCCTTTCTGTCTGGAGTTTGTATGTTCTCCCTGTGCAGGTGTGGGTTCTCTTCAGGTACTCCAGCTTCCTCCCACAGTCCAAAAACATGTTCATCAAGTTAATAGATGATTCTAAATTGCCTGTAGGTGTGAGCGTGAAAGCTTGTCTGTCTGTGTGTGTCAGCCCTGTGATTGACTGGGGACCAGTCCAGGGTGAACCCCACCTCTCACCCTAAGACAGCTGGGATAGACTCCAGACACCCGCGACCCTGAACAGGATAAGAGGGATAGAAGATGAATGAATGAATATATTTGAGTAGAAATGTGGATGTTCAGTAATATCTAGCAGTCGGGTTCTAAATTGAGGTCCTCACCCCTCCTGTCAATAAAGCCCTTTGAGTCCTTTGCAGACAAGAAGCTCCTGAGCTACACTGTAATACAAAAAGAAAGAAAGAAAGAAAGAAAAAAAGAAAGAAAGAGAAAGAAAGAAAGAAAGAAAGTGCTCTAGCATGGATCACAGGCTGTAGTGGAGCCGGCAGGGGGGCAGAGGGTGCGGCTGCCCTGGGCCCACGGTCAGGAAGGGGTCCACCGCAAGACCGGTGGCGAAAAAAACAAAAACAACGTAAAGTCGTAAAGTCAGTCTCTTACTGCTGTATTTGTAAGGATAGAAGTGTAAGAATAAACGTAAATATAAGTGGAAAAAGCAATCCAGATCAGAGGTTTTCTGAAATACCATGAGGAGGTAGCCTAATGTGACGTCATACTGACCATGTCAACCTCTCTTGCGCTGTCTGTCAATCTTTCTCTCTCTCTCTCCCTGTGGGTCTACGTGCATTTGACAGAAAGTCACAGCTGATTGACGTTCGTGTGTGCGCGGTCTTTTTCACCGTGGTCTCTGAGTGTGCAGTTAGCCCTAGTTACTTACTCTGTGTGTGTTCGCTTAAATAGCTTTAAAATGAAAAAAACACAAGTCGGGCGCACTAAAGCGTGAGGAGCAAGAGCAGAGGAAGAGTCTTGTTGCCTCCTTCGTTCTGCTGACAAACTTCTTCTCAGCAACTCAACCCCCAACCATGGTGCTGAAATAGCCTATCAGTAGTTGTGGTGCTAGATTATCAGCAGGTTGCTGTTTAATGATAAATCCGTGGCACTGTCCATGGTGCTGAAATAGCGCACATTGTGCTGCTCAACTCATCGTAATCCACACTCTCTCCATTTTGCGTTTCTGTCTTCGTTTCCCATTATTAACGCTACTAACTGATCAGCTGTGTCTTTAGATGCTGTCACTGCGCAGCGTCTAATGTTGGATTTACTTTGTTTTACAGAATATCTGGCCGTTTACGAAGCAAATTGAGTCTTTGTTGAGCTATGATTTTCTTTCATATTTTGATGGTTCAAAGTGTGAGACTCTTTTTAAATTTACGAAGCTAAAGCCGTTCATTCAGTCCCTTTTTGGCAGCGGTAAATACAGCTCAAATTCACATTGGATCCATAATGTGAATTGTTAACAAATAAAACAGACAATACACTATAAGGGCCCACTACAAGTCCCCGCCCCCTCTGCAACGTGACACTGGCTCCGTGCCTGATCACAGGCATGATCAACATGCTCCTCCACAGATTGAGTAACAGCCACTCTCTTCTGCTTTGTTTCTACTATTTAGTTTCTTTTCTGTGCTGAAGATTTCCTGAAAGCAGCTATGCAGTGACTTTCCGCACAGCTTTCGTCTGCTCAGTAGCTTGAGTTTCAGACACTTGATGTTATGCAAAGCTTGTTGTTGCTGTAAATGATACACTAGAACAACAGGAGAGGAAAAAGCTCTTTTCATACTTTTATGCTGTTGAAAAATGAAGCAAAGATAAGAAAGCAGCATGGGTTGGCTGCTTGTTTCCATGAACTGAGCCTCTCATGTTAATTGGCTGATGTTATTGCAGGGCTTCAATCATAACATAAGGACTTCCACTCATTGATTGCTCTGGATCCAAAGAGATCTGAAGGTTTACCTCTCAGGTTTGAAAGGTCTCCATGTAGGAGGACGTATATTCCTCAGCAGGCCTGTTCATGGCCATCAAGCTTTAGAGAGAAACCATCGTGATCATGGTCATACAGTCACTGTCCTTCATGGCCAAGAAACACTTCAACTGAGCTGCTGAATTTCAACACACACTTCAGTGTTTACTTCTTGGTTTATAATAGTCTACCTTATAAAGTACAGCAGGTAAAAATAAATCAAATCACAGCACTGTGAAAGACGTCTGAGCCACTTCAATGAAAACAGGAAAAACTCTACGATCAAAATAAGTTTGAAGAAGAGGCTTAAACCAGAGCGCTCACACAAAGTCTGCTCTGTGTTCTGAGACTTACAGAAAGCTCATTTGTTTTTACATTACTCTACTTACTTAGACACATCACATACATGTTACTTCCACCTGCAGCGCAACAATCTGCTCTTTTGCTTGTCATCTTTAAAGTGACAAAACCCAGCCAAGTTTAAAATAATATTTGGTGGCTCTGGGGCAGTGAAAAAAGGGAAAAGTCCCCCCCCCCAAAAAAAAAAAAAATGACCAGCCCCCCACCACGATGTGACTGTAACACAACGCTGAATGTATCTACAGCCATGGAAACCTGTCACTCGCATGTCAGCAGCTAAGGTCAGGATGCTTTCTTTTTTTTTCTCATCCAGTTTTTCTGCAGCTTCTCCATCTCAATTGCAAAGAATGTAACCAAAGTCATGTATGAATGAGGAGCAACTATGAACTGATGGAAAACACTTCAATCTGAGAAATAATTGCTGTGAAAAGGCTCAAAACATCAAGTGGAGCAGTCCCTAGGCTTTCTTTACTTCCTGCACAGCATGAAAATATTGTGTTGTTTTGTTTTTGAATTTTTAAAAATCTCCATTTTAATCACAACCAATAATTTTGTAAAAATCCACGGGAGGTTCTGTGAGAAATGATGTTTCAAAACACCCGGCAGGAGCAAGGAGAGAATAAGCCTGGCTCAGCCAGGGTCTGCTCGGTAAAAGATGAAATGGGAGGAAGATAAGCACTACAAAGGCTTCTAAATACAAAGTGAATGGAGGTGTGTTATCTTTGATCCTGGCTATCTCTCTCTTTGTTTCAAGACTTGAGCGCTTCAAAACCTTTCATCCTGGTCCTGTGAAGTACAGAACAGAGGGCTTGAATTGGCTCGCCGCTTAACACCAAATATTCATGGCACAAGGTGTCGTTCTGTTAACGGGGGAGGAAATTAAATGAATACATGCTATGGAGTGTTTCGGTACAGTATGTGTGCTTCACCTAATTATTTTTTCCCATGTGGCTCGGTTCCTCCCAGAGACAGAATTTCACAATAATTATCCAAAATCTTTGGACAACTTTGCATTTCTTTTTCATTAAATAGAAACTCATTTTAAATACTGCTGGTCTCTGCATTTATTTGTGGCTCTCGTAGTCAAACAGTGCTTTCCTGGAATTAGCTTTCTGGTGTTTCTCTCTACTGGAGAAAGTTTGATAGCTTCCCTTTCCATAGAAGAGGACTTTACAAAGTTTTGTGCCTTGTGTCTTTTTAGTGTAGAAAATCTGATCAAATGCTGTGCAATGAGCCTTTTTGGTGCAGAAACACTTAAAGCCACCTTTCAAGGACATCAAAGTGTCAAACTCCCCTGCAATGTGCCCTTGACTGTAGAAAATGTTGAAAAAGTCCCCTCTATTGTGTATTTCTAGTGGACAAAATGTAATCCATTATGTAATCTCCTTTGTGGTAAAACTCTGACCGTGTGCAATGTTCTCCATATTCACAATTAAAATGAGAAAACTCAAAGTTCAGTGCTCACAGAAGAAATGATCTACAGTGTGTTCTGAATCATTATGCAAGTTGTATTTTTGTGAACATTATAGAAACTATGTTAACAGTCATTTTAACATCCGTTAAGAAGTCAGAAAGTGATATATACCTCTTTAAATGTGGGGTTAATATTGTGTTTTTTAATGACTCTGTATTTTTAAATAAATGCAGATACTGCAGAAATGGATGTAACAAATTATGATGTAAGTTGGCCAAAAGAGCATATAACCTGTGAGAAACAAAAATAAAGTACAATACTACAAGTTTTGTTAACTAAAACTAATATTTTGACCTGTATTCAAACTTCAACAAAATCAACAGTTTTCTTTACAAGTGTACAACCCCAAATCTGATGAAGTTGGGACGCTGTGTAAAGCCTAAATTAAAAAAAGAATACAATGATTTCCAAATCCCAGCCCTGCAATTGACTGGCGACCAGTCCAGGATGTACCCCACCTCTCGCCTAAGACAGCTGGGATAGGCTCCAGACACCTGTGACCCTGAACAGGATAAGAGGGATAGAAGATGAATGAATGAATGATTTTCAAATCCTGTTTAACCTATACAGTTGAATACAACACAAAGACAAGATATTTACTGACCAAACTGATAAACTCTGTTTTGTTGTAAATATTCACTCATTTTGATTTAATGGCTGCAACACGTTCCTAAAAAGTTGGGACAGGGTCAACAAAAGACTGGGAAAGTTGAGAAATGCTCCAAAAACACCTGTTTGGAACATTCCACAGGTGAACAGGTTCATTGGAAACAGGTGAGTGTCATGATTGGGTATTAAAGGAGCATCCCCAAAAGGCTCAGTGGTTCACAAGCAAGGATGGGGCAAGATTCACCACTTTGTGAACAACTGCGTGAGCAAATAGTCCAACAGTTTAAGAACAATGTTTCTCAACATACAATTGTAAATAATTGATGGATTTGATCATCTACAGTCCATAATATCATCAAAAGATTCAGAGAATCTGGAGAAATCTCTGAACGTAAGCAGCAAGGCTGAAAACCAACATTGAATGACCGTGACCTTTGACCCCTCAGGCAGCACTGCATGAAAAACCAACATCATTGTGTAAGGGATATTACCACGTGGGCTCAGGAAGACTTCAGAAAACCATTGTCAGTTAACACAGTTCATCACTACATCTACAAGTGACAGTTCAAACTCTACCATGCAAAGACAAAGACATATATCAACAACACCCAGAAACACCGCCGGCTTCTCTGGACCCGAGCTCATCTGAGATGGACTGACGCAAAGTGGAAAAGTGTGCTGTGGTCTGACGAGTCCACATTTCAAACTGTTTTTGTAAATCATGGACGTGGTGTCCTCCAGGCCAAAGAGGAAAAGGACAATCTGGATTGTTCTCAGGTCAAAGTTGAAAGGCAGCAGTCTTTGCTTTGTCCATTTTACTTTACGATTAAACCAAATCTGCTGGATGGGGTTGAGGTCCAGACTGTAGAGGGGCCAGTCCATTATTCTCAATGGTCCTCTTTATGAGGAAAAGACCTAAAGCTCCATATGATGGCTCTATACAGTTTATAATTCATTATGATGTCATGATGATTTCATTGACATGTAATTTGTTTTATGGTTTTTAATGGTCAGTTCAACAAAAAACAACTTAAAGCTCTTTCATATGCCAAGTGTTTTAACAGTTTTTGCAACCACTGTAGAAATACTTCACTGTCCCTTAAATCTCTGATTATAGTAATGTCTGAATATTTTACTCAGAGACTCATTTCTTTTTTTATGGGATGATATTAATCTGTTGATTATTTCACATGTTAATAGATGGCTACAAGGATATTAAAAATGCATGTATATTTCATATCAATCCTCATTATGTCTCAAAACCCATGGTTGTGTACATGTGCAGTCCTTTGCAAAAGTGATCCTGGTCAAATACTTAACTCCTTTTGCAGACATGCAAAACTTGCATGAAGCTTCACCATGCGTCACTGTTTCCTGTAGACCCTCATTACTGTAGAGCTCTCCAGCCCTTCAGAGCAAAATGCCAGCAGACAAATATCACCACATGGAGTTAAGCACATTAAGCTTAGTCATAGATACTGAGTTAAGAGATCTCTTGGGTTCAAACCGTACTTTGCATTGTAACGATTCATCACAAATATTACCAGGGTTTGATGTCATTTTGTCTTTTCTACATAAAGTCAGTGAAACTTCTTTTCAGAGATGCAGAGCAATCTCAGCTTGACATCCACAACAGGGGCATATTTGGAGGCAGATGTTGCACTCAATAATTCACATATGTATTCAGAGGCTTCACACAAAAAGACTTCATCAAACTTTCCGCTTGTTCCTTCTTCCAGTGAGTAAATATGTGAATTATTGAGTATAAACTTTTATTCCCCATATGTGCTCTCACTGAGTTCGCCATACTGACTGCTCGAGATTGTTGGTTTGGTGAATCTGAAGGTAGTTAAACTATCTTTTTCTTTTTTTTTCTTTACATTTTATGTGATTGTCAGTGAGATGAGACTGTGTTTCTGTCAAACAGTCAAGATACCCCCCTGGTCCTGGTCAAAGAACATTTTTATGGACTATATCGCTTTATACTGAAATCATTCAGAATGAGGGTAATGAAAGTTTACTGTTCAAATTTTATAGGGTCTGTGTGTTTACATACAGCAGCGTATGCAGAAGAGATGTCAGTCCACCTCACGCCCAGCTCCTCTTCCAGTCCATGCAAACTCAGCTAAGAGCTGTTTGAGGATAAAGAGTTTGTTTTAAGTCGAAACATTGAAAAACTCAACATAAAACAAGGCTCTCACTGTGGGGGGGTGAAGCAGTACAGACTGGTTTAAAAAAAACAGTCCTCGACAACCCGTGTGAAGCTGAGACAGCGCAGTGTGAGGCAAATAAAATAACAGAAACACAACGGTTTTTTTCTACTTCGGACAAACATTTGAACAAATACAGTTTGAAGTGCCTACTTGCTCTTAAGCCCTTCAATAGTTGTGAAATACAACAACAATTCATGCAGAAAATGTTAAAGTTTGGTTTGGATTCTGTCCAATTGTTTTAATGAACGTGGAATTTTCCTTAAAAAAAAAAAAAGAAGAAGAAGAAGAAGAAGATACCAACCATCAAAATGTAAAGTTTTTTTTCTTTCTCCTTAATTTTGAACATCCATCCAGAATATTTCAGTGTATACACAATGACAAAAGAATTGGAAGCTATTTCACAGAGGAATAATCAATATAATACTTTGTTGGATAAATTTGGTACAGTAAGGTCAATTTCACCATAAAGTGAGGTCAAAAAGCGATTCATTGATTACATCCATCATCCAGGGTTCGATCTGTTCCGGCCTCTTCCTCAACATAACTGATGTGGCAACCGTTGAGTGTGAGAACCATTCCACACTCAACTTTTTGACGATTTGAGTGTGCCAGCTGAGAAATCAAAGTGCACAACGTTTTTCCACACTATCATTGCGAACACACATTGTGTAACTCACAGTGTAACTGTAGGGAAAAGATGCAGAGTTCAGGTGGGTTTTTAGCCGTCTCACTAACAGCTACATTGTGCCCACTTTTTAATAAAGTCAGCTGTGCCGCTTCAGAAAAATCTCATAATCATAATATCTTCTAAAGAATGTGTGTTTTTGAATGTGTTTGCTTGTTTTGTCCAGTACTCCTGGAGCCAGCCTTAAATTGACACTCAAGGGACTGCAGTTTTCTGCTCTTCTGCATTGACTTTATTCCCCATAGCTGGAGGTTGCTGCTTGGTGTCATTTTGTTTTTGTTTCAAGTACCAACAATCAGGTCTTTATGCAAATTGTAATCATGACAGGGTGAGACACAGCAGGGGGACATATCAAAGATTTTAAATGTCTGATGCTCCGCTGCTGACATTTTAGGTTTTAACAGCGGTGATGTATTTGAAGCTTGTTTTTGTTGGGTCCTCATCAGATTAAAAGGTCACTGATGAATATTTGATGATAATATTCATGTATCTTTTTTTAATTTTCAGTAAATTTTGATTTTATTATTATCAGGTCTGTCTTTGTTTTTGGTTTGAACTGGACCTGATCCTGTTGACTATGAGACAGTCTGGTCTGGTGGAAAGGTTGGAAAATGGGACACTCAAAATGCACAGACATACTCAGTGAGACTCCATCATCAGCCCACCTTATACTCTTAATCCTGTCTGATACTCGATTTTTAGAGCGACTAGCAATTTCTTTGCAATTTTCTTGAACTACCCATGTGTGCGGGGGGGTAGAATAAAATCAAAACAGGATTCTGCCCCTCATTCTTCATCAAAGGGAGTAAAATTAATTATGAGTTTTTTTTAATCATAACAACATTACACCGGTGTAAGTCCACACACCACAAAAATATCATTTTGTTCTCCAAACAGACAACAATTCATCCAGTAACCCAGAATAAGAACACTACAAAAGAGTGTCTCTGAAACCATTAGGGTACAAATGAGTCCTCACATATTTCTAGATTTCTGGGGCACCGTTAGCTGAAATTAAACGTTTAAACCTTTTGATATTTTCTTTTGTCTGCTACTTTATTTGACTCAATGCCACAAAAAAAGAATAAAAAGAAGAACCAAGAACTCTCTACAAAGACAACAACTCCACTTTGAAGTCAAAATGTGAAGCGCTTTAGTTTTAGGACGTTACAAAGAAAGCTGAGGTGACAATGCGTCAGTTCTTCCGAGTGCGAAGGCACAAATACATGACAGTCTGTGAGCTGAGTGTGTGTGTGTGTGTGTGTGTGTGAAAGAGAGAGAGAGAGTTGTGCACATATTTGTGTGTTCCTGACAGCATGACAAAACTTTAGCTCTGTGGTGTTAACAGCACTGTCGGTTGTTTCCCGTTATAAAAACTTGACTCTTTTGCACTCTAAGAATAAAAAAGTAAAGCATAAAAATGATAAGAAAAGTCAGGATTAAAGGATTCAGCTCTTGATTACTCCTACCTTGATTCTGGATTCAGAGTTTGGCCTATAAACTCCAGCTTTCTGAATGAGGATTTGAGCTGATAAGACAGAGAACAGAGGTTTACGCTGCGATATGACTAAATGGCTTCTTTTTCTCTCATACATCACAGGCCACCAGTTTCCTGTCAGAAGCCCAGTTTTCTGCTGAGTCACCGGAGACTCTGGACCCACTTTTCAAGTTCCATGAAACCATTGCCAAGGTAGGCCCACCTTCATTTATCTTCCCTGTATGGAGATGAAAATCTCCCATCATAGTGGATGTCATTTCTCAAATGGAGATAACACTGGGACAGGACTGAAAGTCTGCTGCAGTTCTGTGCTCAGCTAAAAATAACACAGACTTTGGGGTGAAGAAATATGTATCGCTCAATTGAACTTGAAGAAAGATGAAAAGTTAAAGAAAGACGAAAAGTTAAAGAAAGAAAGGAAGCAAAATGTGCACAATAGTCATTCAGTCACTGGTTCCTGTCTACTTTCCTAATCTGTCATTTATAAGAGTAAGAAATGTACAGAAACATATATATATATATATATATGTATATATATATATGTATAATATATATATATATATATATATATATATATATATATATATATATATATATATATATAGATTTATAGATTTATAGATAGATAGATAGATAGATAGATAGATAGATAGATAGATAGATAGATAGATAGATAGATAGATAGATAGATAGATAGATATGCAAATAATCGGATAAAAAAAAAGATCTGAGCATTGCTAAAAAAAAAAAAAAAAAATCACAAAAAGGTTTGAAACGTATTTTATGGAAGGATCTGAGAAGTTTCAGGAAACAAAAACAAGCTGTAAATGGTTTTAAAATTCAGAACTGTTTTTAGCCTAAGCCCTCTTATTAGGTGATGTGAAAAGCATCTCGTCTGTGTATTTGGATTTCACATTTAACCAAATACTCAGCCTTTAATTCGAAGCTGTATGGGCCATTCCAACAAATCAGTGCCATTTGCTTGTTGTAACTCTCTGAAAATAATGTTGTATTTCTTTTTTTAATTCTAAATCTGATAAAAAAAAAAAAAAAAAAAAAAAAAAAAACATATTGAAAAACTTGATATGAGTATTGGCCCATCTCAGGCATCTTTATTTTATTTTTTACAAGCTTCCTGAGCTGAAGAAGGTTGCATTTTTCTCGGTCTTATTACCAAAACTCACGTGACGCCTAAAAAGCACGTTTCAAAGTTCTCAGCTTATTTCCTGCTGCTTTTCCTGCTGCACTTTGTGGTAGCTTGGTTCCCTGTTAGTATATTCACATTGTCAAACTGAAATCTCAACAATTGAAGTCATTAAAACTCTAAAATGAAAAAATCCTAAAAATCAGCATTAGCTGCGTTTTTAACCCTCTGAGTTATTGCTGAAATATCAACAAACATACAAAAAAAAAAATAAATAAATGAGAGAACTTACTTTTGGCCTTTCCATGGCCTGCAAGGGATCTGAAAGATGCTACTTCCTGTGGACCATGTGACTTGTGGAATTTTCCACAAGTAAAATATGACTGTGACTCTGGTTTATTGGTAGTTTCCAGACCTGATCCAGCTCTCACTATAAGCTTTATCAAAAAGGAAAGCTTTAAAAGTAGAGAATGTCTGCCTCCTGGACCCTGACTGGAAGATGAGTCCAAAGAAGAGGAACTTGATCACCAAACACTCCACTTCCCAGACTACTTTTAGAGACCGAAGAAGGATTTTAAATTCTATTTTAGATTTTATAGGTAGCCAGTGTAGAGACGCTAATGGCGCAAATACACCAGATGCATCTCCGATCCGGCTCTGCTCTATCATGCACCAGGTTGTAGCCAGTGTTGCCAGATCTTATGATAGAAAGAAACGACCAACTCTGACAAAACTAGACCCAAAAATGCCCAAACAGATTACCAACCATGTTGTGTAAATGAGAGACCTCTTAATAACAGTAAAAATGTATACATTTATCTTTGTTTGCAGTAAATTGACAGTTAATGCTTAAAAACCAGAATTTTTTAAATTTTTTAAAACTTTGATTGAACTTAAAATAATCCACATTTTGCACAAATAAAATAACAGCAAAAAATAAAAATAAATAACAGCAAATTGTCAATAAACAGTCAGCATTAAACAAATTGAGTCACATTTCTTGTTCAAAATTAATGAATGAAATCAATAAATAATTAAAATATTTTAATAACATTACATTAATTATTATAATGAAAAAACTAATTGTCACTGAGCCTCAGTTGTTGACATGCATGTGCATGTGGGTGTGAGTGGTAATTAGGAAACAGGTGCAGAAAGGTCCTGGAAAAGGGCAAACCATCACTTTTCTCGTTGTTGTGAAAAACTGAGAGAGAATCAGGCAAGGATCAGAGACACAGGAGCAAAGCAGGCCAAAAAAGTAACCCCACTTTAAAACAAGCCCAAAAACCCACAACCTGTGACTTACAAGATTTACAAGTTCTTTTAGAGAAAAACCAAGCCCAGTCTTGTATAAGTGGACTTGTCAACACTGGTTATTTTTGTAGGATGTCAGAGCTGTGATGCATCAATTAACAAAAAGCAGATTGAGCAGGACAGGAAATCATGTGTGGAAACCACTGACTTTCAAAATAAAATGTATTCAACTTGACTACAACGACAAATGGACATAAGGAGCACAGCCCAGACAGAGGTCAACAGGTTTAAGTTTTTACAATCCATCATGAACAAGGAGAGGATCATAATGGATTTGGAAGCATGCAAAACTCCTCATTCTTGTGACTCCAGCTGTCCGGTGCCTCGCAAGATGCTGCACTGAACACACAGCTGGTGTGAGTTCACGTATGCAGTCAATGGAGCCGGACCGGAGACGCATCTAGTGTATTTGAGCCATAAAACTGGAGAGATGTGATGTTTAGTACTTGTCATTACCTGAGCTGTAGCAGAAGGTGATAATTGTTCCACTTCAAAAGCAACAAAATGTAAGGTAAGCCCCATTTTTTTATAAATGTGCTATGTTAAAAAGAATCAAACACTGGTGTAAACTTTTTGCATGTGGTGGACAAACACACAGACAGATCAGACATCACACATTCAGCTCGCACAGTGGTTGAAATTAGCTGAGTCGTTGGTTAAGTTAGCATAAAGATAGATCCATCCATTACGGTGGTGACTGTCAGCGTGATGTTTACTGGAGGTCCGAAGGACTGTTCTTGAACATTCAGCTCTGTCTCCTCTTTCAGCTTCCTGCAAAAAGCAAATCTATTTGAATAAAAAGTCTTGAGAAGAAGAAGAAGAAGAAGAAGAAGAAGAAGAAGAAGATGTTGAGCTTTTTGTCAGCTTTACACATTGAGGGCAGTTTTACAAAATTCACAAAGTGTTTGTGGAAAACAAAAGAGGCAGCTCAGGGTCAAAAAACCAAATCAGAAAAAAATAAAAAATAAAAACATCCACCGCTAAATCTTAATATCAAAGTTTCAATTGTTTCATTTTTGTCCTTTTCGACAAAAGCTGGAGCTCATAGTGACTTCTCTGTCGCTAAGCTGTCATGAGCTCAACACCGCTACATAAAAAAAAAAAAACAAAAGTCTGTTTTTGTTCTACCTTTTTGCAAAATAGAAGCTCTAAATAAATCACACACTTTATTCATTCATGGGGATTCAGGCAATATGTGTGAAATGACACTGAAAAGATGGGGGCTCAGTCTGCTTTTGTGTATTTTCATCTACACCATCTGCAAAAAAAAATAAATAAAAACTTTTTTTTCATTACAGCGGTGTGTGGAGAGAAAGCATAAGCAGTTTAATTTGGTTGTGCAGGGTGTGTAGGAGAGACAAGTTTGTACATAACAAGCTTCTCATGAACACGGAGCCATCTGTGCCTTTAGACTGCTGTAGCTTTCTGTCTGTATAGTGTGCCTGTTTGATGTGTGCACCATTCACACTGTGACTTAAAGTGGATATACGTGTATTCCACTGAGGCTGGCAAAGTACTGAAGCACCTGTTTGGTCTATCTTGGAGTAAGCTGGAGCTGCATTTCAGAGCAAAACGGTGCTGTTTGAAGTTACTTTACTTTATTTTGCTTCTGAGCCTTTTGGTGGACTCTCTGTGGGATTATTTTAAGACAGGTAAATTATTGCAAAGAATGTTCTAAACTTTTCAGTAGATTTATCATTTATTCGAGTAGGGATGGCCTACTGAGACTTTGCCCTGCAGCAATACAAGAAAATCCAAACAAATTAAACACATCAGACACAGCTAAGCCTCTAATCTTGCTTCATGGTTCACATTCTGGTTAATGGTCTTGAAATGTTTGTGGACAAACATTTAGGGTGAGAATCTCCCGTTCCACTACATCCCGAAGTCTCCATCAGAAGATGGGTACACTGTGCTCATAAAGGGATGGACATGGTCAGCAACAATACCATCATGGATCCAGTCTTTCATGTTGTTGACAGAATTATGACAACAAGATGAAACGCTCTGAACATGTTGTTGCTACCTCTGCTCTGTTAAAGGCAGCTTTTTTTTATTATTTGGTTGTGCAGAATCAGTTTAACACTCCTCCAAAAGCAGTAGTTTAACTTCTTCCTTACTCTGGATCAATACACACATCCTAACTTCTACACTCCTGCTGTGGGACAAGGCTTTGTGTTGAAGCATTCAAGTCACGGCAAAATGTATTTAGCAACTTCTTCAGCACCATGGACAGTGGCATTGAGTTTCTGTCAGTGCTCTGAGCTCAGATTGATTCGATCTGGACTCAGGCTGATGTTGGGTGGAGCCACACTGAGAACAACACCTATTTTACCAGCATAATATGGTTTAAGGATACGCTGACCTTAATGAGCTGAACGAAACAGGATGAAACAGGACAGAGAAAGAATCTTAACAAATAAAGGTGGACTCAAGACCCAAGAAAGTAACCGAATCAGTTGTTAATTTAAATAGGCTGTAATCCGTTTTCTCTGCAGTTCATCATATAAACTGAAGTGAGTGTGTTCATTTAACTAGATGTCCTCTGTGATCAGTGTAAAAGCTTTCATAAACAGGCTCCTGTGTTTATGACAAAGGTTCCAGGCATTGTTGGCAGAGGAGGAGTACGGTTGTCATTCGGACGTAATCATTGTATCCTTGGAGTTCAGGCTCAGTGCCAGATTTTATTTGTATAAAAAGGACTGAAAGAGAGGGAGAAAGAGCCGTAGACTGATTTTTACACTTAAAAAAAGAAGGACGAAGGGTGAGAGTACACTGACACAACACGACAGGGTGACGAGCGAACGGGAGGTAGGAGTGATGTTATTCCTCATGTTAAATATTCAGAATGGAGGATGTAAGGGAAAAAAACAGAACACCCCTCTGACCTATTTAATGTTTCTGTGTGTGTATACATGTAAAGGTTTTAAGGTGTCAGGCGCAATTTCACGACATATTTGCTTTGTCTCTGTGCTGAGGGTGTCTGTGAAAAAGAAACCAAACATATGAGAAATATATGACGTGCAGATCTGGAGTCTATAGGACCGTGTGTCTATTTTATCCTCAGACTTCAGTTACTCTCTTGATGCATGTTATAACTCCCATGATAAAGATTTATTTCCATATACAGAGGGGAAAATACTAAGGCTTATTGATAATGTATGTTTTGTCCATGGTATCAAGGATCCCAAAGGCATTTTAAGAATTTGTGGTTAGGGTCGCTTTTTTTTTCTTAATTAAAAAACTGTATTGTTAAATCTTTATAGTGTCCCTTTGTACAGTAGCTTTTATGCCTCAAAGAAATTAAATTTTTTTCCAAAATCCTTATTTCAGCCTCTGTCTGAAATACTTCACTTAAGCTGCTGTCTCTTTAAGGCTTCCTGCTCCACTTCCTGGGGGCTCAGTGGTAGACTTGTCGTCCCTCAATTGGAAGGTTGAGGGTTCAATTCCCAGCTCCTGCAGTCACATGTCGAAGTGTCCTTGAGCAAGACACTGAGCCCCAAATTGCTCCCACTGCTGGTCAGTGGTGTGTGAATGGGTATGAATGGGTTAGGTGAACTGATGGTTTTTAGCTTCCTCCTCCCATCAGTGTGTGAATGTGGTGTGATTGGGTGAATGAGGCTAGCAGTGTAAAGTGCTTTGAGTGGTCAGAAAGACTAGAAAAGCGCTATATAAGTACTGGTCCATTTACCATTTACCATTTCCAAAGACCCTCCCCTTCCCTCTGATTGGCCAGCCCTCTGGAGGCCAGTTGGAGACAGAACAATGGACAGATCTTGGTGTTTGAGGCCCACCCCTCAAAGATTTGTGCTATTATTTTAGAACTAACTTTTAGAGCAATTGACAAATTAATTCAGGAGTTTCTATGGCAAGTGTATAGAGGTTTGACGATTCAAGTCCATGTACCCGAAGTTTGGAACCTGGGCCTGAATTCACAAAGCATCCTAAGGCTAAAAGAAGCTCTGAGTGAGATTATTCTTAGAAAAATTCCTCAAATTCTTTTTTTTTTTTTTTTTTTTTTTTTTTTGGGGGGGGGGGCTTTTATAGCCTTTATTGTGAGAAGACAGGACAGTGGATAGAGTAAGAAATTGGATGAAAGTGGGGAGTGACATGTGGGAAAGCTGCCACAGGCCAGACTCAAACCCGGGCTGCCCACTCAAAGGCTTTTTGCCCATATGGAGAGTGACCTAAACCACTAAGCCATCTGCGCTCCAGATTTCCTCATATTCTAAGATTTTTGTTAAAATTGTCCCCTGGTAAGATAAAAGTTATTCACAAAGCATCTTAGGCTTTTAGCTCCTGAAGTGAAAACTGTTAGGAGGTGGGAGGAGGACTTTTAAGAAGTCTAAGAGTGGGTGGGGATTCTGGTGTTGGACTTTCTTAATACACTTAACACAGTCTATCACCGCTGACTCCCGATTAGCTGCTGATCCACCCTGTAAACAGTCCTGTTAATGAGGGTGTGAAATTCTATAACATTCATAAAATCATTCATATCAAAGTTAGTGATGTCAGCAGACTAAACACTCACTTGTTTGAGAACAACTTTGCGTTTGCTGCAACCTCTACTCTCGCTAAGGTTTGCATCACAAACCAGTGCTTTTCACACTCATCGCTTGCGCGCACAAGGAGTGGAACCAACGCATTGATTTGTTGAGCAATGGGCTCCCGAGTCCTGTGCCGTGATCCCAGGACTCAGTTTCCCTCTCACTCTTATCCTCCTCCACGAGCTGCGACAACAGCAGCCACTGCTCTTGTCTCCAGTTCAGCTTTCTAGTTCTGTTTTAATCCATTTTGTTGGTTGTTTTGGTCATTCTGCCAAATCAGATCACTTTATATCCAACTTTTTCATGACTCCCCATCGCCATGAAAACCACAAAAATGATATGAGCCTAGCTGTCATATTCTCTCTAATAACTGGCTTGTAAAAGCAAGAAAGCAACAAAATGAACAAAAATCAGAGGTGGAGTCATAGTGCAGATTTTTTTTTAAAAAAAAGTTTACACTGAGTCCTGTCTAGAATTAATGATTTCATGCGAGTTGTTTTGAGCTGGCTTGCCTGCGGCGGCAACAAGAAGTCGATAACCGCAGGCGGAAGTCAACACCTATCAGCTTCTGAAGAAAAAGGTGGATAAGGACACCAGACAGAAGAGCTGACAGCTGACTTAGCAATATCAAATACATCAAGCAGCAAAATTAGCAGCATGGACAGTAAAAAGAACAATAAGCAAATCAATATAATCAGCATGTGAATGAAGGAAGATCAAACATTTTGCAGCTGTGTCACAAGTAATTTAATTTTGCTGAGTTTCATCATCATGAGAAACAATTAATGTCACAATCACACATTTTTTTAATACAGTCCAAGTTACACAATTGGTTGATTTAATTGTCAGTTCATTACTTGGAGCGCAGAGTGCATCCCCCCCCCCCCCCCCCCTTTTTGTAACAACAAATCACAGAAGATTGTGTCATACCAACAGGAACAGGGTCAACCACACCTCCTCACTAGGATAAAAGTTTTTAGGTAAAGTTAAGATCTGACAAATATGTGTTTAATCTGAGTTTAAAACCCGCAAACGACACTGAGGAACAGTGAAAGTTGACTGCTAAATGTCAAAAGTGTGTGTAACCAGTAATGAACAGTAACAAAGGATGACATCATCAGCATAGATGTGACAGAAGGCATTTAATGTGTTTTCACACATTATTGATAAATATGTGTACGTTTGTTTTCTTTGATGTAAATCCCTAATCCATTACATCACAGCGAGTGTTTCACTTGGTCCACACACACACACAGAATAAACGGGCGGAACACCTAATCTCCAGTTTTCCATGGTGTCCTTTTAAATAATTTAAAGTATAAAATCTCGTTTATTGTCGTGAAATGTTCTGTTTTCTTTTCCTGATTAGTTCCTTTTGTTAAAGGCTGGTTACGCCCCAGTCTCTCCCTTTTTTTTTCTTTGTCTTTTCCCTCAGTGTACTTTTCTTTCTCATTTTTTTTCAACCCACACTCCCAGACACGCACACCTCGCTCTCCATGGGAAAGTGTATGTGCATTGTTAGTGTTGTAGCTCTGGGACTTTGCCTATGCTCTGCGTCCCTGCACTCATTTGTCAAGTGCGGTTTTGGACGCAGCATGGTTGGGAGGGTTCAGGGTGGCAGGTGGCAACAGCAGGCATCTCTCTTTCTCTTTTCCTCGCCCCCCTCTTGTCTCCCCAGCTCCCTTGGCCTCTCTAACTGACTCTCAGTGGGCAGAGATCTCAGTGTAGCTAATTTTTTATGCATGACGTGTGAGAGTTGGCTTACCAGACTTGGCAATGCAAGGCTGGCATCAATCAAGCCAATGAACAACGGATAGTACTGGCCTTTCATTTTACGGGTCCCTGCTGCATGCACAGTAGATGTGGGAGGAGTCTGAGTGTATTTCGGTGGAGAGCATAGGCAGTACATCTCAGCTTTTAGCTTCTTGCACCAGAGAGGACAACTTTTTATTTCTATGGGAAAGCTTTGAGAGGACTTTGTCAGGGAAATTCAGCAGCATTTCCAGTAGCTCAGAGCACTAAATCATCATTCAAACACAAAGAAAGTAACCACAGCAGCTCTGCACAGTAGACAAGTCTGTCCTCAGTATCCTACGTGCTCCTTGTTCTTAACTTGTTTTACACAAGTGTGTAAAATGCCCGTTGCACCTCCCACACAACTTTCTAATGTGTAATAATTTTGATGTTATGATTCACAAGAGCATTCTGGGTTAGTTTGTGAGCTGCAGCTAGTCTGAACAGATGGAAGAGGCTAAGGTGCAGCAGGAAATTAGGAAACAAAATGATGGAGGAAAAAAAAAGGAGTGCTCTGTAACACTCAAGAAGAACATGTGCCCAGGAGAGGAGAGGAGTGGTGTCTTCTGTTTGGAATTTTTTTTGATTTCAAATCATTCGACGGGATTAAAATTTAATTTACTGTAAAATATTCAGAGTTTTTGGCATCACGGATGTCGGATTTGGGACCTTTTTGTGAGTGAAACAGTGAAGCAAAAGATGCAGAAAATGATCAGGGAGGCATTTGCTGCTGGCAAATGTGTTGAGACAGCAGTTGAGCTGAAAACCCCAAACCTAACCTTAACCCTAACCTTAGAGTAAGCACCTCTAATCCAGGGTTTTAATAATCCCTCTGAACATGTCTTTTTCATCTGTGTATATTGGGAACACATCCTTGCACAGGTGGATTGTTATTTAAACTTTTATGTCTGATGATATTTGGAAAATTTAGATCACAACGCTGAGCCTATTTATAAAAACAAAACAAAACAAAAATACTGTGATACTGCTGTAATTTTAAAAAAGTATCACTCTACAAGTCTGTGCTCATACTGTCCAGCACTAAGGGGAAGGATTTTAATTTAAGGAAACACTTGCTATCAGGATTAAGAATTGCTGGGTGACTTGTCATTTGATGAGTAATATGTGATCAGAATAAGGTTTACATCAAGATACAGCAGATCTGTGAAAAATTTTTTAATTGCAAATCTAATAATGCAAATTTCTAATAATGTAATTTTTTTGTCCTCCATTTGTGTTGTACCTCTGCTGGATGTGGAAACTTTGGGTTTTATGATTAAAAGTTATTAACGTTTAAATTTAATGGATTTTAATAATCAGCTTTTCATGCCTGCCAACTTTTGACTTTGACAAGGCCTCCCCCCACCACCAAACACACACACACACACACACACACACACACACACACACACACACACACACACACACACACACACACACACATCAACATGTTTTCTGTGCTTTTTGACCTCAATGTTCTGTGCTGAAATGTGCTCTTGCTTGCAGAAGTTAAGGGTTTGTTGAGCGACTCCGTGCTGTTGGCCGTAACCATGTCAAAAAGTAACACTTGCCACTATTTAACTCTCAGACGAATGCTTCCCACAACTCTCAGGAAACACACACAACAAACAAAACCCCCAATCTCGGATGAATCATTCACTGAACCTTGTAATCCTCATATACAGAAAAACCCATGTAACACATTCCCATTATCTAACACAGACAGGCCACCCAGTACGTTACAGTATCAATGTGAAAAAAGTGTGGCAAGTTTGTTGTTGTGACAATGCAGCAGTGGCCTCTGGTTGTGGTTCTGACAGAATATATATATATATATATATATATATATATATATATATATATATATATATATATATATATATATATATATATATATATATATTAGCAATGAATGTATAGATATTCTTCAATATGGAATTAGAAGACATTTTTTTAAAAATTGTATACAGGGGTATTTCTGGTCCACACAAAGTTAATGTTCAGAGAATTTTAAAAGTATATTGTGGGACAAAAAAAAAGATGAAAAGGAACATTATTATTTAATCACCTAACATCGAAATGATTCAGAATCTCTCTACACAGTCCGGTCGCCTTGTTCGAGTCGTTGGAATGACCCTGACCTGGATGAATGAGAATCTACATGGATAAACCTCATAAACCTTTACAGTTGCTGTAAAATGGCAATAATTCAGACTGTAGACTGTATAATACCTGTGCCGATGACGCACAGTTAGGTGGATCCTGTACCTGTTACAGTCAGTAATGGATACTACTGTACATGGCAGCAGTTCAACACCTTTAGTCATGTACATGGTTCTAAAGACTCTGACGAACCATGTTTTAACAAAATGTTGCTACTACAATTCAGAAATTTTACATCGCTGCAGAAATTGAGTACATTGCAGAATGCTGTATTTAATTATTTCAAGATAGAAATATCTATTGGTTTTCTGTATAGAGTCCAACTTTTCAACAACACAAATATAATTCCTCTGTGGACAAAACTTTTCAAGGTGCAGACATACAGTATAGGGTGCTCCGAGGTGTCCTGGAACTGCCAAGATCTTGTCCTTGCTCGAGGCACAAACTTTAAAAAAAGGGTCCAAAGCGTCCTCAAAACACCTTTAAAGGTAAAAGTGTTCCAAATAGCTCCTCTCAAAGGCTGCGTAAAGAGCCTGACATCACTGAGACCCAAATAACAACACAAAACAGCAGAGGCTTTCAGTGAGACTTTCTCAAGTGTCTCTCTTAGCAGCAGATGCCTCTCTTCGATAATGCAGATGTGAACAGAATGAAAAATAAAACTTGAAATAGCATAATTTTTTTTCATTGTTGGACCAATCACTTCTTTAAATGGACTTGCTACTTTTTATTTTGGAAAATTTCAAAAATTGGCAGGCACAGGTGCTTCAATTTCAATTTTCTCAGGTCTTTTTGAAGTTCAACCAACAATTTCATCTGAAGTACGCGAGGAATGGGTCTGAAAGGGTGCTTTATTTTCTGTTTTGGACATACTCTCAGTTACTCTTGGCCTTAGTCCTACATCTCTGGGATTTTTCTGATGCTTTTATTACTTTCTAAACTAAAAGTTTTGTCATCAATAATTCTAAGCCTTTTAAGTTGAGAACAAAAAAACTGGGGATAAGAGACTTTTCCTGCTTTAGTACACACACTCTGATGAGTATTTTTCCTTTATATAATTTTCAGACTATATTTACAATCAGTATAGAGGCATGATTGATTTGGATTCAGCACCTTTGTCTTTGAACTGCACACAAAGGATGCACAGAGGGAGACAGAAGTGAAAAAAGTAGAGCAGGAGAAAGGACAGACACATGGCAGCAGAGAAAAGAAACTCAGAAATGGACATAGCGACAGGAGGAGAATGACAAAGTAGGATATAAGCTTCCAAATATAGATGAATGTGATGGCAATGAAGTCTAAATGCCCCAGATGCCTTCAAGGGAGAAATCAAATCGAGTAAACAGAAGAGAATTAGAACATAGAAAACAAGGAATGGAGGGTTTTACCAAATAATAGAGAGGAAAGGCAAAGACCCAGTGAGACACCAGAAAAATAAGCAGTGGAGGACAACAATACAGGACAAAATGACAGGAATATGTACAACATGGATGATGCAATGTCATGCACAGAGTAGAGTACTGTCACTTTGTCAGTTTCACCAACCAGCACTGAAATTACCTGTAATTTAAATAAATGTTCACTTATTTTATCAGTGTGGGCCCAAATTGCTCATCATATGTTGTGTCTTAACTGGAGCTCAGTTACAGCTGGGTGGCTGTTGGAATCAGCACAGATGATAGATCATGCTTTAGTCTGGAAATCAGAGATAAAGCTGTACATCATCTGTTTCTGGTGAAACAGGCAGATAAGCACACTCTCAGAATAATGTGTGACAAGCACAGGCAGGACTGAAGGCTGCTGGTGCTAGCTCTGCTAGCTTAAGCCACAGCTTGCAAACCAATCTTACATTATTCAAATAAATTGTGTGCTTAATAAATATTGCTCCATATTGACCACCATGAGCTTTTTTTCTGACCCATAGACTCAACAGTTTGTTGGTATTTAAATCTCTATTCTGCCCTCCTTGAACGTAGGTGTTCAGTTAGGCTAACAGAATAAACAGTTCTTTGTGAAACGAGAGCCCTTTCTTCTTGATTTGGTGGTTGACCTAACACCAGTTGTTCCCAACCTTTTTTGGGCTGTGACCCCATTTTGACATCACTGATATCTTGTGACCCCACAATTTTTTTTATTTTTTATAGAATTAGTTTTTGATCATGTTTGTTAGATAGTCTTTCGTTTTTAATCATCTTCCTCCCCGCCCATCATTTTTACCATTTCAGTGGTAGCTGGCAATAAAAATGACTCACCCAGAAGCCAGGCGGGCAAAAAATATTTCCATTTTGTTTTTTGTTATTCCCTACAGGTTGAAAAACACTGCCTTACACACAGAGAAGCCCTTTAAAACTTAAAATACCAAAGAGAAACATAATCTGTAACTTTAAAGATGCATAACAGCATACACAGCCTAACTTCAGCATAGTTATCCTTGGATTGGCTAACTTATTTTTTGCAGTCAATGTGGTAACGTCTTAATGCTAACATGAAACAGGCTAACGAAACAGGCACAGCTGTCACCAGTACTATTTTACACCTCAACAACACCTCAAACATCAATACTTTTAGGCTCCTATTTCTATTTTTTGCACACTGCTTCTCGATGTCCAAACTACAGTTTTTCCAACAAGGCTGAAAAACCTCAGACTCAAAGTCACGCAAGTGAGTCCAACACAACTATTAATGTAATTAGTTTTATTGCATTGCATGACCATAGAGGGGAGCACAATCTTTAATTTAACAACTCTGAACAACTTAGTGATGGTGCTCATGGGAAATGAGGTCTTTATCCTGGAATAACATCACAGATTCTGACCAAAGGTGTCAACATGTATCCACAGGTAACCACTGGTTCTTGTTAATGACTGTTACAGATTTGTATTGCGGTAAACTTTCCAACACACTGTATAAAGTTTTTGTTAGTCCAAATGTAAAGTCTTTCATCTTGTACTGTTTGTGAGTTTTCTCTCTGTTACTTTAGTTAAATCCAGCTTTGTAGTTGTGTGTGGTCTAAATTGGAATCAGAGCGGTTGAGTCAGGTTGGATCTCACTGTGTTGCCACTGGCCTTGGCTCTGGTTCTCCATACATCCACCGTGGAACAAAACAGACTCGTTAGCAGCTGCTTGTTAGTTCACACAGAGCTGCTGCCAGTTTCTGTGTTACTTTCTGCATTTTGAGTGAGCTCTTGTTGAACATATGTTTGCTCAAGCAGGTCTGGAAGTCCTGAGGGTTTGTTTGGAACTACAGGAATATGGGATTAAAACTAGGTTACAACAACTATTCAATATAAAACCTTTAAAATGAAAATCATGTTTAGCCATTATTCATTAATCACACATCATTGTAACACTGTTCTTTTATATATCAACCCTACCATCAGAGGTTATCTGTTTGTGTTTTTACATATTTTCACAGAGTTCATAAATGTATCTCTGCAAAGATGGATATTGTGGGGTTTCCTTCTGAAAGCTATTTGTGTAATTGGCCAATTGCTTCCCATCTGAGTTAAAGATGGGGGGGTACCATTAAACCTGCCATAAAATGGAGCAAAAAAGGAGGGTGGAAAACAGAGGCTCTCCTTCCACGAAGATCAAAGTCTTGGCTTGTGTGTTGATGGATTGGGTTTATCTCTGCGCGGTGCTTGTAAAGCCTAAGGCGCTTTTTGGAGATAAGACTTGCCCTTCTAAGACACTCTGCCCTCTCAGTCCTCTCCCAGGGGTCAGCAGTGAACAAACAATTTAGAGTGTCAACACCTAGAAAATTGTTTCAGGCAGAAAACCCAAAGCTACCATTCTCCCAGGCCTGTATGGTTCAAAGTTATCACTGTGTGTACCAATCGACCAGCTGACACTGGGTTTTTTATAAAGCGAGTCCAACAGCACATCTGTGGAAAAGCATCTTTGTCTAAAATAAGTCAACTCCATTTCATTTACAGCACTTTGAATGTAAGCAGCCTCCCAGTGCATGGCTAAATTATTTCATTCTTCAATTCTAAAGCTTAAAAACTTCCACTTTGAACACAGACCACTGGTATTCATGAAGAGCAGATGTTGACTGTGATAGACCCCATCAATTATACGTCACTAAATAAACCAGTGAGCTTCTCCAAATGCAACATTTTGGAGCAACATTATGAAAGAACTGAAAGTGTTGCAACCTTGTGCCCTTAAACTTTAAAGTGCATCTCCTGCCAATATTTTGAAAGCCAGTTTGAGCATTATGCACTTCTGGCAGGAAATCAGACCTTCCTAACCTAAGTAAAAAATCTGAGAGCCAACTTCAGAGTGATTTTGTATGAAAGATTCCAACTTTTTTTTCTATTACATCTGAAAATCAACATGATTCATGCAAATATCATGCATCCACTGAGCTCTGGTGACGAGGATTGCAACACCCATGTGCACCATCAGTTAAAGTGACACTAAAATGCAAAATGCAGCACACATTTATGCAGCCGATTATAATATTCTTACAGCCTCATGCACACACACTCTCACACACACTTATGCATACTCATAAATGCGAGCACTAATTACAACCATTCTGTGGGACTTCCACTTCAATCTCAAAGCACTTGAACTAAAAGTGTGGCGAATGAGAAGGTACAAGGCATGTAATTAAACTCGTCCTCTCCACTGTGGCAAGTTATTTTGGGCCCAGTTTGAGGACTGTTTGGTTAAAATGTCTTAAAAAATTTACTGCTTCAGAGTCACTTATGTTCATATTTTCTGTTCCACCTTAAAATCCTGAGAAGTGCTTCATCTTTACTCTCAGCAGTGACACTCAGGGAACACACGCCTTCAGCTCTCCAGGCAGAAAAAGATAAAGACTGTCTACAGACAGAGGTGTTGTTTTTTCCTGTTAGTGTCCTGTGTAGAACTTGAAATGATGCAAACATTTAAGGTCTTCTTTTTGTATGAAGAACAAAAGAAAACTAAGACTACAAATACAAAGAATATGAGACTAGAAGAGATGTATGTGTGTTCTGCAGGTGGGTGCTGGAAATGGACTTGTTATTCATACACAGATGGCACAGGATGCTCTGTGGACTGTTCATCAATACAAACTAATCCCACTTTCACACATTCTCACCCTGCAGGATATGCCTTCAGGAGCGATTTCATCAGGACTGGGTTTAGGGTCTTTTAAAAGGGTACTTTGGGCTCCAGCTCCTGGCACTAACACACCAAACTACCAACTTTCCATCTGAGAGATGGCTGACTTAACCCCTGAACCGCAGCGGCTAGTAAAGGTTGAATATTTGAAATAAAGTTATCACTCACACATAGGGATTAAGGTCCAGTGGAACAATAATATATCTAATATTCAGTTTTGAAATCAAACTTTTACAGGATTTCTTGTTACCTCAATATAATAAAACAGTGGCTTGTCAAAAATAAATATTAGTTCCTGTAAGGAACAAAAATTTCAGCCACCAAAGAGGAAAAGGACAATCTGGATTGTTCTCAGGTCAAAGTCTCAAAGCCAGCATCTGTGATGGTATGGGGGTGTGTTAGTGCCCATGGCATGGCTAACTGGACCATCTGTGAAGGCTCCATTAATGCTGAAAGGTACATACAGGTTTTGGAGCAACATATGCTGCCATCCAAGCCACGTCTTTTTCAGGGACGCCCCTGCTTATTTCAGCAAGACAATGACAAGACACATTCTGCACCTGTTACAACAGAGTGGCTTCATAGTAAAAGAGTGCAGGTACTAGACTGGCCTGCCTGCAGTCCAGACCTGTCTCCCATTGAAAATGTATGGAGCATTATGAAGAGCAAAATACAACAACAGAGACCCCGGACTGTTGATCAACTGAAGTTGTTCATCAGTCAAGAATGGTAAAGAATTCCACCTCCAAAGCTTCAACAATTAGTGTCCTCAGTTCACAAACACTTATTGAGTGTTGTTAAAAGGAAAGGTGATGGAACACAGTGGAAACATGAGCCTGTCCCAATTTTTAGAACTGGCTCAGCTCACAACTTGTTTTTTTTGTTTGTTTTTTTTTTAATTCACTGGGCATTTTTTGGTATTTTCGGTGTACAACTTCCTGTCCAGCTCCATCTGCTTTTTGAAAACCGCTGAAGCTCAGAACAGTGTTGCCAACTTAGCAACTTTATGTGAAAGTAATTATCTGTCTTACTCTTATCACCTACCGTGGAAGCCTGCCCCGTTAATAGCCACAAGCCTGACACTGGTGTATTGGTGTATTGAATCTGTCAGTGTGTGGTGGGCTGTGCTGGTGATGTCGCTGCTGTTAAGAACAAAACTGTCATTTCTGTTATCAAGAGTGGACTCTTCCAATTTTTAACATATGTTTTTCAGATTTTTTCTAACCTTTAGATCATAATTTAGATCATTTAATTGACCTATGGCTAAGTACCGTCCTCAAACGTGATGAGACAATCACAGTGTGTAAAGCCGTTCTCATACGCTCAGACATTCTCTGAGTTGACATCCATTGAAATGCATTGCAGAGAGTCAGTTTTTATCCAGTTTTATGAGATTTTTCTAAGATTCTAAGCTTGAAAATGGTCACATAATGTTCATGGGGTACATGCAACTCTGACACAAGGTACCCTGAAAGGATGGGCAAAGGAGTGTATTTTTTACCCTTTCCTTAAACCACTTCTCAACCCAGAAAAGTGTTTTCTTTGGATAAAGTTGTACAGTAGGACATCAACTCAACGGAATTAAATCAACAAGAATGTTTACGTCTGTTCTAAGGTAAGTAAACATCATTATGTTAGCTAAAGTTAGCCTAGCATTAGCTCCTAGCTGTGTTGTTCATCATGTCTCTTTGTTTGTTGGAGTTCATTGGCCTGTTTTGTTCTAGTTTTTGTTCTTTGGTGATCGTCCATCATTGTTAGCTGTTGTCCAAAGGGCTCTAGTTAAACTAACGTTAGCTTCTGGAGCTTAGCTTCATTAGCTTATCTGTATTAGCCCAGATAACAAAGGTTGACAAACGTTCTGCTGAATGATTCAATGTAAATACTGTAGCTCCAAACTAACAGAGACTCTCTTGGTAAAGATGGTAAAAAGGAGGTTAGATTTTCCTCATGACTGATGCTGATCCTCTGTCTTGTTGTCTGAGATGCTGATGGGAACCAGATGTGGTTTATCAGGTTTGCTCTGGGACCTGGAAGTTTTGTCTTGTAACTGAAGCTTTTTATGGACCTTCAACAGTAAATTGATTCATATATACTCCAATGTGGAGTTTAGACCCTTTTGGTGCCTTTTTGATGATCTGTGATCTTTCTGTCTTCAAAAATCATCAATGACGTCCTGTGAAACGTCTCCTATTGTAACACTTCCCATAGTGCCTGATGCTGAATGTTCATTGTTTGTCCGAGTGAGTGGTGGGGGACGTGGCTGAGCTATAGGTCAGTTCTGATGAATTATGATGTGTTGAAAGATGAATTTCTGCACACCGGCCAACTTCCAGAGTAAAGTATTTATTGCAAAGTTCTGTTTACAGACCTTTTTCATTCTTTACTTTTTTACTTCAGACTTAATTGTCCCTTTCTGACGCACCTGTCCAAGAAATAGATGTGCAAAGATTTTTGTTGTTCCTGACACAAGCTGTGTGGAATTAAACTCTCTAACCCAGACACTAAAAAGGTTTTGAAATTAAAATTTTACATTTGCAATGCACTGTCATGACACATAGTCAAGAAAGAGACTGACTGGGGGAATAAAATAATAACTCTGACAGTCAATTGTCCAATCAACGAGCATGAGAAGAAGTGAAGAAGCTCTGAGTCAGTCAGTCACTCAACCAACCACACGCTCAGTCTAACAGCCCAGTTTACAACAGCCTGCTATAAAACACGAGCAGCCGACAGCTACAGTCACTTCTGTCTGACACACTACGTGCCTGCTGTGACGTTAGTACAGCAGCAGTGTGCATCGCCACGGTGACAAGCTCCTTTATCACCCGTTAACAGGATGTCCAGACTGTGTGTGAGCAGGGGTAAGGTACGTCTGAGGAAGCAGTCAAGCAGGAAGAAGCTGTACGTACACCCTGGTTAGCTGTGTGTAAGTGTGTTAGGTTGTTTCTGCTGTAGGTGGCTGTGTGTGTGTGTATGTGCGCGCAGCAGAGACAGGCGTGAGTGTGTATGGGAGCTGACAGAGGCATCCAGGTTGACAGCCTTTGTAATGGAGGAGAGGGTAATTTGTTAGACGGATCCTCCTCTGCGGCCGCCTGCTCGTCTCCCTCTGTTCATCCTTCTCTCCATCGCTCTCCCACCATCACGTCTCCTGTAAATCTCTCTCACCCACTCTTTCTTTCCCACTTACCCTCCGTCTCTCATCATCCTTCTTGTCCAGCGCTCCTCCTCCATCCCTCTCCCTTCCTCCTCCCTTGCTCGGCTTGGGCCCTCATCCATCAGACCTAATGATTAAGCTGCTGCCCTGCTCATCTGAGGCCCCGCTTCATATTTCCCACAGCTGAATACTGGCTGTAGCCGAGGAGGAGAGGAGAGGTGGCACAGCAAACTAAGGCACAGTTTTTTGAAGTAAAAATAAAACGTCAATTTACTTGAGTTTAGCTCTCTTTCTAATTAACTTTAGAGTCACATTTAGTGCCTTCTTACAGAGAGATCGATGAAGAGCTGTTTGATATTATAACAGTGTATCATCCAAAGGATGGCCCAGCGTGAGTCGTCTGTCATACCCTAAAGAAGGATGCAACATTTGTTGAGCTGCTGCAGCTTTTTCCTGATGCTTTCATGGAAAATATAAATACTGCTGGGAATTTGACAGCAGCAAAACCACCTCAGAGACACCTTGGTTAAAGAGTGTGAAGTAAAATGTGTAAGGAAAAAAAGAAATAAATATCTACAGGTTTGATTTCATGCTTTAAGTTTTAGCCATCGTCGACAAAATGTGCTTTTCAATCCCAGGAATGAGGGACTTTCTGAGGAACTATGCTGTTTGTTGCCAGTTTGCATAGCTGGGGATCAGGCCGCCAGGGCCGCCAGGGCCTCCACGTTTGACTGCCACCCGATCGGTTGAGCATCTCAGGGTCTTGTTAATGAGTGAGGGGAAAAAGGGGCGAGAGATTGACAGATGGATCGAGGCGGGGGTGGCAGTGATGCAGACGCAGTTCTGGTCCACTGTTATGAAAAGGGAATCGAGCCAGAAGGCAGTTTACTGGTCTATCTACTCTCCAGCCCTCACCTATAGTCATGAGCTGTGGGTAGTGACCAAAAGAACAAGATTGTGAATACAAGCAGCTGAAATGAGCTTTCTCCTCAGGGTGTCCGGGGATCAGACTTAGAGACCGGGTCTGGAGCACTGACATGTTTCGTGCATGCCTATTTGGGAGGAGACCCCAGGGTCGACCCAGGACACGATGGAGAGATTATATTCCTCAGCTGGACTGGGAACTCCTCGGTGTCCCCTCAGAGGAGCAGGTTGAAGTGGCCGGTGACAGGGGCCACTGGGCTCCGCTGATGACATTGGTGCCCCTGTGACCCAGTGATAACCAGTGGGAGATGGATGGTTGAATAGTTGGATGGATGGATGGATGGATGGATGGATGGATGGATGGTGTTAACTTTCAAATTCATTTCACTGCATTTAAAAAAAGACCATTTGATGGCAATACTTCTTATTTATAACCTTTAAAAATGAAGTCAGTTTTTAGAGAAGTCATCCAGCTTTAGCTTTTTATCAATCAATCAGTCTTTATTTATATAGCACCAAATCATAACAAACGTTATCTCAAGATGCTTTCCAAAGGCGTTAACAGGTCTAGACCTGTAAATGGTAATAAATTTTATTAACAGAGACCCAACATCAAGACAAAATAAGAAGTCTGATCTCATCTTAACCCACCATGAGTACAGAGCTTTACAATATTTAGCAAGTTACAATGGAGAGGAAAAACTTCCCTTTAATGGGCAGAAACCTCAGACAGAACCACTTGAAGACTTGTATTAATTAAACAATGCAGCTTGTGAATTTGCATACACAATGTTCTGTCTTCTTGGAAAAATGTCAAATACAAAGAAAATCAATCCAAGAGTTAAAACGTTTCCATGAATTGCTGAAAGAGAGAGAGAGAGGGAGGGAAAATGTAAGTGGTTAATATGCAGAGCAATTATTCTGTCCTGTTCATTTTAGCAAAAGATTTAAAAACATCTCTCCAAGGAAGAAAGATGAATAATTGACAGCTTGGAGTAGCGCGAGGTGTCACTCAGTGGCCACAGCAGCACCCGTCTGCAGCAGTCAGACTGTTCTCTTAAAAACTGAACTGGACTGAAGTCATGTTTCATAATCAGGCAGAAGAAGGTTGTTAATATGTTTATTTCTGCTGTTAAAATCAGCTTCTTTAAACTGGTGTGTGTGTGTGTGTGTGTGTGTGTGTGTGTGTGTGTGTGTGTGTGTGTGTGTGTGTGTGTGTGTGTGTGTGTGTGGTTTCCAGTACTCCTGGAGCCAGCCTCAAGCTAAAACTCGACCAACTACAGTCTTTCCCACGTCGCCAACAGCTTCATTTCACCTGGCCAGAGGTTTCTGCTTGGGACAGACATGTAAGAGCAAAGGCTCATGGGACTGTTGACGTTTAAAGATATATTTAGCTGTGTAAAGTTACTCTGTCTGTTATGTTTGATAGATGTGTCCATTCTCCTCTGACCTCTGGACTCAAAAAGACATATAGACCCAGAGAACTGCTGCTCACTGGATGTTTTCTCTATTTGGGACCATTCTCTGTAAACCCTAGTGATGGTTGTGGGTTCAAATCTCAGTAGATCAGCAGTTTGTTAAACACTCAGACCAACAACCATGACATGTTCAAGGCTCTTAAATCACCTTTCTTCTTTTTTCTGATACTCAGTTTGAACTTCCGCAGCTTGTCTTTAAGTCGTCCTCATGACTTCATGCATTGAGTTGCTGTCATGTGATTGGCTGATTAGATATCTGAGTTAACAGGGCAAGTTTATTTAAATAGCATATTTCGTCAACAAAGGCCATTCAAAGTGCTTTACATTAAACTACAAATAATTATTGAAATAATAATTATTTTATTTTCAAGAGCAGGAAAATTTCAGTGCAGACTTGTGCAATAAAATGGATATTTCAAACATTAAACCTAAATGCTGCTTCTCTGTGTTTTAGTGCAAATCATACAAATGTTTCTTAACTGTTGGTCTGAAACAGTTCGTACCCTAAAGTCTTTTTGTTTCCTTGGACACAACAAGTCAGCCTGGTGGACAATGACAAGCAAGTTATGCATTTAGACTTCTAACCAGTATTATTATGAAGCAACTTCAAATAGCATTCTTATTTATAAAACTTAGCTGTGGTACACACTTTTCTTGGAGGCAGGGGAGCAATCAAGTGAAGAGGACTTTTACTTTTCTGCCTGATTCCCAAACCACCAGCAATTCTAAGTTGAACAGTTCAAAGTGGTTTGTTCACAAATGTTTGGAGGCAAAAAAAAAATAAAAAAAAAAATGTGTGACCAACAACTAACAAAACAAGCTTTTTGGCTATTTGGCCATCCAAACCATGTTGTACTCAAGCATGAGCACATCAATATGAGTGTGGGTCACCTGGAATATCTAGTAATTGTTTTTTAAAAAAAAGAGCTAATTTTTATTCTATTTAAAATGAAAGCACCACAGATAGAAACCTATCTGACCCAGTGCTGTGATGGAGCAGAACCCGACCAGAGATGCAGCTGGTGTAGTTTGGCCGTCAGAAAGTCGATGACCATCTGGAAGTTTGATGTTTTAAAATAGTAGTATGCTGAGGAGGCCATCCAGCCAGTCCCCCTCACTCCACCAACTGACTGACATCAGTCATCACTGACAGTTTTCTTTCTTTCCAGTTCGTTGAACGCATTGAAGTTTGATTGGAAACAGTTTTGATAAAACTTTTTGAACAGAAAGATTTTATTTTGAAAAGTCTAAAGCGTTTCCTTAATACATAAAGAACTTTTTTTTTCTGGAAAGAAATGATGGGCCCCATTTTTGTATATGAATATTTAATTTTAGAAGACCAAATAATTCCTTTTGGGGATTTCCATTTGGGATTGAATCAAACAGCATCAGTGGCAGATTTCTTCATAAACAACACATTTTGAACACCATCTGTCTCATCGCTTCATAAGAATTCCCAAAGATTTTGTTTTGATACTTCAAAATGTAAATCAAAGCCTGGGTGATCTCCATTTACCTCATGAGGAACCAAACTGGTCCCCAGTTGTCTGATTTCTTCTGGAGTTGGTTCTCGTTCAGTCCTAGCAGGGTTGTTGAATCAAAATAGAAAAGAAAACACTTTTTCTTTTTTCTTTTTTTTTCAGGCCCTCCAAGATTTCGTGTTGTTTTTTCTACATTAGCTGCCTTGAATTCATGAGTTTGTTGCCCCCTGTTTATAAAAAGTTGGTGCTCATGTCTGCTGTGAGCAAATGTGACTGACTATCCAGTGAAAGCCAGCTGCTGGCTTTATTTCTGGGATCACCTCTGGTTCATTTTTTCACGTCAGGACCCTAAATAAAAAAATATATATAAAAGAAGTAGTAAAAAAATCAAAAGTGAAATTTGCACAGCATGTGGTAATGTTATAGTCATCCATACACTCACAGGATGATATCTGCATTAGATTTAGTCTTTTCTCCTCATTACATGCTCTGCTAAATGAGACAGGAGGTTGATTACCTGACTGTAAATCACCTTTAAAGAGACATGCAGTGAAGAGGCAGCTATCACTCTGAGGCTGACGTTAAAACAGGTCATGTGTTTTTGGCAGGAGATGTTTTTTGTACACACCTCTGGGTTCTCACTCTTTACCTTTGGAGTCTGTTGTAAAAGGAAGAAACCTGCAAAGTTTCATGTAATTGTGGGACCAAGCACACTGTAAAACCCAATCAGTAAACTTTACTGAAGAAAAAGATGCAAAAATGATTGCCTTAAATAAATGCTAAATAAGCATAATTTAAAGACCTTAGTAAAGTTAAATACATTTGGTTTTTTGGACTGACTTTAGATTTTTGATTCTTATATACTTGCATTTGAGTTAAGGCTACTAAAATGACTTAATCTAATCTACTTTTGTAACCATGAGTGAGAAGGGAAAGCAGTGAGTATGAGACCCTGTTGAACAATAGGATGATGTTCTGTTCAAGGCACAGCCGGTCTGTGCTCCACGGCACAGACCGGCTCCACATCAAAGACTGGCTCCACGGCATGGACCGGCTGTCTGAAGATTAACTAAGAAAAAAAAATAAGCTTCATTTTAATATTGACCAACATAGCCCAGCTAATTTATACATTCCATTTGTCGATATATCTAACCACAAATACACTGCAAAATTTAACGTGTACATGAGCTATGTTGTGGGACACAGACAGCCTGAGCCACCCATGCTGATACTTTGAGTTGGATTTAAACAGAATGATGATTTTAAATGGATCATAATTAAGCACATGTGACTCAAACATATTATGTTAGTCCAACATAAAAGTTATTTCAAAAAAATTGAAGTATTTGTGTTACTGATTAAGACTACTTGAATAAGTTGGACAAACTTTTTTTTCTTGTTTTTCTAACAGCAACTTAACTGACTAACATAAGCTAAGTGAAAAGTATAATTATCAGCACGATATTTCACCTTAGACGCTGGCTCGCTGCACATGTTCAGGCCAGGTGGTCCTCTATCGTACCTTTTCAATTTAAATCCACTTGTATTACTGCCACCTGCTGGACTTTTGTATGAAATGATGAAACTGAAGCTTTTGGGTTTTACAGTGCAGGTGACGTGCCAGTCTCTGATCTGAGTGGATCAACCCTTTTGTCATTTTCAGCACCAAGGTCTCTAACTTCGTCTAAACTTTTGGAGTCAATCCGCCTTTCTGTCTCTCAAGTCACTCCTGAAAGACTGTAAAGCTTCAGGTCAAACGTCTTGTGTTGTAACGGCCTTGTCATTTTTTGCTCTTATAAAAAAAGGGTCTTTTTAAAAGTGTGTTTTCTCAGAAGTGTTTTCTAAAGCTCCCCGAATGTCTTTAAGAAATGGCATTTGGTGCAACTTTCCTTTGAGTCTTAAGCTACTGGATCCTTTCAGTCTGCAGTGCTGCTGGTTCAAAAGTTTAAAACCCTCTTGATCCATTTCCCCTACTAAAACAAAACAAGAAGCATCATCACATCACCTCTTTAAGCCCATTCACATTATTCTTATTTTGACATTAGAACAAAGTATAATCTGTACATATAATTTCTTTTTTCCAGAAAGATTTTCAGGGCTGTCATTCGATAATTTCTTTTCAAATGTTCAGAAACTCTCACATAAATCAGGTTTTTTAGTTTGGAGAGAGAGTCAAGCAAGATCAAATAATCTGCAGAGAAAAATGATCCAGTGACTGTACAGTGCTGTCATCTGATGCCAGGGGGAACAAACCAACAAAGTTTTTTTTTTTTTTTCTAGATGAGATCAAAATGAATTTCCATGAATTCTGACAGCACTCATGTAGAACTTGCAGCGTTGTCAGATTCTGTTTTCATCAACCACATTACCTTCACACACTCACATGCTGGTCCTTGTGGTTTTTTAGGAGCAGGTTACATCAACAGTTTCACTACATGCAGGGAAAAGCTCTGATGCTCATCATGTATCATTCAGTGTGAAAAGCACCTGTTTTAAACTCCTGCAGGCAAAGATAAGAATGCAAACTGGTGAAACATGATGTGAGAACTTTCACATCTGACAACAATCATCTTTAAAATGAAATGTGCTTCTAAAACTTCAGCAGTATTCTCTGTTTATATTTTGAGGTCAGTTTACTTTGATGAAGAAGTTGCTGAACATTGTGGTTATTGTTTTTAATTTAAAGGTTTAGTGTGTAGAAGTGGGAATATATGAGATTCAAACGTTTCCCTGTTTCTGCTTGGACAATCTCCAGGAGCGATGGTGGCCCTTTTGGACAAAAAGCTTCTGTGATGGATCCATCAAGCTGTTACTGCAGAAAAAATCAGGCAAAAACAAATTATTTAGAGTCCTCTGAGTAATTATCACCTGAGATTCTTCTTTCAGCGCTGTTCAGATCTTCAGTTAAAGTCAGAGGATGCACACAAGCTATGGAGTTGAATTAGTGCCAAAACCTCACAAACACAAAAACTGTGTTTTATTTGCGGCCAGTGATTCACAAACAAACTTAGTGTGATTTGCAAAAGCAAAACATATTTCACAACTAATGTATTTAGTTTGATTAATGAAAAAAAAAGTCTCTCCAACAAACACATCTTGCTTCACAAATACAGAAAAATGTATTTTCACTTCAATGAAAATATCCTTGAGGCGCAAAAATAAAATCTTTCAAGTACAAAAAAAAATATTGTTCAAGATTTAATTTTTTCTTCTCGAGTTCAAAAAAAATCTGCAAGTAGGAGAAACAATTCTGCAGAGAAACAGTTTTGACATGATTCTACCACGTCACATGACTCTTGGCAGTAACTTTCCGCCGTTCTGATCCGCATCCGCAGGACTTAGATTTATTCATGAACGCCAGCAAATGAGCAATGTTCTGCAATGTGCATGCCACAACAGCAGGTGGCACTGTTTATGCTGTTTAAGACCATAGATCTGCATCATAGAAACTGCGCAAAATCACGGCAGCATGAGCAGCCAACAGGTGAGTTTGGGACGGTGATTTTTCACGGTCCAGGGCGAGTGATGCTGTCCTCTTTCCTGGGCTCCTCGCCGTATCTAAAAAAGTCATGTGACGGCAGGAAGATCGTGCCAAAAGTCACATGACGTGGTAGAATCATGTCAAAACTGTTTCTTCTACTTGCAGAAATTTTTCTCCGACTTGCAAAATTTTTTCTCCTACTTGCAGATTTTTTTTTGAAATCGAGAAGAAAAAATTAATTCTTGATTCTTTTGTACTTGAAAGATTTTATTTTTGCGCCTCAAGGATATTTTCATTTAGGTGAAAATACATTTTTCTGTATTTGTGAAGCAAGATGTATTTGTTGGAGAGACTTTTTTTTTTCATTAATCAAACTAAATACATTAGTTGTGAATTATGTTTTGCTTTTGCAAATCACACTAAGTTTGTTTGTGAATCACTGGCCGCAAATAAACCCAGTTTTTGTGTTTGTGAGGTTTTGGCACTAATTTAACTCCATAACAAACACACTGAAAATGTCATTTTGATTTTACAAACATCAAAGCCGAGCAGTTAAAGTAACAGATACTTAATGTTCCACATCACAGAGCCTCTTCATTTCATGAGCAGATTAAAAACCCTCTGCGCCGTACGTCATTTCCCTTTCTCTATTCGCAGATTCCTTCTCTTTTTTCTTTTTTTTAACATAAAGAATCAAAAGTATCATCCCTTTAACTTTGAATGACTATCACTCCTAAATGTTTTGCACATTTTCTGAGAGCTGAGCTGTTGCTCATTCAGCTGATGTGTGGTGATTATGGTAGTGTTACTCAGGCATTTAAAGAAGCCATCAGATACACTCAGAGTTTGGAGCAGATGGGTGAAAGGAAAGCACAGAAAAATGGAGCTGAGTTTTTCCAAAAAATATCAAAAAGAAGATCCTCCTGGATGATAAAACCTCCACTCAGGTTCATACATGACTTTGGAGACCAAAGGAGAAACTTCATGTGAGGAAAAAAAGGTAACATTGGATGGGATGAATTTGGGGCTGAATGAAGCTCTCTCTATCTAGGTTTTACTTCATAATTGTTTTTATAGATTGAGGCTTGTATTGTATGCTGACTTTTTTTAGGACGGTGTACTGTCGTTTTTTTGTTTTGTTTTGTTTTTTTTTTTTTTTTTTTTTTTTACTGCAAAATAAGAGCCAAAGACTGATAAATTTTATTGCACCTACACAAAACTATACACTAAACCACTAAAACCAAATTCTGTTCTTGGGGTTTCCTACATTTTAAACTGTTTTCCTCTCATATAACATCATGCAAGAAACTGTAAATAACTCCCAGATGTTTAAAGTCCCAAGTGTTCTAGAAAAATGGGCCAAAGCTTTTAACTCACAGGACAGTTTCAGACCATTATGTTGTCAAAGTAAGCAAAAATAATTAAAAAAAAAAAAAGGAAGATGTTTTGAGGCTATGACAGAGGATTAGGGCCATGCTTTAAATAAATAAATATATTTAAGAGAATAAATTTGCAAGAATAAAGTTGTACATTTAAAAGAATAGAGGTGTAGATAAACGGGAATAATCTCCTGAATTTATGAGAATAATCTGGTTATTTCAGTCTATATATTTTCTATCTGAAGAGCAGCAAAAATGAGGAACAGGGAGCATCTTATGAAGTTTAGTATAGATTTAACTTGGCCCTAAAAAGCTTGGATCAAAAAGCGACGTCGCTATGACACTTGCCAGTTATCCTGTGGAAACTTTTCTGACACTTCCTCTTAGAACACAAAAAGTCAGAAGGATGGTGAGACCCTGTTTTCACGGCTTTCGTTGTATGATGCTCAGGCTTAAAGGGTAAATGAAAGTCTATCATTAGTAGATAAAAACTCCCCACAGGAGCTTTAAACTTCATCAACTGAGCCTGTCCTCATGTTTTCACAGCATGCAGCTTATTGTAGCCTTAAAATGTAAATTTTGATGCAGAGTTTAAGAAATGCATCACTCCTGGTGAAAGACATCCCAGGAGCCTATAAACTGCTGGATGTGCACAGAGCGAGCTTTATTTGCTGTTACCTTTGAGATTTACAGCTTGTTTGAGCCTATCGGCTCTGCCTTATTGCACAGCTGCACTTGGCTGTATTTAAAGCTCTTGAAAGTCTCATACCTCAGCTGACCCACGCTCGTCTCCGTGTCTCTGAATTCTTCTGATAGCCTCAAAGATTCATTCTCAAAGTCTTCTCTCCATTTTGCTGGTGTTAATTATTTTACAGAGCGAAGCGTCGAGCTCCTTTGATGCCAGAAGACTTTTCTCTCTCTCTCTCTCTCTCTCTGTCTCTCTCTCTCTCTCTCTCTCTCTCTCTCTCTCTTTGCATGGATACTCGAGTGAAGCCCTTCTCCTCTTTCCTCCCACTCCTCTCTCTCTCTCTCTGTCTCTCTCTCTATTAGTCACTCCCTCAATCTGCCCTGCAGAAGTGTGATAAGTCCCACTAAAGCCAATTAAAGGAGCCAGAAACAAATTTGTAATTCGGCAAAATGGCACTTAAACTCAAACTGTTAAAAGATGTATGTGGATGTAAAGCCTGCTGATGAGTTCACACTCTGCTCCTCTCTCTTTAGGGAGTTAGAGAAGTGAATACGCCCACTCCTATCCAAGTGGAAGTGCCTTTAGATTAACATATTTGTGTGTAAACTCATGGTAGCAAACCTATGGCTCATGAAACAACCGTGCACATAATAACAGTGAGCTGTGGATGGATATGAGGCTGTGTTTGCTCTTTTGACATCACCGCACACATAATCACACACCGTGGGCCGGGCTGGCAGGTATGGAGCTCTAACTTTTAAACCTCCAATCTGATGAATTATTAAAGCAAAGTATAATACCGCTCTACTCCAGTGGTGTCGAGAAAACATCTCGGATGAGCGCAAAACAGCCTAAAGCCTCTTCTCCGCGCTCACAGAAGTGTGCCATGACTTTTTTTTTTTTTTTTTTTTTTTTTTTTGCATTGTTTTTACCTTTTTTTTTATAATTTAACTCTCTTCACTGTGGCTACTGTATCCCTGTGTTCTCCTGAAACACACTCTCATAACAGTGCTGAAGATGCAGTGGATAAAAAATTGATTGGCATTACGATTTAATCGATAGACGGACATAAAAATGTGATGCAGCCGCTCCCAGGGTGCTGTTGATGGAAGGAGTTCGATGCTTGCGTGTGAAGGGAAAACGCCTCAGAGACTTAGAGATACAGGCAAACACACACACAAGGAGGCCCGGCTGTGTGCTGTATAGGTGGAGAGAGTGTGTGGGCTGTCTCTCAGAATAAAGGAAATCTACTGGGAGTCAAAAAAGAAGAGTTATCAGGCCCTGATGATTGACAGGCAGGGGAGAGGTGAGCATTATATTGTGTTTGCTTTGGATTAAAGATGAATGTGAGAGAGATTGTCTCTCCCCAGAGAGAGCGGATCTATGTGCGTGGATTGTGTGTGTGTGTGTGTGTGTGTGTGTGTGTGTGTGTGTGTGTGTGTGTGTGTGTAGGAGGGGGAACGTGTCCCCTTACTGCTTCTATTGCTGTCACATTCGATCACAGCCCATCAAACCACTTGAAAGCTGAGCTGACAGATCTGTTTAATAAACACACACACACACACACACACATGCATGCACACAGACACACACACAGACAGACACAGACACACACAGACACACACACGATAGAAAACTAAAAAAGACAATGAGACACCCTCCACCATCACAGCACACCTTTCCATCAGAGCTTGGTATGGATTCGAGGACAAAGTCAGACCCAAAAAGATCACAGGAATTTCTGAGTATTTTTCATGTATGTCCATTTTTTCATATCCTGATAATAACTGAATAGACATTACAGATATATATTCTCCTCCTATTAATAAATGATACACAGAATTGTTTCATGTTTTAATATCTCATCCACAATTCTACGACCTGAATTCCAATGAAGTTGGGACGTTGTGTAAAACGTAAATAAAAACAGAACACAATGATTTGCAAATCCTGTTTAACCTAAACTCAACTGACTACACTACAAGTGAGTGTCATGATTTCATATAAAAGGAGCATCCCTGAAAGGCTCAGTTGTTCACAAGCAAGGATGGAGCAAGATTCATCACTTTGTGAACAACTGCGTGAGCAAATAGTCCAACAGTTTAAGAACAATGTTTCTCAACATACAATGTCAAAGAATTGATGGATTTTATCATCTACAGTCCATAATATCATCAAAAGATTCAGAGAATCTCGAGCAACATGCAGAACAGTTTGAAAAGTCTACAACAAATGCAGTGGTGGATCTGATGCAACCACAGGAGTTTTACAACTGTCTCCAGTCCATCACGGTATCAGATCTGATTGGTTTCTATTCAAGTCAGTGTTTTAACTCACACGTGCTCTACTCTGTTGCATGGAGTGGAAAGTGTGGAAACTTCTTGATCTGTGGGTGACGGATCTGCTGTGTGGAGGACTGAACACACTGCTGGTGTGAGATGGTTAGAAAACTGAAGTTATATACTTTCATTCAGTCACGCTGCAGTGAAGGAGTGTACAGAGTCCATCCTGGACCATGACACATGGGACAGAGAATGCACAGTGAGGATCAAAGGGAGTAGAAGGTTATCAGGAGTAATTATCTCCCCAAACCTGAGACCTCAGTGGGGATTCAGCACTAGAGGCCTCCGGGGGGCTTGGAGCCAAACCAGGCAAGAATTCCACTGCTCTGCGAGGTGCATCTTCTTTGAGAGATGGTGCTTAGTTAAAAAGGCAGCTAGCTTTATAATTAGCTGCTTCAGCTTGGTGTCAGGCTCTGGGGACACAGGCGTGTTGGCAACGAAACAGCATTGGCTGTTGGTAATTTTTCCCTTTTATCAAGGTCAAAGTCCAGGGTGAGAGCTCTTTAGATCTCCTTGCTACACTAAATGATACATTTCTTCACTTTGTTTTTTTTTTGTATGCTGCCATTGATATTATTTATCTATTTGTTTTGGTCTTTGCATGGGTAAACAAATTTGCATAGTTTCTGCATCTGCATGATGTTTCTCTTTGTGATTTTTCAGGCTTGTCATCCGCCATACTTGACAGTTCCTCTTATCTTTATTTATAATGACACAGAGCATATTTTTGACTGAGTATCTTGAGTATTTTATTTGTCTTTAAATGCCTCGTTCCTTTCCCCCCTTCTTTCATCTTACACTGTTTTAATAATGGCAACAAAATGAGTCATGTCCTAAACTACATGCACATTTACATTTTCTGTCAAGGTCACAAATCAAACCAAAGTTTATCCAGCATCACTAAACTCCATCAGGACTGTGCAAAGTCTACCTGTATGAAGTTCAACAACTCTGACAGCTGACGTCTTTAAATGAATGGATTTATCAGTGAAAATGTGACCCAAAAAATGCATTAGCGGACACAAGACCAGATCAAATCCAGATCCTGATCCTGCCATAAAAACATGCTCACTTCTCCTCTTTGGCATGCTTAGGGGATGTCTTGGCAAAACTTGACCCTCTCTATCATGCTGCATTGAGATTCATTTCAAATTCTGCTTTTAGGACTCACCACTGTACATTGTATACTCTAGTGGGCTGGTCCTCACTACCTATGCACAGGATGAGGCACTGGTATGTTTTGATTTATAAGGCCTTGTTGGGCACTTTGCCCTCGTACATTAAATCTAAATTTGTCTTTGCTCAAGACTCCCACAACCTCAGATCCAGCACCTGGCTGCGCTGCATCGTCCCCTCAGTGTGGACTGAGGCTGGTCGTAGTCTGTCCTATTTTGGCCCTTGGTCATGGAACGACCTCCAAACTAGACTCAAGCTGGCCTCTCTGGTTTCCTTGACGTGCTTTAAGCACAATATTGCTGAACTTTTATCCTCTGTTTGCTCCAGCCCTGGTGTTTGATTTGCTTGCTTTGTTTTAATCAAATGCTGCAGTCTTTTACCTCATTATGTTTTATGTGATCACTCTTTGTGCTCAGTGTGTTCTGTATATGTGTGTTTATTTTCTTTGTTGAACATTGATGTCCAACACTGCCTCTTGGCCAGGTCACCGTTGGAAAAGAGATTTAATCTCAATCGTTTTTACCTGGTTAAATAATGTTTTTTTTTAAATGTGTGCTTCGGCACGGTACACTTCATGCACGAGCATACGGACATGACCCCTGTGACCCCTCCTCTGGACAGCCAATTTAAAGGAAAGCGCAGATGTAAGAGGGTTGTGTCAGACCGAGCCAAAGAGTCACTCAAGTTGTGATACATGTAAACAGAAGCTTCATGGTGACATATTAAAGTTATGTGACCGAAGGCCAGACTGGCCAGTGGAGGAACAGTGTGTGTGTTGTGATTCCTGTGGGAACATGTGGTTCTCCTGTGATCTTGTGTATCCAGCTGCTATGAAGTAAACTGTGGCACTGACGGACTGCGGCACTCACGGTGTATGTGTGAATCAGGGACTAGTGTTGGATAAGTTGTTAGTTTGTTTCGTCTTATGGTACAGTGAGCTGTCAGTACATGTGTTAGCATTAATGCTAAACATAATGGAGAGCAAATGATCTACCAGGGTAACAAGGATGATTTTGTTGTGTGTGTTCTCATCACTTCAAATCTGGGACAGTCTCCCAAAAACCTGCCGTATTCTTCCCTTCCTTTGCGGAGCACACTTCAATTGACTCTGCTGCACTCTTTGAGTTAGCAGTAGCACCATATGGTCCCTGGGAGCACAAAGAGCATTTGATTCTTTTACTGGCACCCTCCACTCTCTCCTCTCTGTGATGGTTATCCCTCCTCCTTTATTTCTTCTCGACTTTTCTTCTCCTGACCTCGTGCGTCTCCTTTACCTCACCTTCCTTCTTATTCCGATCTTCCTTCTTTATGTCCCTCCTATATGTGCTCTCCTTTTATCCCTCTTCTTTCTAATCTTTGTCTCCTCTTCACCTTCATCTTCCATCCCTCTTCTTACATCATTTTTCATTCTTTACCTTTCATCTTACTGCCACCACTATTCTTCCCTCCTCTTGACCTCTTTCAGACCAATGATTCCTCTCCTCTGTTATCATAGTATTCATTACAGTGTGCATGTCCACTGACATGAACATCCAAGTACTTAGATATGTATTGTGCTCCATCTTCTCTCACTTATTGCTCTCATGGCTCAAAGTTGAGTAGTTTGTCAGTTCAGTGACCCAACTGGTCAAATGACTGGGCAGGAACCAGAGAGCAGCACCCAAAAGCTGGGCAAAAGTCAACCTAACCCTAACTCTACAGAAGGGAGAGAAAGTTCCTGTCGTGCTGGGCAACAGGAGTTAGCTGGAATATAATGCAGCTAAAATACTTGTGTGGAACCTGCTGGTTAGTGCCTGCAAAAGTTGGCTTTTAAGTTAGGTCCAGAAGGAATGATTTGTACTTCAGCCAATGCCTGAACCCATCTCTGCAGGGAGGCGCTAAAGCACTTAACCAAGCCTGCCTTAGTAGGTCATAAAAAGGCATCAGTATGAACCTCAGTTTGATCTACAACCAACAACAAACTCCTCACAGGAGCTTTAAAGCTGAGTCAGCCAAAAGAAAAAGATGAAATAAATAAATATGAAGCTTCTTTTGGCAAGCTGTATCTCCGAGAAGCATACACCATTGTTTTGTTTTTCATTCTGCCTTATTTTGAAAGTTTTGATCAACCATCTTCTATACCGATTATCCTGTTCAGGGTCGCGGGTGGCTGGAGCCTATCCCATTTTTTTTAGGGCGAGAGGCAGGGTACACCCTGGACCACTGCCAGTCAGTCACATGGCTGACACACCGAGACATTTCAGTAAGGAGACTTTTCACACTCACACACACACAAACACCTACTAACTTATCAATTAACCAGGGCCTGTATTCATGAAACTAATCACTAATCAGCTCTGGACTAATTCAGCTGGATGAATGATTGCCACTTTCAACTCAAACTTTCAACGACCAAGCTCCTCATCATCCCAGCATGCCCCTCTTTGCAACTACAGTTTAATATCAAACTTGGAACAACCAACCTCATGCCCACAAAGTCTGCTCAGAACCTGTCTGTCATGATCGACAACCAGCTAACTTTTGAGGATCAAGTAGCTTCAGTTCCCCAATCATGTCGAATCACCTTGTACAACATCAGGTTGATCAGACCTGAACTGTCAGAACATGCTACACAGTTCCTGGTACAGGCTCTTGCGTGGTCTCCATCTTGACATAGTTTTCTAGCTCCTTTATTATGACTCAGGTCTTACACTCAGCGGACTGTGTGCTCAAATAATGTAGTCAGCATTGAGTGACATGTTGGTTTAAACGCCTCTCTGGTGTACGCGCTGTATTCCTCCACTAAAAATGTCTTTCCTTTTAATATCTGTCCTCTTGCTGTCTTCCATCCACCCGCTAATTTCACATGAAGCTGGGAAGCATTCACTGCACCTCAAATACCCCTTTTCGACCAAGCTGGTTCCAGGGCTGGTTCGGAGCTAGAGCCAGATGTAGCACCAGTTCTTTGGTTTTCCACAGACCAAGCACCGACTGCTGGCTCTCAAAACCGGTGCTTGGCAAGCACCAACTCTTTGCTGGGCCAGCAGAAAGAACCACGTTACGTCGGGGGCTATGGGCTTACGTCAGGGGGTGGGGGCGGGATTATTGACCAACCAAAGCAGAGTCAGAACACGGAAGAGAGCCATTTTTAAAAAGACAAGGTTGGGGTAAGAGAGAAACAGAAGAAGAAGATAAGTTAAACAATGGATTTCAAAGCAAAGCAGCATGGCCAGCACCCGTTTGTGGAAAAGTAAACGGTTCTTAACCAGTTCGCACTTGAACCAACTGTGAACCAGCTCTAGCACCAGCACTAGCACCAGCCCTGGAACCAGCTTGGTCGAAAAGGGGTAAAAGTGATGTTTGTAGATTTTTTGTTTTTCTTGTGGTTTAGCGTCTTGTGTGGCTTGACAAACCATTATACCCTATTCTTGTAAAGGGTAAAGGGGTTATTTCATGAGCTGGTAGTCATTCTCAAATGCAGTTCAATGTTTTGTTAGCTTAAATGGGTCCAACTTTTCCTATTTGCCACACTGTTCAGCCATCACACTTTTGTCCATTTAATCTTCTCTAAACGAAAAGAGTTTGTGTTGTATTTGTAGGAATTCTTTGTGTTATGATGGGTCCAGGGTTGATTCATTCGAATCACCAGCCATTGTTTCACTGACACACACACGGTGAGACAAGCTGTTGAAGACACGGGGCAACATGAAACCAATTGACCTGGAAGCTGAGCAGTGAGAATCAAGGTTGACTGATCCACTGAAGGGCATAGCAGCAGCTGAGCAACCTGGTTGAAAACGAAACAACCAGTTTCTACAAAAACACAAACACACCAGAGAAATGTCAGCTTCTTCTTCTTCTTTGTATGTGTGTGTGTGAGAGAGAGAGAGAGAGAGTGTGTGTGTGTGTGTGTTTGGGAGCTTAAGTTCAATAAAAGGTCATATTCAAATTTTGCAAAGAAAAAAGAATGTGCTGACGTGCCCATCACGCCTTTATCATTCTCCATGTTTAGTTACTAAGAGCACACGATGCAGACATATCAGCATATTTCTCCTTTTAATCCTTATTTGTAGAGAATATATTTGGACTGATAGTGTAACCGCTAGCCGTCTTCTCTTTGTTCACCATGTATAACCTTTACAGAGCTGGCTGCACTGTCTTGTGTCATCAGTAGTGCTTGAAATTGCTCTGGAGCTCGACTAATGAAAGCAATTTTCTTGACAATGAATAATACAATGGTTTACTACATCTATCTGTACAAATGCATTAAAATAATACAAGACTTTCTTTATCACCAGGTGAGGTGATAACATTCATTCAGCCCAAACCAGTGACCTCAGAAAAATCATTAGCACCTTAAAAAAAGGGGAAATAACTGAGATTCAAACACAATTACTCTGGAACAGGATCTTTGAATGTTATTTTAACATTATTTTCTAAATATGATCATAATAATGAAAGTAATCAGGTCTGAATATGTTCCCCCTGTCTCCACAAATTAGTAGATTAAGTAGCTCATATGTCCTCATGAAAGTTAAAACAGCCATATGCTCTCGTCTGTCCACATTTTTTTATTGGTTGCAGGATAAGAGCAAATTCCCGAGCAGCCAATCAGCCAGATGGTTCTGTCCCCTGTGCTTTCTTGGAAATGAGCACCAGCAGACAAAAAGTAGAAAAGAGAATGATTGCCAACATTGTTTAATCAAAGTCGAGTGCCAACACATCATGAGACCATGAGTGTGTACCTCACAGAGCAGCAGTCCAACCAGTCACTTGCTCATGTCCAATTAACATGAAAACAAACAAACAAGCTGCACACTGTAGAAACGATGAGTTTGGTTGAATTTGAAACACTAAGTTCAGTTGCTGCCTTAAAAACAGAAGTAAACAACTTTGAGAAAAGCTTTATTTCAACTCAGGAAGGTAAGTTATACAAGGTGCTTAATTAATGATCATGAATCGTTTGAACTTAATCCTCTGAGTTGAAATAACTGTAACTGTGTTACATTAAAAAAAGTCCTTCTCTCATCAAAGAAACCTACAATTATACGTTATTTTAAATCACAAAATTCTGTTGTTCTAGTTTTTAACTCAAACATTTTTATTGTTTGATCGTCATCCTTTGAGTTGAAACGACTAACTACATTACATTATGCATTTGAGGAAAAAATGCTCAAAAATATGCTTGAATTAATTATGCCATTTGTAATTAATTAATCGTAATTAATAGCATTTTAATCGCATCATATTCAACATCAGAAGCAACACTTTTCAATCAGATTTTGGTAGAAGACTAAATCATTGAATAGTCACATACAGAAGTTTAAACTACAAAATCTGTTTATTTTGCTCAAAAGATGTTTTTTTTGAAAACGCGTCAATTTCCACAGAGCAGATCGTACCAAACAGGAAAACAGACATGAAAAACGATCAGAGTTTCCGGTCTTTTCAAAATAAAGCACCATGTTCAGCCTGTCGATCGTAAAATTATCCTCGTATATCAAAACTACGACACTGGCACAGGGCCAGCAGTCATCAGCGGGTCTGACCCAGAGGAAATCTGACACCATGGACGAGGAAAAGTTTATATTGGAGGCAGAAAACCAGATAATTATATACGATACAACACATCCTTTATATAAGGACACCAACAGAGACTAAAAGGGAAGGACTGAATTAATGAAGCTCTGGGAGGGCAGGTGAGTTTAACATACTAAATATCATGAAAGTAGTTGTCATGGGTGTGATTCCTGCAGGAACATGTGGTTCTCCTGCGATCTCGTGTATCCAGCTGCTATGAGTACGCTGAGCTGCGCTCCGCTCCTGAGACGGATGCAGTGTGAATTGGCTCGCGCTGACGGACCCGCTCATGGAGTATATGTGAATCCAGGCCTCCATCCGACTGTTTTTTAAAAGTAAATTTTCCATCCACCGAGCTAAGCAAGGCGCTGTCATCAGTGTTATCCATCACTCAGTGTGTCGCTATGATCCGTCTGCCAGAAACTCGTGCACTGAGAACCGTTCTGTGTGATATAGACTATAAAATAAAATACGATAAAATGCGTCTTTTTTTTTAACGCCGTTAATTTCCCCCCGCGTTAATTATCGAATTAACGCGATAAAGTCCCACCACTACTAAATAAATATTCATACCAATTGACTTTTCAAGTAACTTGAACTCATGTGTTTAATGTAGAAAAAAGAGCTTAAAATTGCAAATCAAATAGAGTAGTGTTTTCAGACTGTATCCCCTGTCTTAAATGATAAACATTGGTCTGTGCTGTGGAGCACAGACCAATGTGTGCCTGCCCGGCCCTGAAAGGCTTCAAATCAGTGGTGTGGCGTGGGGATTTTTTTTGCAGAAGCCAAGTGAGACAAAACCTCTAATCTGTATGTTTTATAGGGAGTTGGGTACATAAAAGACTATGTTGACTTAGCTTAAACATCTTATTAATCTACACAACCGCCCACTCGAATACACAACCGGCCGCTTCATGCACAGTGCCAACACAAATATGCTAATCTCCCTCCTTTTCATTCAGCGGCTCGATGATGACGACACCTGTGATTTGATTGGTTTGAGGCCAAAGACGGGGTGGCTTCCCTTGACACAGTCTTGACTAATCACAGATGAGCAGTGTCATGACGACAGCCTCATCTGATTGGTTAATCATTCTTGATTTTTTTCACAAAGGGACGCCAACTCGTCCCGGCCTCCCTGCGGACAACAGTTTGCAATACCGTATTTTCACCACTCATTCGCCACATAACATTTAGGAGGGCGCTGTTGTACACATTGTAAAATTGCTCCAAATACAAAGATATTGAAAAAGAAAAGGGAAAAAAAAGGAACAATAAAGATCAAACTGCTGCAGCAAGCTGCCTCTGTGGCACTTAGCATAATTATTCGAGACAAAATTTCAACAAGAACCGTTTTTACGGTAAATTAGCATTGCTGTCACACCACGATCATGATCAGTTTCAGACACTGAAAACTGACGCCGTGAAGTTATGCTGACGCGTTGAAATTTCACTTTCACTGAACTGAGTGAAAACCAATAACTCTTTGAATCTAGTTAAAATTCCAAAACTCATTGTATTAAGTAGAAATAAATGATGGAAATAAGTTATGAAAACTTTATTGAGCTCATCTTTTTAGGACTGATCACTGGTGGATGAGCTTTTAAAGTGACAAAGAAACATCAAATAAAAAAGCAGTAAATTGTGCTTTCTATAATAAAATGGTCAACCAGAGATATGATCCATCTTCCTCCGACAATAAAACATCCAATATTATTTTACCAATCTCTGTTTCTTCTAACAATTCATTTTAGTACAGACTCAAATATTTCTCTTACATGGTGAAACAGATCCATGTGTTCAAACTGTCTCTCAGCAGCTGGCTCACATTCTCCTGCAGCATGCTCTCTTCCTCTGTCTGCCGGAGTTTAGAATAATGTAGAGGCTCACTGGGTCATTTGTCTTCTTTATTGTCCTCTATTAAATGCACTCCTCGTGTTTTGTTTCTTCTCTGAAGACAGAGAGAATTTTAACAACTGAAGCTGACCCTTACAAAGCGCTGCAGGCTGCGTTAAATTCAGTAAAACCACATTTCTTGGCTCCTTCTGCTGTTTTCTCAGGCTTTCTCTGAATGCATAAAGGTTCAATTTACTGCAGGCGTACAAACTGTTTTAAAACTGTGCTTCTGCTCGTTGTAATAGTTCGTAAACTGTTAATTCAACACACGGTCCTGCTCTCTTTAATATGTACTATCTCTGAGGGATGCACAATATAAATGGTTTGATCAATCCTCAGCCAAAAATGAGGAATTTTCATTGTTTAACAACCAATAAAAGTTGCTTTCGTTAACTAAATAACAGCATTAAAACCACTGTGGCACAGCACACAGTAGATGATGATATGATCCTATATGATCCTCCTCTACATACAGGAAAGAACAAGCGAGGAATTCCTGCGCTTCCCCCTCCACTGATGAGCCTCTTCACTCATTCGTGCTGTTGACGCCTGGCTTGTCTTCGCTCATTGTGACATTTTGTTGCCAATGTCAAAGCTAAATACGATCTGGTTTCAACACTGTTTGTTTTATTTTGAAAGTCACAGTGCACGGAAAATACCTAAAAAGAGCCTACTTCCTGTCCTGTTTGATCTTCTCTGCTCTGAATTACTCCACCATCTGGCAAAAATAGGATGGTTGGATATTAGCTGCAACCTGCCAGACCAGGTACACAGAGGTCCAGTATAAGCTGACACACTGACCTAAATGGAAACATGTCTGCTGTGACGGAGCAGATGCATCTGGTGTATTTCATTGCCAATCTACATTCTACAATTCTACAGTTTCATTTAGCAGACGCTTTTTTCAACATTCAGCAATTCAGGAGAAATCAATATTCAGTGTTATCATTTGTTAAAAGCTCAGTCTGAGACCTTCTGATTCGACCCCTGAGGACAAAGAGGAGAAGGGTCAGATTAAGAGCCAAAGTGTTCCCTGAACAGGTGAGTCTTCAGACCTCTCTTAAAAGTAGAAGGGGACTCTGTGGATCGTAATGAGTTGGGTAATTCATTCCACCATTTGGGAACAACAGAGGAGAAGAGTCTGGTTGTGATTTAGAGCCATGCTGGGCTGGAAGCACCAGGCGTCTCTCACAGGCAGAGAGTAGCAGGCGGGAAGGAGTGTAGACCTGGATGAGGGACTCCAGGAAGGAGTGTAGACCTGGATGAGGGACTCCATGAAGGAGTGTAAACCTGGATGAGGGACTCCAGGAAGGAGTGTAGACCTGGATGAGGGACTCCATGAAGGAGTGTAAACCTGGATGAGGGACTCCAGGAAGGAGTGTAGACCTGGATGAGGGACTCCAGGAAGGAATGTAGACCTGGATGAGGGACTCCATGAAGGAGTATAGACCTGGATGAGGGACTCCAGGAAGGAGTGTAGACCTGGATGAGGGACTCCAGGAAGGAATGTAGACCTGGATGAGGGACTCCAGGAAGGAGTGTAGACCTGGATGAGGGACTCCAGGAAGGAGTGTAGACCTGGATGAGGGACTCCAGGAAGGAATGTAGACCTGGTTGAGGGACTCCAGGAAGGAATGTAGACCTGGTTGAGGGACTCCATGAAGGAGTGTAGACCTGGATGAGGGACTCCATGAAGGAGTGTAGACCTGGATGAGGGACTCCAGGAAGGAATGTAGACCTGGTTGAGGGACTCCATGAAGGAGTGTAGACCTGGATGAGGGACTCCATGAAGGAGTGTAGACCTGGATGAGGGACTCCAGGAAGGAGTGTAGACCTGGATGAGGGACTCCATGAAGGAGTGTAGACCTGGTGGAGGGACTCCAGGAAGGAATGTAGACCTGGTTGAGGGACTCCATGAAGGAGTATAGACCTGGATGAGGGACTCCAGGAAGGAGTGTAGACCTGGATGAGGGACTCCATGAAGGAGTGTAGACCTGGATGAGGGACTCCAGGAAGGAATGTAGACCTGGTTGAGGGACTCCATGAAGGAGTATAGACCTGGATGAGGGACTCCAGGTAGGAGTGTAGACCTGGATGAGGGACTCCAGGAAGGAGTGTAGACCTGGATGAGGGACTCCAGGAAGGAGTGTAGACCTGGATGAGGGACTCCAGGAAGGAGTGTAGACCTGGATGAGGGACTCCAGGAAGGAGTGTAGACCTGGATGAGGGACTCCATGAAGGAGTGTAGACCTGGATGAGGGACTCCAGGAAGGAGTGTAGACCTGGATGAGGGACTCCAGGAAGGAGTGTAGACCTGGATGAGGGACTCCAGGAAGGAGTGTAGACCTGGATGAGGGACTCCAGGAAGGAGTGTAGACCTGGATGAGAGACTCTAGGAAGGAGTGTAGACCTGGATGAGGGACTCCAGGTAGGAAGGAGCTGTTCATGTCTCTGTTTTATGAGCCAGAAGAAGAACTTTGAATTTGATTGGAGCTGCCACTGGAAGCCAGTGAAGAGAGATTAACAGCTGGGTGACGTGTGCTGTTTAAAGACCCGGGGCTGGTTAAAGACCAGACGTGCTGCTGCATTCTGGGTAATCTGCAGAGGTTTGTATGTAGACACAGGGAGGCCTGCTGGAAGAGAGCTGCAGGAGTCAATGAAATCACAAGAGCCTGAACCAGGAGCGGTGTGGCCTGTTGTGTCAGGTAGGGTCTGATCCTCCTGATGTTATAGATGTTCCTGTCTTTGTTGATCAGGTTATAGTTGTTTATCATGTCAGATCCACGTCCTGCTTAAAACTCTGTTCATCCAGTGTGTCTATATTTGTCTATACAGACTTTTGACCTGGTGCAAAGCACATTCACACACAGACACAGACACACACACAGAGCCATCTGCTGCAGGAATGAGCACGGCTGAGTGCCACTGCTTTGGGTATCAATCTTCCAAGCTACGTATGTCATGAACGCCATGAGAGGGAGAGAGGTGGCGTCTTTATGGTCGCCAAAGTGTGAATTAATCAGCGCTGTGTCTGAGGGTTCTCATTCTCTTCTTCCCAATATGTCACACTCTATGATCTAACAAGGCTTCGGGCAGACAAAAGGCACAAGCTGAAACAAAGTCATTCTCCAGCACATCCTCTACTTGTCCTCCAGCACATGAGCTCCAGTCTGAACGGAAGAAACCAGTTTCTTCTGCTGCTTGTTTTGCCTCTTTTCTCCTCCTGGGACTGCATTCAATGACAAGAAGATTAAAGAAAAAACAGATACTGTCCCATATTTTTTAATTTCTGGCACTAATTATGATTATCTGAAGGCGATAATGAAAGCAGAATCTTGCGGCTGTTTGGAAAGTTGAACATCTTGGATCTATCAGTATTTTCCCTCACTGTTGTCAGACTTGGTGGTAACTAATAGAGGTTTAACTCTGCGTTTATCCAATTAGAGCGCTGACAATTATGTATGTTCATAATTGCTTGACTCACAGAGATTTACTTTGATTTTGAGTGTCAGTAAAATCAGGAAACACACACACACACAATTTGCTATGTGTTTGGAGAGGAGTTGCGCCAATGGGACCATCTGTTATTAAAGCTCAGGCTTGTTGAAGCAGGGAAGAGATCTCTTCCAGAAACCAGCTCGCTGCATGTCTTGTTTCTGTAAATATTAGTCCTGGCTCTGACCGGGCGAGCTGGCTCAGTTTGAGCATGAATGAGAGAGTGTGTGAGGTTTTTTTGTAGTGAGAATAGAGGCTCTGCAGTTGTGTCAGAAATGGACATAATCACAGCGAGTGTATCTGGGAACAGCATTAGTTATAGTGACTATTTGGCTGTAGATTAACCATGTCTTCAAAGCCCTTAAAGGAAAGTTTTACAAGTTTTAATACTGGACAACTTTATTAAACATTGACATCTAACACAAGAAGGATTTTAGTTAAAGAAACTGTGAGGACTATCTGTTTGAAGTGGATTGCAGCGACACATGTCGGCTGGAATCACACGCACACTGTTGTGATGACATGACTCTTAACAAGGCGTGTTTGTTTGGAAATGAATGGAGATCATTTTATTGCTACTTTTCTTCGCTCAAGACAAATTTTTACTGGATACAACGCTAGGAGGTAAGGTATTTATCAACAGTTACACAGTACTGTTGTTTGAAATGTGACAACAGTAGTTAGAAGCTGGCTATATTAGTGCCACTCACAGCCCTGTGCTCTATCTGTAGGCTAACATGTAACGTTAGTGAGTCCTGCCCATTGGTGTCCTGCCCATCTACCAATCAGAGCTAACATAACCTCACTCTTCATTTTATTGACAGACTCTCAAGTTTGATCAGATCACTGCAGAATAACTGCTGCATGTGGGTTGGAATGAACATTATCACAAAGAGTTTAGCCTGTGTTTTAGCCTTTAGCTTGTGTTTTAGCCTTTAGCTCGTGCTCTATCACTCTCCCATTTAGCTTTCTTCTGCTCATCTGTCATATTTCCGTCTGACAGTTCAGCTCCATGTGTTTACCACAAACTCATGAAGCCTTCTCACTCCATTGTTGATGTGAGCTTGTTTACCCTGAGAGTAAGTTAAGGTGTCTCCTCTGTCAGTGTTCATCCAAAGCTCTGCTTTGCTCCTCCTGGCAGATGTTACAGCTGCTGAGAGTTCTGACTTCAGGAATAGTTGTGACCTCTGTTGGTGAAACTCTCATTCCATAACAGACTGCAGATCTCATTTTTCTCATGTTTTTCATGTTTTTTTTTTTTTTTTTTTTTTTTTTTAAGATCTAAAGTAGCATCATGAACCATATCCTACATCTGAATGTCTTTTGCAATGTCCAGTTTAAGGGCTGAAACATCTGGATGTGCTTTCCACTCAGGGTCAAGGGTCAGAATGGTAAAGTCCTTTGAATTTAAACCAGTGGGATTAAAAAAAAAAAAAAAAAAAAGCGTAATCCAAGTGAGGTCTCATTTTCTACTTTTCAGGTTTGTAGCTTTGAGGATATTCTCAGTGAGCATTTGTTCTGTCTTTAAGTCAGTCTCCTTCTTTATTCTGTAGGCTTTATTACTTTTATAACAAAGAAGTGACTTATTTCATTCTCATCAAGCAGCAGCAGTCATCACAAGAGTTATTTTACTGCCACATGAATCTACAAATGTATTTAAAGTTGCCACAATGTGGTTTAAAATCACACTTTAACCCAGGTCTTTATGAGGAGATTTATAGAACCACTCATGTTATCAACTCAGAAGAGGAAGCCTGACACTTTTAGTATCGGGAAAATAAGCTAAAAATGATCATCTTACTCCTATCACTGAGAGACCCTCCTCTAATGACTTAAAATCTCCTCATTTACAAAAAAAACACCAAACTTCAGATCTTCTCTCTCTAACTTTCTGTCCCTCAAATGACATGTTGCTGTGACTCCACACGCCCACTGGGAGTGGGTTAAGGCAGCAGTGGTGTCCAGAATTTGTCAGATGTGTAACTTTGTGGTATTTGACTACAGGCAGTGAAGGAGGGATTTTTACAGGCATTTTTAAATTTCAAAACCAAAATAATGGAGGTTATCAAGATATGCAAGCTGAGCTTTGACTGGTCAACATGATGATCAGAGATTTTGCTCCATATTGACCTGATAACATCACAGCTGCTGCAGATTTGTGGTCTGAACATCCATGATGAGAATCTCCTGTTCCACCACATCCCAAAGGAGCTCTACTGGACTGAGATCCGGGGACTGTGGAGGCCGTTGGAGTCCAGTGAACTCATGGTCATGTTGAAGAAAGCAGTTTGAGATGATTTGAGCTTTGAGACATGGAGCGTTATCCTGCTGGAAGTCTCCATCAGAAGATGGTCCACTGTGCTCATAAAGGGATGGACATGGTCAGCAACAAGACCATCATGGATCCAGTCTTTCATGTTGTTGACTCCAAATCCTGAGTCCACCATCTGAATGTGGTGCAGAAATCCAGACTCATCAGACCAGGAGAGGTTTTTCAGTCTTCTATGGTCCAGTTTTGGTGAGCCTGTGTGGATTGTAGCCTCAGTTTCCTGTTCTTAGCTGACAGGAGGGTCACCTGGTGTGGTCTTCAGCTGCTGTAGCCCGTCTGCTTCAAGGTTGGACCTGTTGTGGGTTCAGAGATGGTCTTCTGCAGACCTTGGTTTGAACCAGTGGTTCTTTGAGTTCCTGTTGTCTTTCTATCATCTCCAACCAGTCTGTCCTCTGACCTCTGACCTCTGGACTCAACAAGACATTTTGACCCCATTTTGTGGGACCATTCTCTGTGAACCCTAGAGATGGTTGTGGGTTAAAATCCCAGTCGATCAGCAGTTTGTCAAATACTCAGACCAACAACCATGCTACGTTCAAAGTATCTTAAATCATCTTTCTGAAGATGAACTGAGTTGCTGCCATGTGATTGGCTAATTAGATATTTATGTTACTGAGCATCTGAACAGGTCAACCTGATATTTCAAAATCTTTGAGATTTATCTCTGAAGACTTATTTCTAAAAAAGAAAAAAAAGACAGTTTCCTGCAAGTATTTTTTAAAAAGTGCTTTAACATAAGTCCACTATTAGACAGCAATAAATAAACATACCTTTTAGATTTTATTCATAAAATACCAGAATCTGATAGGCATAAACAGAGCAGATTTTCTTCTTCATCGTGTTAATATTTTCAGACATTTCAAGTTAAGGACAGACAGCAGTCGCGCTTCTTTCCTCGTCACTTTCAGTAGAACTTCTTGATGGATTTTGTCATGACAAAAAGACATTTGACTTCTTTACCTACTTCTGGTAAATCAAATCAATCATTCTGCTGTTCAGCTTCCAGCCGGCCTGAACCTTGAACTGTGGACGTTAAGGAAAGCTGTCCCCAGCACAGGACTGTGGTTTCCACTTTGCCTTAAAATAGCAGACTCCTCATTGTCACGACGACTGCATAGCAGCCGGCTGAACCTTAGATAAACTCCAACACACAGCTCTTTTTGATTCCCTCTGCGCCAAGGCCCTGAGCTGACTTCATCCGTGCAGTGATCGCTATCACCAAATTGTGTTTCTGAGTGGGAGAGAAGCAGAGACGTCTTTGTCCCTTCAGCTGTACGACCAACAGAGGACAGGGAGACGCCTCTGGGCCCAGGGTATTATAAATGATAACCACTAAAGTCGATCTGCTGTTTGCTATCAAATGACTGAACTTTTCAGCATGCTATGATGCTGACCCAGTATGCAGAGAGGAAACAGCTCAAACCATCATTTCCATGAGGAAACTCAAAAACAAACTGTGAATGCAACGCATCAATGAAAACCTCCCCCATTCAGTGTTTACGGAATACGCAGCATGTCTTCATCTGAAGCCACAGGACCCCCTCCCTGTGTGCTCACATATTGGACAGTTACAGTCAAGGCAGAAGCAGCCTGACTGGTAGAGTCACAGGAATGAAGTCACACCTGAACCAAAACACACATTACACTTACTGGTCAAAGGTAAAAGATCCCTCAGGTGAGTTTCGATCACAGCAGAACAGATTCATGAGCTCATCTGAAGGAGGCACACACCAGCCCCGGCTTTGAAAGGTTTAGTGACTCTTCTTTGAGCCTTTGGTAGGTTTTTTTCAAAGCCACCTTTCATACTCAACAACCAACCACTCCACATTCAGACAGGATGTTAAGGCACATGACCGGGTGTCAGTATTAGACAGGGTTCAGTCAAAACTGACTGAGGTTGATGTCCAACAACCAACTCCAGACCAGCTGCTGGTGACAAGGAGCTGAAAACCTCATGGAAAAGAAGAGAGCAGCTCTGGGTGGGACCAGAAGGTTATCAGAGAATTCTAAACACCTGCTTGGGGTTTTTTTTTCTTTACTGACAAAAGTGAAGGTGTCACAAAGAAGGAATTCAGTTCAAGGATTCACTGAAAGAAACTGCTGGTAGGATTCTGTGACTTAAAGGACGTTATGTTACACTGACAGCAGTTTAATACGACACAGCTGTCTGCTTAATATGAGTAATAAAAAAGAATTGTTTGAGTTATTGTTAGGTAACATATATGTTCTTTGTGTTTTGAAGGTTATCAACCTGATTTTCCAAATTAATTCTCCAGTGAAAGAAAATAACCTGTGCCTTCAGTGAAGGGAGAAAAGTGAAATGAGTTTCATATGAATCCAGGCCTTCTTCAAGTCTGAGCAGGAGCTGAACAGTACCATGCATAACTTGACAGTTTGAGATCTAAGTAACATCAACTAAACCACAATGAGAAACCTGTAAACAGAATTTACAGCATGAGAACAGAGAACTCAAAGATTTTACCTTTTTTCTAATGGGTGAATAAACAGCAAATAATAGATTTAAGTCAAGGAGAAAGAGGTTCAATCAATCAGTCTTTATTTATATCGCGCCAATTCATAACAAACGTTATCTCAAGACACTTTCCAAGCATTAACAGGTCTAGACCTGTAAATGATAATATTTTTTTATTAACAGAAACCCAACATCAAGACAAGATAAGAAGTCTGATCTCATCTTAACCCACCATGAGTACAGACCTTTGCAATATTTAGCAAGTTACAATGGAGAGGAAAAACTTCCCTTTAACAGGCAGAAACCTCGGACAGAACCCGACTCATGTTAGACAGACATCTGAGGAGACATAAACACAGAGTCCATATTTCTGTGTTGTAGAGATGATCACGGAGAAACTGTAAGAAGTCGTAGCAGCTGGAGTCTGTCAGGTCCATGGCAGCAGGCCGTCCACAGCAACAATCCGAAGGAACCTAACAGACAAACTCAGAGACTCCCAGAGAAGTCTCATCTAACGATGATTGACAGCTGTCATTCTTGAAAGAGGTATGGTACATCTTTTCGACCAAGCTGGTTCCAGGGCTGGTATTAGTGCTGGTGCGAGAGATCTATGGTTAATAACTTTGAACTAAAAGTAGGAGTTAAAATTTGTTATCCAAACATTGTTGAACCTTCTCATGGATATTCTAATTGTAAAGCCTGAGTCAAGAGAAACGCTGTTCAAAAATGAAGGGCTGTCTCAGTAACGTGCTTGACATCATCTGACAGGGTTTACTCCACTCCACACCAGATGAACCACTGGCTCATGGCAGTTGGCTCACTTTACCCCACTGTTATGGCCTCCTCAGCTGAATTAAACGAACAAAAGCTTGTAACCAAAAAGGAGACAATAACATATAAAAGAAGGACGACACAAGAGAAACAAATGCAAATTTAACCACAGGCTTTATTAACAAAAAAAGATCAACATAAGTTATCAAACCAAAGGAGCAGGAAACCCCGGCCAAAGAAACAAAAAGGGGAAGGTGCTAACCCAACCACGCAATGGGCCGTCGCGCCAGCACCTCTCCCCAAACTAAATTACCACAAAAACTACATTAAAGAAATAAGCAAAAGCTGGACCAACAAGGTCTGCAGCCCAAAGTAAAATAACAAAGACCAACAATGAAACATGTTGGTCAGTTTGTAGTAAATTAAAAGAAAACCTGTGGGAGGAAAAGTAATGTTACCTGGAACCAAAGAAACTGTATACGTGTGTCTGCTTTCTTTCTCTCCTCTAAATCCCGCCTCCACCCTGAGCGCAAATTGCACTCAGGTGCACAGTAGGCAGGAAGAGGGAGACCAGAGAGAGAGGAAAAGGGGGACAGACTGTGGCATTACTGGCCACATGTAACACCCTCACAGCTACATTTTTTGTAAAAGGAAAAATGACCTAGCTTAGCAATTCAGGCTAATTTTTAGCTTAATAGTTCAATTGGTTTAATATGGAAAATCCTCAACATGTAAGATATACAGTTTAAGACCTAGATAAATTTGCTGTCATGTAACAGTCATTATAACTGAAATGTAAAGGATTTACTTTGACAAGCAAACAACATTTTTTTGTAAAGAAAACGTAGTTACCACAATCACAAGGACAGCAAAAACAGCATGCTTCAGGCAATTTATGATCACATGACAATAAATGTGTACCACTGCCTGAATACAAGGGGTGGGTCAGCTTACTCACTGGCTCATCTTACCCTACTCTCCCCTATTCTCTGTTTACATCATCAACTGCTACTGTCTGATTGTCGGCATCAAGCGCCAACCCTCTCGGCCAGCGACAAATAGCTAGCGAGCTAATTTGGTGAACCACCTGGTACTGTTAACCGGGTACTGATAACCTGCTTAACCCCTTAACACCTGAGTGTCAAAATGTCTGCCTGGACTATTTTGACAATAAAAGGTCAAAAAATGTCCTGTGAGTAATTCCTGTGGCCTATTTTCTGTGGAATACTTGGAACTCTTAATATCTGGAAGTTATGTTCGATTTCATGTTATCTGAGAGAAGAACAGTTAAAAATGAAGAAAAACACAAACACAGAATCTGATTTTAGAGGTAAAATGAAGGAAAAAACACTGTGATCAAACATAGTCAACACATTTTACAGGATACACTTAAAATTTGAACAATATAAAACATATACACAATAACATTTATGAGTCTTTGTCATGCCCACAGCCTCTCTAACGTCACCTTTCTACCTGAAGTTTTTCCTTCAGTCAGATTTTTGGCACTTTTGGACAAACCCGGCCCTGTGTATTTGCTCCATATTCCTAGTTTATTTGCGGGCTTCCTTAAATGCCTGAGTGAAATTACAGTAATAACCACATATTGGCTGAAAGAGCAACATCTCAGCTTTCAGAAAGAGTTGGATTATTTTCTAAATGTGCAAACCGTTTAGGAATAACAGTCATTCAAAGTGAGCTTACGTAAATGTGTAAGTGCTGACACATCCGGTGTTAAAGTGTTAACGGTGCAATATAATTTCAGGCAGGCAAAGAATTATGGGATTTGTTGTGCCATAATGGATGTAGTATTCTCTGCAGCCTGGGAAAAAAAGGTCTCATTTGTTGTCCCATTTGTTGTAGCCTTCACAATAAGAGAGCCTCTGACGCACCACACTGACTCATTGGCTCCTCAGATGGATCCTCTGAAGGCTGCAGCCCCTGAGTTGAGATGAGTCTACAGTCTCCACTCTCAAACTCTTCAGAAGAAATGCTGCTCTACATGGCATCACTTACAGGGCTGGAGCATTCTGGAGCGTTCCCTGAGACATGATGACGTGTACCCTGTGTTATTTATTAAATTTTTAGAGAAAAAAAAAAGTTTACAATAAGTTTTTTTATTCTTTCTTTACAAACATTTGGTAGGTGGGGCTGTCCTCAGCTTCAGGTGAAAAGCTTTATATGAATTCAATTAAGGAGAAACAACATTAAGAATACAGAGCAGAAGAGCACAGCGCAATGCCAAGACAATTCTGACAGACGATCCTACTGAAGGGGGATTTATATCCCCAAAGATGACATTAGCCCGGTGGTTCCCAACCTTTCTTCGGCCATGACCCCATTTTGACATCACATAGTCCTGGTGACCCCAGACACCTTTTTTTATTATCATGTTTGTTATTCTATGTTGCAGATACAGAGTATCCAGGATCAGTGCACAATTTGACAGTTTAATTATCCCGGATCAGGATATAGGCTTTATGTACAAGGCTGAAAACTAATACCTGAAATTAAGCTTTTTTTGGGATTCATGGTCTCCGCAGAGTACGTTACCACACAGCAGACGTTTCAGCTTCTTCTCACTGTCTTCAATGACACCAGCAAATCCATACTGAAGGAAACTTTTGTCATAGTTTGTCATAAACTGAGATCTAAGCAAGTGTTTATCCTATTTTTCATAAACAAAAATCTTTTTAGACTTAACATGGGTCACATTCACCAGACCAGTCCAGAAAAATGTTTTATTTCAAGCTATTCAAAGACAAAAAATGAGGTCTGAATTGCTTGTGACTAGTAAAACAAATCTGCCAATGGGCTTAAGAAGAAATTGTTTAGTTTCTTGTATTAACATATTATTCTGATTTCCAGAAACTTGAAAAGCAATATTTTTCTTACCCCATTGGCAGATTTTATTTCATTTATTTATTTATTTATTTATTGATATATTTATTTATTGATATATTTATTTAGTTAGTTAGTTAGTTAGTCAGTTAGTTATTTTACTTCTCTTTCTGACCTTATTTTTGCCTTTTAATATCTTGATATAAGACATTTTTATGAACTTGTCAGTTGAATGTGGCTCATCAAGCATAATTCGACTTTTTTTTACTAAAAATAAGACATACATTTGCTTAGATGTCAGAGTTTGCGGTGTGTCTTTTTGGTGTCTGTGTCTCCAATTCTCTTGGATCTGTCATTACGGAGCCAGACGGGTGAAGAAATCTTTCCATATTGTTTTCTGTTTCTACTGACCCACAGATTAGTTTGGGTCGTTGGTTCAGGTTGAAGGGAGGGAACTCAAGTAGCAGTGACTGTGAAGTTACGTGATCGCAGCCTTCAATCAAAATGTTCCGGCTCAGATATTTTTATATTTGCTGCATTTTATTTGAACTAGATTTATATTCTTGAAAGTGAAGGTATAGAATACATTTGTCTAAGAGTGTATGGTGTTTTAATTAAAAAAAAAAAAAAGATTATCAGCTCAAAAGATATTTGTAACAATATTTTTTTTAAATCAATTACTTTATATTTCAGGCAACCCTATTTAAATTCCAGGTGGCCCCACATGGTGTTGTGACCCCAAGGTTGAAAAACACTGCATTAAAGTTAGTGACAAGTTTGTTTGTCCTTGTGAGCTGGTTTGCCCTGTGATGGAGACACTGAGTCTGAAAAAAAAAAATGTAAATATGGGCAATATGAGGGAGAGGGACCTTGATTCTAATAGCAACCCTGCTTCACTTATCACCCAGCAAAGGGAGGGGACTCTGCTCTCAAAGGGGCCGGCTGATCCACGGTACAACCTTGTAGGCGTCAGTGACACCTTTCCCCTAGAATACAAAATCCCATCACAGCAGTAATATTTGAAAAAAACAACAACAACATTATTTCAGGTTATTCTGATGAACTCAATGAGTGATGTTATCTGGAAAGAGAAGCTTGATCTAAGGAACAATACCAGCGCACAGCAGGTGTAACAGCATCACTTTCATTTATGTGTAAAATAACACACTAGCTTCAGAGTTCAGTCTCTATCAGTGCACCTACAGACTCTATTCACACATAGCCTTCAAAGGTTTTGAAACTATTCAACCCTTTTCTGTCTGAATAGAATCATTTCAAGTCAATCAAAGCTCAAACTTGACTTTCGAAGTTTTTCTGCACAGTGGTCAAAAAGAAAACACCTGTCCCTCACCTTTGCTTCTTCTGGAGGAAGATGTACGTCTCTCATCACATCGTGTTTGGAAGGGTCAAAAGGTTAAATTGAAGTAAAATGCTAAGCCACGCCATCAATAATCGCTCAGTCTCATGCATTGGTATGTACTCTCTGTGGCTCACACACTGCGTGGGGTTGGTACTTGACCTGTGACATACTGGAGCTCAGTGCTTCTTTCTTACCTACTTCAGTTAAGATTCAGAAAATCCTGTTTTCTCCTCACGTAAAGCCACAGGATTTTCATCTGTTCCTTAGATTTGGAGGCAACTTATCCAGTAGTTGTCGAGATCTTAAACAGAGACTCTTGTGGTTGCAGCTCCAGTAAAAAAAACTGAAAAACTGCTGTTAATTCAATATGGATGACTTCTTCAGATACTTTCCCCCATGTTTCATTCAGCCAAATAAACATGGAGGACTTAATGAAGATGCATTTCATCACCAAGGCGCTTATGGTGTACAAACCAGTACAGCCCCCCCCCCGGTCCCCTGACACACAAAACTAAAACCAGCACTAAGACATCTTCAGCTTTTTATACTCCAAGCAGCTAGAGCAGTCTCTCAGGATCTCCAGGCAGCTGGTGGTGTTAATCTCTATAATCAAACACTCAAAACTTAACTGTTGTGTCAACATCCTTCAATAAATGATTATAGGCATGAGCGTTCCCCACAGAACGATGCTCTACCTGCAGCGAGGAGGAGGAGACAAAGAAGGGCTGCGCATGGAAATAAATGTAAACTAGATGAGGGACTGAGACTGATCTGAGGACAAAACCCATCAGCAGTGCGTTGAGTCGACACTCAAGCAGCACAACTCAGGTTTGTTATGTTTCATTTGCTGATCTACATGTTACGAGACTTGTTATTGATGAAACATATTACAGTGTGCAAAGACAGAAGGGACGTCCTTATTACCTCTCTCTCTGAATAACTACAGAGCATGTGTCAGGTGCTGCAGATGATCACGGGCGACTGTGGATCAGTGGTAGAGTTGTCGCATCTCAATCGGAAAGTCGAGGGTTCAATTCCCAGTTCCTGCAGTCCTATGTTGAAGTGTCCTTGAGCAAGACACTGAACCCAAAAATTGGTCCCACTGTTGTGTGAATGAATTAGATTAAGGTTCCTACAATAGATAGATTGTTCTGCCATCAGTGTGTGAATGTGGTGTGGATGGGTGAATGAGACTAGCAGTGTAAAGTGCTTTGAGTGGTCAGACCACTAGAAAAGAGCTATATACAACCTGGTCCATTTACCATTTGGTAATCAGCTGTGATTGGTTCAGAGTGAAGGAGGGATCATTCGCTGGCTCTAGCTCTGCTTTTTCACCTTAATACTCGTATTACCCACACTTGTTCTTTGTCAGTAAAGGTTTGCAGCAGGTGCATCCAAACATTTTCAAAGAGGACCACGACGGACTGGGAAAAATGCATTTCAGCAATGAAAGCAGTGTTTGGCTCCATTCACTGAAACGAGTTCATGGTCTTTAAAATATGAATTCAAACTTTAGGCAGCATGTCTGGTTATTCAGAGTCGATACTCCACCATGGACTCTTGTAATCAGTGTTTTAGAGTAGAACGTGACCGTCCTATACTGATTTTATATATATATATATATATATATATATATATATATATATATATATATATATATATATATATATATATATATATATATATATATATAGCAGTGGTGGCTGCTGGTCAGTCAAGGAGGGGAAGCTCAATTTTTTTTCCGGCCTACATCATAAATTTGTTTATTTATTTAAACGTAAATTCTACCCTCCGTTCCTTTTCAAGGAAATGATCTGTGACCCTGTCGTACCAACTAGGTGTCTTTCCCAGGGATTTTACCAGTGTTTTCTCAATGGCCAGCAGAGCTAGACTGCTTTAAACGGCCTTGGCCCATTGTGTTGCGGGTGTAAGACTTGAGTCGCTTTAAAACAGGAGAAGCTCCTCTCTAGAAGCCGGTGTCTTTAAACCCCCCCTCGAATTTCTCTTCTCAAAATATCTATCCTCTGAATATCTGTTTACCTACCGATGTCTGTCATCCACTCACTGATTTAACACCAAAGTGATCTTATTTAGGTAAAAAGTTTGACAAACCGTTATACTCTGCAGCACTCTCGTTGCCTTGTTGTGCATGCAGCACTGTCGACACACAGTGAAGAGGTCTGTGTGGACTCCTTTGTTTTGCAGCCAGCCTCAAGTGGACACTGGAGGAACAGCAGCTTATAGGTCAGATTTAATCTGTTTTAATGTCTGACTGAATCTTAGATTCATCTCTTGATATCATGTTGACTAATATCACGGTTCATTTAACGTACTTTTGGCTGGGAAATGCTCACACGCACAAAGACCCCCTCATGGAGAAACTATCGATCCGCTGTGTCAAAAACTGCTGCATCATGTTCACCTGTGTGCAGGTATATTTAGGGTTCCTCTTTATGGCTGTGCATGTGTACTGCAATGTTTGTTTGTGCACTCGAGCTCAACTTATAAGGAGAAAGTGAACGCAGCCCCTCCTGCTCCTACTGTACTTTACCATGCTGCATCTATTCATGCGCCGTCGTTACATAACTTAACTACATAGTCTATGCTTTATTCATGAGGCCTATTTTGGCCCAGAGAACTGGGCGTCCTGAATCAGAGGAGAATCTCTCCATCTCTCCACAGGCCCTGGGGGAAAACAGGCAGGCGGGCGAATGAGATCTCAGACTCGGACAGAATTACCACTTCACTGAGAGCGAAGGAGCAAATGATCTCCCTCACCTGCTCTGCCTTCACCCATCTGACCATCATCATTTCATTTTCCTGTCTCCTTCATTCTGGTGTGCGCCTGCGGGGGGATGCATGTTGATGTGTGTGTTTAACTACCGCGCTGCTCCGATATGAACGCCGCCACTCGAGATGTATACATGCACCGTGTCATGCAGACAGGCTCTCTGCGAAACGACGCTACCCATCTGAATTGGGCTCGAGTTGGCTGAGAGAGTGTCAGTTGTGTGTCACAGAGGAAACTCTGCAGCTTCAGAGCGTGAACGAGGGAGAGAGAGAGGAAAGCCGTGGTAGCCGTGTCACAGGAGAGCCCTCTGCTGTCTGAAGCGAAAACCAATCGACTGTTTCACAGAGCTCCTCAACAGTGAGCCTGTCAGTCAGCTCACTTAGTGAAAATCAACCATGTGATTTTGAGATTATCGAAACTGTTTTTGTAAATTTACATGAGAATAAAAACGTCATGTGTGAAGAGAAGTGATTTTCTCTTTGGGTCATTTTTCAAGAGCAGAAAATTACCTTCATAACAGATCGTTCCCATCATTTGGTTCAGGTTTGACCTGTTTCTCAGATTGAGGTCGAGATAAACACCTCGCAGGAGTGATGTGCAGCAAAAAAGCTCAACCTGAAGAAAAACACTCCTGGAAGGCGCTCACTTACCAGCAGATCTTTACTGATTTAGCTTTTATAAGGGAGCTGCTTGAAACACAGATGCATGTGTGGATAATCTGGATCTGCAGGTTGAGATGCTGAGGAACTTGAACCTGCAGCACATGTTGAAATAAAAAGATCATTTGCACAAAGGTCAACAGACCGGCTGAATCTCTCATAATGTCAACACATTAAAAATGTATGCAACAGCATGTTCGAGTCCGGCAAATATTAAAGTGACATTTCAGATCTGTGTCTTGTGGGTGTTTTCTGGGAGTGTATTACAGCAGGTATTGAGCCTTTGGTATTTGAGTGTATTTCTGTTGTTATTGGAAAGCTGACGAAGCAAACAAAGCTTATTGTCCTCAAGGTCATTGAGGAATGACGTCCTGTTTGATCTTCAAACTCTGTTTGCTGATATTATCAAATTATTCAGAATCCAAACATTACAAAAGATATCATCAGCACATAGAAAAACACAGACTGATATCAGTGATGTTACCAGGGCTGATTTGCTTTCAACCCAACTTTTACAAGTCAGACTGAAACAAATACTTCTTCCACTTTTTACATTCACCTGGAGCAAACCTCCTGAAACAAAAACCAGATTCAGTTTTTTTTCATCAGATAACAATATATGGAGTTAAATTAGTGCCAAAACCTCACAAACACAAAAACCGTGTTTTATTTGTGGCCAGTGATTCACAAACAAACTTAGTGTGATTTGCAAAAGCAAAACATAATTCACAACTAATGTATTTAGTTTGATTAATGAAAAAAAATGTCTCTCCAACAAATACATCTTGCTTCACAAATACAGAAAAATGTATTTTCACTTCAATGAAAATATCCTTGAGGCGCAAAAAATAAAATCTTTTAAGTTCAAAAAAAATCTGCAAGTAGGAGAAACAATTCTGCGGCAGCATGAGCAGCCAACAGGAAAGTTTGAGACCGTGATTTTGCGCAGTCCAGGGCGAGTGATGCTGTCCTCTTTCCTGGGCTCCTCGCTGTATCTAAGATGTAGATCTATGGTCTTAAACAGCATCAACAGTGCCACCTGCTGTTGTGGCGTGCACATTGCAGAACATTGCTCGAGTCGTGTGCTGGCGTTCATGAATAAATCTAAGTCCTGCGGATGCAGATCAGAGCGGCGGAAAGTTACTGCCAAAAGTCACATGACGTGGTAGAATCATGTCAAAACTGTTTCTCCGCAGAATTGTTTCTCCTGCTTGCAGATTTTTTTTTAACTCGAGAAGAAAAAATTAAATCTTGAACTGTTTTTTTGCAAGATGTGTTTGTTGGAGTGACTTTTATTTTTTTCATTAATCAAACTAAATACATTAGTTGTGAATTTTGTTTTGCTTTTGCAAATCACACTAAGTTTGTTTGTGAACCACTGGCTGCAAATAAAACACAGTGTTTGTGTTTGTGAGGTTTTGGCACTAATTTAACTCCATAACAATATCCACACAGCTTCTGTTTAATAATTTCATTTTATTTAACTTCAAGTTGTTGGTTGTTTTTTTTTTTGTTTGTTTGTTTGTTTGTTTTTTTCTGTATATCACGGAGGATACAGAGTAAAGGTGCCTTCCCAGGTGTGAGAAGTCTGATTTATACAGAGAGCACAGCGCTATAAAGCACCAGTGCCACAGGTTTACTCCATCTGACAGAACAGGACACTGAATTTCTGCTTGAGGATGGCTGAGTGTTCTGAATGACTGAAAAGATTTGTTTTAGCAGGTTTAGCAGGGGCTGGATGGACTATCTGGAAAAGCTACTGTATTTCTAGAATAAAGACTTTGTTTCCCATGAGCATTTGCACCCACTGTCATGAAGATATGACTCTTACCAAGATGTGCATTTGTTTTTGAAGCAAATGAACGGCGAGCAGATTTTATTTTAATTAACACTACAACTTTTCCCAGGAGGCAAAGCCAAGAGGTGATGTATTTATTTGTTGTTGCGTAGAGCTATTGTTTGAAAGTATGTTTTATTTTGAGTAAAAAAAATATTTTTGACTTAATATGAGCTACATTCACCAGACCAGTCCAGAAAAATGTCTTATGTCAAGTTATTCAAGGACAAAGTGATGTCTAAATTGTTTGTAATGAGTAAAACAAATCTACCAGTGGGCTAAGAAAGAATTACTTGTTAAAATTTATAAGACATTATTCTGTTTTACAGAAAGCTGACAAGTAATTTTTTTCTTACCCCATTGACCCATTTTTTTATTATTAATAATTTATGTTACAAGCAATTTAGACCTCATTTTTGTCTTCAAATATCTTGAAATAAGATTTTATTTCTAGATTTGTCATTGAATGTGGCTCATATCGAGTATAATTAGACATTGTTTTCTAGAAATAAGACATAAACATTTGCTTCGATTTCTGCTTTTGCAGTGCAGAGCTCATCTACCAACTCCAACCTCACCAATCAGAGCTAACGTAACCTCACGCTTCATTTAATTGACAGACCCTCAAGTTTGATCAGATCACTGCAGAATAACTGCTGCATGTGGGTTGGAATGAACATTATTACAAACAGTTCAGATTAACCCTTATTTTAGCTTGTAACTTGTGTTTTAGCCTTTAGCCCGTGCCCCATCACTCGCCCATTTAGCTTTCTTCTGCTCTGAACTCCTTTTTCAGAAGGATCAGCTTCAGTGTCCACCATCACTACAGATAAAAAACAGAAATCCTTTCCAGCAGAGAAAAACAAGGATCTCTCTTCTCTACTTAATATTTTTTGCCGGTGTGGTGTTGTCATGGTGACTAAGTGCCATAAACCAATCTGGTCCTGTCCAACCCGACCGGGAAGATCTTCTCTGTTCGGACTGAGTCATGATGGTTGAGCACTCTGTCAAAAATAGACCTGATATGTATCTTATGTGGAGTGGAGTGCCATGGAGAAGGAGCAGAGACTGGCCACAGCGTTCCCTGTGTGAAGTGGACTTTCCACAGTTGTGGATGCTGGCTTTTGAACCATGAGCTGATAGCAGGCTTGTCTTATCGCCCACTTTGTCTACAAGAAAAGGACACAGTGTCCATCCTTTAATGGGCGCATTCCTCTGTTTTTTATATGCCACATAACTTTTTACATTTTGTTGTCACTGTCACTCCTTTTTCCCCCGTGTGTCATTGTAATCAAATAAAAGTAAATAGATAGTTTTAATGAAACAGAAACCTCCTTTGGCCTTATTTTGAGGGATGACCTTACTTTGGCCCTTAACCCCGACAGCTGAGTGGTCTTTCATCTCTGAACTCAGAGTGAGACTGATGGTCCTGATTTAATAACAATCTGAAATGTCGGGTCAGGAGGAGGGATACTTGGAAGGAAGGTCATGTTAGAAATGGAGGAGAAAAAAATAAGAAACATGAGACGAGATGCTCCTGCTGGTCTGTTCCACCTTCCACTCCACTCCAGCTGTCATCTCCTTTTAGTTCGGATTATCTTTTTCTTCCTGTTATGTCACGGCCTCTTTTCTGCCCGTCTTCCCCCATCATTATCTCCTCTTCCCAGCTCTCTTTCCTTCACTCCTTCTCTCTCCTCTGCCTTGGAAAAAGACTATCCAGAAATAAGGCCATAAATAAGAAATCATCGGCCTTTTCTGTCCCAGCACATTACAGGCTTTTGATGTATGCTTTCTGCAGTAGTATTACTCACCAGCCTCAAATCAATGCTCTAATCTTTCCCCCGGCCAGATTGATTTCAGTGGCAGTGACAACAGCGCAGAGAGGCGCTGAACAGATCTCTACGCTGTAGGTTATTTCACACATACTAGCAAACTAGTGTTATATAGGGACAGCTGCTTAGGTAGATTAAGTGAGAGGCCATATATCACACAGGCACAGAGCTGTGAAGGCAAAGACCGGCTGATGTCCTGTTTGGGTGCTTCTTTAAAGTCTTTAAACCACACTGGAGACAAACATGATTCATGTCACTGAACTATGACGCTTGAAAAGATCTCAAATGATGCTTTGAAACATTTGGAAAACTTATTATAAACCAATGTATGTCCACGTCCTCAAAGAGTTCATTTCAAGCTTTTTGAACTCAGAGATAGTTCACCTTTTTTTCATTTCTCAGCAGATTACAAAAAGTGTTTGCAGTCTCTCTCAGATCAAATAATGAAGGGTGACTTACACCACATTGGGTAACTTAACCCTTTGAACCCAAGGGTCCCCCGATTGGGGGACTTTGACATCACCTGGCAAACACAGCTTGAAATGATGCACCAATCACGACAGAAAGTAGATCCCACAGCAGACATCTTTTTTAACATGACACAAACACAACTCAAATAAATAAATGAATCACAACATATTAAACTCCATACAACTCCAGTGGCAACCCACTCACCACATTTTCAGCGCTACCACTGTGCCACTAAATGCTGAAAAAAAAGATCAACACCTCTGATGAAAGCAGGGACTCCACAGATTCCAATGATATGAGTCAAAGCTCTCTACAGCAAAGTATCAGAGACAGAGAGGCTAAAAAATTACAAACACAAGAAGAGATTCACCAAATGAAAGTTGTAAAACTTCTGTGTATGTGTGACTTTTTGAATTTTCAATCAGTTGCCAAAAACTGTTGTGTTTGGATGTATTGATCAGTGTTAGTGATCGACAAATGAAATCTATAGTTTGTAGATGATAAAATTTAAATGACACAGATGGAGCCAAACTGAGCCCAAAGAGAGCTCACCTGAACTCTCAGCATTGAAACCTCAGCTTCACTTTATCAGAGTCAACCTTTGCAGAGATCATGTTCACGCATTTTTTATTGAAATTTTTGCTGGGTCCATTTTTGCTCAGGATCCAGCAAAGAAAACCAACTCTCAGACCCCTGGCTAAATCAGGCAGCACAATCATTTTAATATCTCAGACATTGCAAGTGAACAGCTTGTGCTTTGGAAGTGCTGTTCTGCCAAACCGCTCAACTCAAACCTGGAAAGTGCATGTGTCTGAACCATCAAACCAGGCTCCTTGCAAAAGTTGAATGATGTTTTGCCATTATTCTTTTTTTTGTTTGTTTGTTTGTTTGGTTGGTTGTTGTTGTTTTTTTGCCTTTGTGTGCCTCTTCATCCCAAGACCAAAAATCTTATCAAAGGGGTTGCTAGCTGGAGGGAGATGCCCAAGACGCCTGGAATGTGCTGTATGAGGATGTCTATTGACTTTTTCAGCTTGTTTGCATCTTTAGCCAAGAGGTGATGATGCAAAGCTATGAGTTAAGGTATTTATTTGTACAACGCCAATTCCACTGAAGTTGTTACATTGTGATTTGCAAATCCTATTTAAACTTTATTTAACTGAATACACTGCAAAGACAAGATTTTTATAGTTCAAACTAAAAAACTTTATTGTTTGTTGTTTTTTCAAGTATTCACTAATTTTGAATATGATGGCTGCAACACGTTTCTGACACTCTGGGACAGGGTCATGTTTCCTACTGTATTCCATCACTTTCCTTTTACATCACCATGCAAAGCCAAAGACATATATCAACAACACCCTGCCTGAGCTCATCATCTCATCTTCGAGGCTGCTGTGGATCAGTAGTAGAGTTGTCGCCCCACAATCAGAAGGTCGCGGGTTTGATTCCAGCTCCTGTAGTCACGTGCCGAAGTGTCCTTGAGCAAGACACTGAACCCCAAGTTGCTCCCACTGTTGTTCAGTGGTGTATGTATGTGGTGTGAATGTGTTAGATATAGCTGAGGGCTCCTACCATAGTACCAGCCTGCCATCAGTGTGTGAATGTGGTGTGATTGGGTAAAGTGCCAGCAGTGTAAAGAGCTTTGAGTGGTCAGTAAAACTAGAAAAGAGCTATATAAGTACTGGTCCATCTGAGATGGACTGATGCAAAGTGGAAAAGTGTGCTGAAGCGCAAAATACAACAACAGAGACCCCGGACTGTTGATCAACTGAAGTTGTTCATCAATCAAGAATGGTAAAGAATTCCACCTCCAAAGCTTCAACAATTAGTGTCCTCAGTTCACAAACACTTATTGAGTGTTGTTAAAAGGAAAGGTGATGGAACACAGTGGAAACATGAGCCTGTCCCAGCTTTTTAGGAACGTGTTGCAGCCATCAAATTCAAAATGAGTGAATACTTGACAAAAAAAACCCCAAAGTTTATCAGTTTAAACAATAAATATCTTGTCTTTTTAGTGTATTTAGTTGAATATGGGTTAAACAGGATTTACAAATCATTCTATTCTGTTTTTATTTATGTTAAACACAACGTCCCAACTCCACTAGTATTAGGGTTGTGCATTGATAATATTCATACCCGTGGTTCTGTACTGTTTTCTGAGTGAAGAGAAAAATATCTCTGGCATCTCCAGATGCTCTTCTGCACACAGCTGATAGCTGGATGGTTTTTACCATGAGGTTATAAAGAATCACCCATAGCAACATAATTCCATCCAGTATGATTCATACAGTTAGGATCATGTGTCCATGAAGTCTCCATATCAGACACTGAATATCCATTTTTGTTTCTGTCCCACACTTTTCTTGCAGTCCAGCTTTAGTCAGTCTGTTTTACTTGTTTATTTATTTTTAATTTATCAGAGCAGATTTAGAGTAAAGAACATTTCATTCGTAAATTTGATCTTTGTCCCAGATGTGAAACTCTTCCTTTGGTGCCAGGGTTAAACAGCTTTTAGGAAGTAAATTTACATTTTGATACCATTGTATTGTGATAACAGCAACTCTGAGTGTTTCCTTCCTCAGCCTGTGACCTCACTCTCCTCCTCATTTTATTGAAATCTCTCAGATGGAAAAAAAAATAAATCCTTATTGAATGTGAACCTTCGTCTTAGTTTTCACAGACAATTCTCTGCTTTTGCTCGAACGTGTATTGATGACAAATTGGAGAAACAAGCTCCTCCTCTCTGACTAGACTTAGAGTGTAAAGAGAGGCATTAACCCTTTAAAAGATCATTTGATCAAACACATTAAACCACACTGTAAAAACTGAGTGCTGTGGCTGAGGCATCTCAACCATGCCTTCGAATTTTCACAGTAGTTACACCAGACACACAAACTCATAGTGAGATGATTTATTGATGTTTACGAGCTACATGTAGCATCTGTGAGGGTGTGAGAGGCTTTAATGAGAGCCGTTTCCTCACCTGACCCCGAATCAGGGTCCTGGCAGTGTGCCTGGTACTTTCTGCCCAGTCTTGATCAGGCTGACCTCCTACACATTCAACCAATGAGCTCTCTCTCTCTCTCTCTCTCTCTCTCTCTCTCTCTCTCTCTCTCTCTCTCTCTCTCTCTCCCTCTCTCTCTCTCTCTAATTTAGGCACATACAAGTCACAGATGAAGCAGCTGGAATGGCACAAACACACACACACACACACAACTAGCCATGCTGCATACTGACCTTTTCTTCCTCTGCCATTTCCCTGTTTTTCTTGATACTAGTATTTTATTCTTAACGGCCCTGTGAGGATTTTATAAGTGAAATGAGATTATCAGCACTAGGGAGGGCTGCCACATACGATTATTTTGATAATCAACTAGTCACCGATTATTTATTGTGATTAGTCGACTATTCGGATCATACATAAATTGCAGCTTATTGCACCACCATACAGCTAACATCATTAGCTTCCAGCTTCAAGTGTTTAAGGTATGTGCTAACTAAAAATGAAGACAGTTAATATCATAGTTCATTCAGCTTTTAATGAACTTTGCAGCTTGTAGCAGCATTTCTGACATTTTTTTTTAATGTACCAATTTTCTGTTCAAACATGACATCGCTATTAAGTAGGTAGCTCCCTGTTGACGTTAACGTTAGCAGCTAACTAGCCAATTAGCTTACCGAGATTGTCATTCTTCGTCAGAAAATAAATCAGCCACGGCGTGCTGTCTTTTCAGATGCTCGTGCATCGCCGTCGTACTGTCATGGAAGGACATTTCTGCTTTGCAGATTTTGCATTGCACACTTTTCTCCTTTATTTTGGAAAAATGCTCCCAAACTTTCAAGCTCTGTTGCAGGCTAGCTATGATACTGTTGGGCATAACTTTTCCGGTGACATCACGGGTTACCCTGGTTACCACTTCTGTGTGTATGCGTCAAGGACAGAACGGCAGACGAGACAGGTGAAAGTACAGCGGCAGTTTTTGGGGAAAAATAAAGTTTAAAAAAATATTAAAACAACAAGGTCAATTATTAAATAAGTCGCTGACGAATTTGATCATCGACGTCATCGTGACTAGTCGACTAATCTTGGCAGCCCTAATCAGCACCAAACCTGGTTATTTCTAAGTGTTGCTTACGTTTGCTCTGCTTGGTGAGGTTGGAGATGGTAGATGATCACTGGTAGGACATAACCAGGATTGACTAGCGTTACACATTATGGACACATCTCAGAATTCTAGTGTGTGAGGAACATTAAACAGATAGTCGGCTATTAAACTACGATACAAACTGAGTTTGTCACGTTTCACATTTCAAATAAACACTTAACAGAGCAAATAACGGCGAAAGGTTGGAAACAGTCTGAGATATTTTTATAGTGGGAATAGATTTCCAAAAGAGAGCTCTTTGTATCTAACAGGAAACTTAATCTCTGTTAAGATGAATGCAGCTCAGATCAGATTAGACATGTAACGTCCTTGATCAAGGTGATTCCATTTAGCGGGGTGTGACTGAGAATTACAGTGTGTCAGGGCTGTATTTCCTGTGTGAAAGATGCAGTCTGGATGTGGAGGAAGACGATCGATGCATCAATAATCTCCGCTGTGCAGAGTATCTGGTCAGAGCATCGAGCCGCAGTGATGTTACACCCTGATAAAAATCCAGGTTGAGGCTCTGCCAAGTCCTCTTTCCCGCTGAGAGGAGCTGAGAGGAGCTGAGAGGAGCTGAGAGGAGCTGAGTCTGTGACAGTGTTTGCATTAAGAGCAGAGCCAGACGGACACTCTGAGACCTGGACCATGCTGCTCAGGATGTGGTGCCAACAAGGATGTGGTGCTCTCTGTTAATGTTTGCTCTGCCTGCAGCCAAAGGTGTTTAGAGTTTATTTATTTATTTATTTATTTTCCTCTCATTACAGCTGTTGTCTCATTAGTATGTAAAGCAAAATGTTGTATGGAGTCTCAGATTATCAATTTACAATCTGGACTCAAAGACGTGTTGTGCATAATCAGGACTGGCGCCTGTGAGGGCGTGAGGGAGGGAAACACAACAAGAACTGACTGATGGAAGTGAAACGTCTGTCTGAGCAGCAATAAACTTCAGAGGATCGTACATGAAAATGTCAAGAACACGCTACTTAAATAAATAGATAAATGAATAAGACATTACATGTTGTCTTTGTTACCATCACACGAATGTGCACTTTTTTCAGGATTGCTGCCATTTTACTGTTTAATAGGTGATACATCCTTGAAGGAGAGGAGCTTCTGAAGAACTGAATACCAACACAGTAGTCCCCAGCTTTTATATGTTAACACAACAATGCACCTGGTCGTAATGATAGAAAACACCCAAGTCTTAACATCAGACTGTTAAGTTGATGATAGCAGAGAGCTAACTCTGAAATCTCTCTGACTTTGTCTCCTCAGATGACAGCAGAAGCCATCCTTCGCCTGGCCAATGACCCCGTGCTGCCTTTCTACCCTCTGGACATCGCCCTGGATGTCCAAAACAAACTCAAAGGTAACACAGCTAAAGATGAAGTGATGGTACACAGCATTTATGTTTTATTTTTCATTTTTATAGTGAATTCGGAACAACATGTGTGTGTGTGTGTGTGTGTGTGTGTGTGTGTGTGTGTGTGTGTGTGTGTGTGTGTGTGTGTGTGTGTGTGTGTGTGTGTGTGTGTGTGTGTGTGAACAAGTCGTTGTTCCAGTTGATGTGCTGGAGCCATTTTTCTTCATGTATTCATCTAACTTTTATTTAACCAGGTTTGTGTCATTGGGATCAAAATTCTTTTACACAGGGAGACCTGACCAAGACAGCCAGCAGCAAAAGCTCACAAAGTTAAAGACAGAGAAAAAGCTCAATTAACAACCACCAAAATCGTCAGATAAACTAAAAACCCTGACACTGTAGAGAATCTGCTTCACTGAAATTAAATGAAACAAGTTTCTTGAGTTTCGCAAAATTCTGCATCTAATCCTGGACACAGCAAGAACACAGACTTTCCTCACAAACTTTCTGTGTCAGGTCAGCCATGCTGGTTTTTAGTTTACGTCAGCTCGCCTCCTGATTGGCTTAATTCCATCACGTCACAATTCACAGAGTCAAGACTCTGGAGTCATCAGCTTTCTCCACACTCATGAAGATTTTCGGTTGTAACTATTGAACAAGTTTAATATTTACAAGTTTTGGTATACATTGGGAAAAAAAATGTAATTGCACACAAATCAAACTTTTTGTATTTTTATTTATTTTCAATTAAAAAAAAACCTTTGAAAAAAAGACTCTTGAACAGAGTAAATACGTGTGGAGTTTTTAAGTAAGTACCATGAAAGTGGAACAATCACTGCCTCAGTGTGCTACAGGTGGAGGACCACCTGTCCCCCATTCAAGGATAATGACTTTTTAGTAGATTTGTTTGGAAAGGATTCAGTTTATATCCTCAGTGCTGTTGGTTACCTATAAATTCTTATTCATTCATGTGATACAATCTACAGAATACTTTTTATTATGAATAAAAAAAGTACTGTGTGTCAAAAATTCAACAAAAATAATTGAATTTTGTCACATTATAAACAACTGTGTGTTAAAAGTTACTGTGTTCTGTTTTCCTGCTGTCTGTACCTGTAATGGTGGGGTCCACTGCCTTTAAATTTAGTGCTCTGTCTGGGCGTTAACCTGGCTCATGCATACCACTTATCCATTTTTTCACCATTAAAACAGTCCATTTTCATGGCTAATGGCTGAACGTGCATACAGGCCCTGGATTTAGTCCAGTCACCATAGAAGAATTCAAGATGAGTTGAGTCCTCACTTTCTAATCCAAGTCCAGAGTCCAGTTTTAATTGTTGATATTATTTATTAGAAGGAGGAGGACCTGGACTGACTGTTTGGAACCTTTTTTTGGATGTGGCCAACACGTCTTTATCTGCTTTGTCTTTGAGCTATTTTTATCATTTCATGTCTTTGATTATTTTACTTTCAGTCATTTATTCAGTGTTATTTTGTTTGGGGGTAGTGATAGATTGAGTTTAATTCTGGGGTTTAACTATTAACTATTTTGATGGTTTATGGTCAGGCTCTAGGTGATGTTTATGGTACGTGGGTGGGCAGGTAAGAGGGGGTGGGGGGGGCAGGTAATCAACTGTTTAGCATCTCTGTGACTTTTCAGGACTCATGTCAATAGATGTCTGTTAAAGTTTCCTCAGTCTTCTCCTCATTGGCTCTTTTACAAAACATTTTGCTCTGCTCTTATTTGCAAATACTTTGAAGGCAACAAGAATTGTGTTGCGTCTGTTTATCATGGCAGTGACCACCACATGTGTCATCCGTTGCTCTGACAGCCGATGACTTGCTCAGGTTTTTTAAAAACATGCGAAGACTGAAACAGCTTGTTAGGATCTGTATAGCTCTGCAGTGTTGTTTGAATATGAATCCACAACAGTTCACTTTGTCTGGATTTAAGACTGTCTACGTTCAAAGAACTCACTGAATCCAGACTTAAAGTTGACTGTAAGTGTTTCAGGACTGCATCAGCAAACTAAGTGAAAAATAGGGAAACTCAAACACAAGGATTTTTTGACACATGACATTGATTCTGCATTTTGCAACAAGAAATCTAAGTCTGAGTTTGCAGACTGAACACTGCAGTGTTTGTGTGCATTTGTGCATTTGTGTGTGTGTGTGTGTGTGTGTGTGTGTGTGTGTGTGTGTGTGTGTGTGTGTGTGTGTGTGTGTGTGTGTGTGTGTGTGTGTGTGTGTGTGAGTAACTGCTGTTTCAGGTATTCATGGAGAAGCATAACTCATTTTCACTGTCCAGCTAGGCTGAGCAGAAATACCTCATACCCTCTCTCTCTCTCTCTCTCTCTCTCTCTCTCTCTCTCTCTCTCTCACTCACTCACTCACTCACACACACCCAAACACACAAATACATACCTATTCCTCTCCCATAACATAGCATTGATTCACGTGTTAATCTCTGTTATGACTCATCCACACAGTGACTTTGACTCTGTAGTTTAATCATAGTCTGTATAATTAATGGATGAAGTCTTTGCGATGTCACTTGTCTGTTTCTGAAACAGATTTTTGAAGCCAAACGGCCGGCGTGGTCATATTGGAAATGAGGCGGGCTGTGAGTCTCCACAGTAACAGCCATAGGGCGCCCAGTAGTCATGTGAGCTGAGCCTCTGATTGGACGAACTGGTGATATTAATATTGTGGAAACTGCGGAGTTAGAAAAAAATTAATCCCCCGTACAGTGCGTGCTGTTAGTGAAATTAGCGATTCAGACAGGAGACATTCTTTGTACCAGGCTGTAAATGTGCTTATTTTGGCTGTGAAAACAGCTTTTTTTGGCTCCGTGTGTTTGTGACTTCTGGTACTTCCGGAGCCAGCCTCAAGTGGACACTCGAGGAACAGCAGACTTTAGCACTTCAGCATTGTCTCATATTTTCAGACTGGAGGTTGCAGCTTGAGTTTAACACCCTCTGTTTTCCTCTCTAACCCCCGACCTTTCACTCAGACCTCAGAGACTGATTATTTATTTTTGATTATTCCTCCTGACCATGGAGTCCCTGGGTCCATTTAATTGATTGTTAGTGCTGGAATTTAAATCTATTCAAAACATCCAGAAGCTATTTAGAGTCACCAAGTCACATAATGTCACTTGACAGGAAACTAACCCACAAACATGAAAACTCAACGTATAGCTGCAGGTGGTGCTGACCCCTACTGGTCAGAGTTAAACAGAAGAAATGTACCAGCCCTCTGGCCTTCCAAAAACCTCTGAAAAGAACCAACATGTATATATGACTTTAGTTTCTCATTCAAAACCTCCAGGTTTGATGTTAATGGTGTATTGTAACACTCAGCACTGGTTACTTTTGGCTATAACCATGGCAACAAAACAACAACCCTACTCTGTGTAACTCCTGTACAAACACATAGTGACATCCTGACATTTGGCTCCCTGCCAATGGAAAGCAAACCGGTTATTAGAAAGAAGTTGATAAGAACCAACTAAGCACTACCACAAAACAAGCACTAGTGGAAAAGGGGTAATAGAGCATCTGTGGGGTTCAGGTCCGAGCACAGTTACTTCATGGTCATTCAACCAGCTTTTGGTTCTTTTGGCATTATCGGACTGGACTTCAAGACTTCAAGACTTCAAGACTTTGGAGCACTGAGCAATAGTCCAGTTCTTTTCCTCCTTAGTCCAGGTTAGACTCTTCTGACATGGTCTTTGGTTCAGGAGCGGTTTGAGTCGAGAAATGAGAAAGTTTTAGTTAAACATTTCGATCCATGTGTGGTGGCTCTCAATGCTCTGACTCCAGATTCAGTCCACTCCTTATTGTTAAGTTCTTGAATGAGTTCTTCATTTTAGTCCACTCCAGGCTGTGGTTACCCCTGTAAACCTGTTCTGTTTTTATGGATCCAGCACTCTGTGAACAGCCAGCTTCTTTAGCAGTAACCTTTAGTGACTTACCCTGCTTGTGGAGGGAGTCAAAGACTGTCTTATGGACAACTGTCAGTCAGCAGTCTGAACCATGACTGTGTAATTACCAGAAAAAGAGACCATCTATAGCAGAGGTATCAAACTCAAACTACCAGAGGGCCGCTGAGCATCCAGTGCTATCACAAGGGGGACACATCAGCTTTTCTATAATAATAATAATAATAATAATAATAATAATAATAATAATAATAATAATAATAATAATAATAAAAAGAGTGTAACTGTTAAAACTGTACTTCTCAATATGAGTTATTTCACAGTCACATTTGTTTGAAACACTCTGACATCAACCTTTCTTTTGGCCTCTGAAAGAGACGTTTTGCTTTAACGTTTCGAGGACGTTGGTAGCATGACAATGTTTTGTTTTTTTTGTTTTTTTCCACTTGGTTTTATGTGGTGGTTATGCTGCATTCAGGGTGAATTTGGAGTTGAATATTTCTCCCCAAGTCCCAACACTCTCCACTAGGTAAACTGATATCAAGTGGCGGGTCATGTCTGCTGTGAGTTTAAGACCCCTGATTAAAAGGCTCAGGAAACCTTTTCCACTTTCTAATTGAAATGCTGAAATGAATGAACTTTTTTTTTCATAATATTCTGATTTATTCAGATGAACATGCCCAGGAATGAACAGTTACAAATAAAGTTTCCAGGTCAAGAGCTGCTGCTAATGCAAGGCTACACTCAGCAACCATAACGTAGAAAAACAACTTTTATTGAGCGTTCAAAAACATACTAACGGTATCATGTTATGCATCTGAGATGCTGTAAATTATGTAAAAAAGGAAACTTTATGAGTGCGTAAGCTGGGTTTGATGCCCAGCAGGTAAGAGGAAAAGCATGTTAAATTGTTTTAAGGTTAAATTGGACATTGCAAATACAAGCACATGTTACATTTCAGGGAGGCTGTCCTCTGTGAAGAAGTAACATAAAGTGATTTCCATATTCATCACTCAAAGTGTTCAACCTGCATAGTTAATAAAGAACGCAGCACTTTAGTCAAGGTCTGAATTGAACCCCGGGCAAATTTACATCACCAAATATTCAGCAGTTTAGCATTCTGCACCACCTCTCGGGCCTTGTGAACCAAAATAAGCTTATTCAGTCACAGTCTCCAAGCGCTGAGGCTCCTGTCCTTGAATATTAAGATGACCTTTTAAGAGAGGATGCACAACAGAGGCTTTGACACATTTAGCTTGCATGGTTTTTGTTGCACAGGCTTGGAATAAACAGTCTGACGCTGCTTTAGTTTTGCACCAAGAAAAATCAAGGACACGAGTTTGTAGAGAAAGTTTGGATAATGAATACGAACTTTTTAATTTGCTGCGTGTTGCTGAATTTGAACAAAAGAAATGCACACTGTACAAAATTAACTTTCACCCTTGAGATCAAATTAACCTGTTTACACATCTCTCTCGCCGTTTGCACGCTATGAGCAGCATGTGCAAAAAGATGGAGACAGAAAGACGCTCCATCACATGCAGCTTCGACTTGAAGTCTCATTCATGGCACCACTAAAGCAATTGCTCAGTGGCCGGGGTTCACTGGCTCTGTCTAAGCATGTAAGCACCGTCCCATTACGGTTTAGATTGAGTGGTTATGCTTCCCTGTCTGAGACTAATGGACAGATTATGACCTGAGAGGGAGAGATGACTGATTATTATACCTGCCCGTAGCCTCTATCTGTTTCTTCATCGCCTTGTCCCTCATTGTAACCCCCCCTCCACACACACACACACACACATTCTCTCTCCCCTCCATCAATTCAATTCAAAGGCACTTTATTGGCATGAAAGATACACCTTCTTGGCAACTTTGTGCATTAGTGGAGAAATGAAGAAAGGTGACGCAAGTGAGGTTCTTCTCATCAAGGAAAAGAGGCCTCATCTTGGAGCCAAAACACAAATGGAAAAGTGGAAATAGACCTTTAATTAGTGATGTGATTTAGTGCATCTATACTCATAGTTTCAGTTGAACATGTGGTGATCACACCTATTATCATCCTTACGTCTATGTGAAATTGTGTTTATAGTGGAGTAGTTGGGGAGGTTATGCCATTAAATGATCATTTAGTGCTGCGTTGTTTGACCCTTACCCCCCTCTGTCCACTGGTACAAGTTACAGAAACATTTTTCGACTACTTCCTCTGACTTTGCACATGCAGGCTTCAGCTTTTACTTTCAAATGTATTTCTTGCATCGTATTTGATAATCTGGGTGTTTATGGTAACTTTTTTAGTAAAGTTTTTTATAAATATGCATTCATTCAATGCAGAAAATACTTAATTTTACAGATGAGTAACAGTTTAGATGTTATTCTTACTGCAACTTCTAGAAAATTAGCAAGGACTTTACTGAAAAAAAAAAAAAGTGTGCGAATAATTTCCTATTTATTTTTTTAAAAAAGGGCCAAAACACAACTTCAGCTGGTAACAGGTTTTAATGAAACTTTTTCTAATATTAGAAAATAGAAGTCTTTGAAACTCATGTATCAAGTATGATACGTTTAGCAATAGAGGGTTAAAGGTTGTCATCCAATCGCTGGTTAGATGCCAGTGACAACCGATTGGTATTCAAGTTTGAATTGTCTTTCCCTTGAACAGAAGTAACACAGCTGGTAAGACAACACAAGATAAAAGAGAAGAGAAGATCATCCTTAGTTTGTCCTGCAACAGGTAAATTTACAGAGTCACAGCAGCAAACAAGAAAGTGTAGAGTGAAAAATGTTACCAAAAAAATATCTATATATAGATATAGATAATGATGTATATAGATACAAATATAGATATAGATATTAGAATTATATAATAAGTTTAACAAAGAAAAAAAAATTGCACAGGACAATTAAACCACAAGAAATATGTAAAGAACCAAAATACAGAAATGATCACACACTGATAACATAAAGGTAAAAAGTCTTCTGAAAGGGTCGAGACATGTTGTCCATCAGAGACGACGGCTTCTCCATCCTTCACCTGTCAGCGTGTATCTTCACAGGCTCCACAGGGTCCAGAGGGTGGCCCAGGACTGAGCTGGTCTTCTTCACCAGTCTGTTCAGTCTTACTCTCCTTTGTCCCCGTCCACCCACAGAAGGGGAAATCCTTCCAATGTGGCGTTCGTATCTGGTGTTTACTCTGTTAGCCATGTCACTGAGAATAGCATGATGCTACTCTGCCCTTTGTGGTTCTCTCTGGTGCGGGTTAGCAGCGCTAGCTCGTCCATTTTATTGGAGATAGATTTTACATTCCCCATAAGGATGGATAGAAGGACCAGTCAATGTTGTCTGTTCTTTGCTTGCACCCCAGTACCAACACGTTCTCACCTTCCTCTCCTCAGCTCACCTGGAACATCAGGCCTAGCACTGGTTAGCGATGACATGCTACAGGCTGCTAACAGCTGATCTCTGATTACATCAGAATCAGAATCAGAAATAGTTTATTGATTCCCAAGAGGGAATTGCTTTTTGGTTTACCGCTGCTCCCATTCAAAGGTGTTAAAATATACGACAGTTCAAATATTAACAGAAGTATCATACAAAATTGAATTTATGCAAAAATAATATAAAAATGTACATTCTACTAAGAACTATACGGTATATAAATAATGACAATAGTTATAGGTTATTGCACAAGCACTAATCTAAGTTATGGGTATTGCACAGAGGACATTAGTTATTGCACATTTCTTTCATGAATCATGAAGAGTCCAGAGTAAACTATGAGACACTCAGAGTGAGGAGTTATACAGTCTGATGGCCACAGGCAGGAATGATTTCCTGTGGCACTCAGTGGTGTATTTAGGTGGAATCAGTCTCTCACTGAAAGTACTCCTGTAGCTGACCAGTACGTCATGGAGTGGGATGGACACATTGTCCAAGATGAGATGCAACTTGGGCATCATCCTCCTCTCTGACACCTCTGTCAGAGGATCCAGCTTCACTCCCACAACGTCGCTGGCTCTGCAGATCAGTCTGTTTAGTCTGTTGGTGTCAGCGACCTTCAGCCTGCTGCCCCAGCACATCACAGCATACAGGATAGCACAGGCCACCACAGACTCCTAAAACATACATGCAGGATACATGAAGGATCTCCGGGCAAACACAGGAACAAAAATAATATGTTAATAATATGTTAATTTTTGTTAATGTAAATAATAAAACAAACCAAAAAGAAGGCAAATCTATTTGCTGTTATTTAACTTTTGTAATTTGTACACAATGAATAGATCCAGATCTGTGCATCTCACTTCTCGTCCTTTGTGAAGACGTAAGTCTGCTGGATAAAATGCTTTATCAAATTTGTAGCTTCTGTATAATGCAGGCCTGGACTTCATTCCCATATACATTTCATCTCCCGGAGTCATTTCTCTCCTGCATACGTTAAATTTTACTATTTTCCTCAGCTGTGTGCCATCAGAAAGAGGCGACTGGTGACAGATTTTGGGGGATTTTTATTGTGGTTATTAAATTTATATTAAATTTAATTCCAGGTGGCATTATAAATGCCATAAAGTTATAAATCTGACTTTGTGAAACGTGCAGACACTCCTCATCAGTTTGTTCCAAGCAGCTCCCGTTCAGCCAGGAAACAGGTGGGAGAGAGCTTTTATCTCCGCTGGTTAAAAATACAGAGAGGCACCAGATGGAGAGAGAGGAGAGGAGGAGGAATAGGACAGTGAAATAAATACTTTCTGAAGTGTGTATGTGTGTGATACTGAGGCATGATAAATAATTCTTGGTGTGTGTTAGGATCGTGGGTGGGTTAATGGCAGTGGTTGCAGGCTAAAAGCTGGCATGTACACTGTAAAATCTGTACACTTTACAATTTTAAACAAGAGAAAGGACAAAAGGCTGTGAGGAAAAGAAGGAGAAACTTCAGATTTAGGGAGTTTTTCCAACTCTTTGACAAGTCTACTATTAAATAAACCCCTGTGGTTCTTCAACATGGGAACAAAAGAGAGTAGGCTGGATAGCATGACTAAAAATGTAAAGTTGAAAAGAAGAGGATCAAATTACTATCATTTGGCACAAGCTCCAAAAGTGTTATCACCCAACCCTTCAGCCTCTTTGGCTCAAGGTGACATTTCAGCTTCCTTGCTTCCTCTAGAAACCAAATGGTTGGAATATTTTCATAAGTTTAGTTTTACCCTCGTATTTTTCCCATTTAAATCAGTTTTATGCAAAATGAAACATTTATCTTTAGCTCACACCATCTGGGACGTTATACTTTACCAGTTAACTGTTTCTCTGAGAATTTCTCGACTGTTTTGAACTGCACAGAAAAAAACATCTTCAAAGGCCCTGTGAGGGTTTTATAAGTCATCTTTAAAAAAAAAAGTTTCACTGCCTTTTCATAATCCAGGATTTAAAGTTAGATTATCAGCACCAAAACTTATTTCTCAGTAAATGTGATTGGTATCCATTTACAACAGGTAGGCAGAAAGTTGTTTTGGTGACACTACACCAGCCAGCAAAGTTTAGCAGTAAGAAAACGATTTCTGCAATAAATTTTGTAGAGATGGTGGTGACTGGAGCTAAACTGTCAGAGCAGATGAAAGCTAAACAGGACAGTGATAGAGCATGAGCTAAAACATGAGTTAAACTCTTTGTGATAATGTTCATTCCAGTTATTCTGCAGTGATCTGATCAAACTTGAGGGTCTGTCAATAAAATGTAGAGTGAGGTTACGTTAGCTCTGATTGGTAAGGTTGGAGTTGGTAGATGAGCTCTGGTAGAAAATAACCAGGATTCACTGATGTTACACGTTACAGACACGTCTCAGAGCAGCAGGCTGTGAGCAACACTAAACAGATCATCTGCTCACCTTCTGGACACTAAACTACAAACTGAGTTTACAAAGTTTGATTGTTGTCACCTCTCAAACTACAACTGCAATTCCAGTGAAGTTGGGACGTTGTGTAAAACATAAATGAAAGCAGAAAACAATGATTTGCAAATCCTATTTAACCCATATTCAATTGAATACACAGCAAAGACAAGATATTTATTGTTCAAACTGATAAACTTTTATTGTTTTTTGCAAATATTCACTGATTTTGAATTTGATGGCTGCAACACATTCCTAAAAAGCTGGGACAGGCTCAACAAAAGACACCTGTTTGGAACATTTCACAGGTGAACAGGTTCATTGGAAACAGGTGAGTGTCATGATTGGGTATAAAAGGAGCATCCCTGAAAGACTCAGTCGTTCACAAGCAAGGATGGGGCAAGGTTAACCACTTTGTGAACAACTGCGTGAGCAAATAGTACAACAGTTTAAGAACAATGTTTCTCAACATACAATGTCAAAGAATTGATGGATTTGATCATCTACAGTCCATAATATCATCAAAAGGTTCAGAGAATCTGGAGAAATCTCTGCACGTAAGCAGCAAGGCTGAAAACCAACACTGAATGACCGTGACCTTTGACCCCTCAGGCAGCACTGCATTAAAAACCAACATCATTGTGTAAAGGATATTACCACGTGGGCTCAGGAAGACTTCAGAAAACCATTGTCAGTTAACACAGTTCATCACTACGTCTGGTACAAGTGCGAGTACTAGACTGGCCTACTTGCAGTCCAGACCTGTCTCCCATTGAAAATGTATGGAGCATTATGAAGAGAAAAACACAACAACAGAGACCCCGGACTGTTGATCAACTGAAGTTGTTCATCAATCAAGAATGGTAAAGAATTCCACCTCCAAAGCTTCAACAATTAGTGTCCTCAGTTCACAAACACTTGTTGAATGTTGTTAAAAGGAAAGGTGATGGAACACAGTGGAAACATGAGCCTGTCCCAGATTTTTAGGAATGTGTTGCAGCCATCAAATTCAAAATGAGAGAATATTTGGAAAAAAATCAATAAATTTTATCAGTTTAAACAATAAATATCTTGTCTTTGTAGTGTATTCTATTAAATGGCTGTCCTCATCATGAAAAAACACTACCAATTCTGGCCAAAGGTGTCAGTGCAATCAACACTAAATAGATCTCCTCTCCAGCTGCATTTAAATGACACTTTTTCACTAAATAAAAGTGATTTTTCCAAAGTTTCGAAAAAGTAGAATTGCACCATGCCAGTATTACATGACAACTAGAATTGTGCATAAGGAGTAATATCTTGTCCTGCGAGAATTCAATGCGGAAGAAGGTCTTTAACTGGTGGTAACCATGGATATCCCAATCATTTTAAGAGTATTGTTACATCCGTCTGGATGCTGCAATGATGACGACAGCTTTGTGATCACTTGTGCTTTTATTCACTGGTCACTGTCAGCCGTGACCACGCCAACCCAAATCAGGCACGAACGAAAGACTGAATAAAAATCATCATCTCCAGCTGACCTACTCTCTCACTGACACAAACACCTCCGCCCCTCCCTCCTGCTGCACTCTGAGATGTCAAAAACATCAACATCAGCACTGAACACATAACTAACAGCAGAGCTGTTACAACATGAACGCCAGAGTCTGTATGTGTGGCAGTGGACATGTACCACGGACTGCTGGGAGTTGATCGTGGCCAAGGAGGTGACGGATGTGAGGGAGGTGCATCCGTTAGGTCCAGTAAGATGTTTTTGAGAAAAGTGTTCGCAATTCACTTTTGTGATAAACTTCAATATTAAAACTTCTTGAAAACCACCTCATGAGAGCGTAACAAACATTTTATCAAAATTTGAGAGGTTTTTCGAAATTTTGGTGTTTCCATTACCATTTTCTTTTTGCAATATTTAGGTTTTGTGCAATTCTAGGTGTAAAGGAAATGCAGCTACCGAGCCCTTAAAAAACACTATACCCCAAATTTTACTAAGGCACAGAAATTTTGTACTCCTCACTTGGGTTGTAAAGGGTTTTGAAAATTTCTGGTTAATTTCAAGGAAGCTTCCTGAAAATTTCCATTGTAAATATAGCTCAGGAATAATGGATTTTTTTTTTCTAAAAATTCAGGAGAAATTTTGTCTCAGAAATTTAGGATTTTATTTATTTATACATGTATTAGACCAAGTAAATGCTTTTAATATAAATTCCGAAAAATTTTCAGCAATTTCCAAAAATTTCCATGGAAAGTTTTCAACTTTGAAAGTACCTGGAATTTTTCAGCCTCACTGTTTAGCAGCTTTTAGTCACCAGGGATCCAGTCAAGAATTACAGACTATAAGTGTGTCAGTGTTGCTTTCCACTCAGGTGATTTGGAGGAACAGTAGAACTTATACATATTAGGGACTATGACTGGGTTGGATTTGACCAAATTTTAGGGGCAAGCCTGGGTCACAAAAAAAAAAGCCCAGACCCCTGTCATATGTGTTGTAATGTTCATTTGCCATAAGGCAGTGTTGTAGTCGAGTCCTTAATGTTGGAGTCCAAGTCAAGTCCCAAGTCCTCAGTGTTCAAGTCCGAGTCGAGACCGAGTCACCAAAGAAAAAATCAGGGTCAAGTCCTCTTCATCTGAGTTGAGTCCAGGTCGAGTCTTCTTCACCTGAATTCAAGTCCAGTTCGAATCCTCAGTACCTTAGCCCAAGTCCTAGAAAGTCCCCAAAGCAGGACACAGGAAACTTCCTTAGTGGAACTTTAAGTATTCAGCTTTTAGTATATAAAATATCATGATGAGTAAAGCCAAGAATGAGATCAGGGTAAGAAATTCTGCCATTTGACTCAAAATTATGGGCTGTGTAAACCTGGACTGACCTGACAATTTTGAGGTGCAGAAAAGACTTTCAATGAATTAACAATAGTGTCTGTTGATGTGAATTTTACAGTGACAGTTCAGTAAAGAATCTTTACTAGGAACCTTGGCTTGATTGGAAAGACTGAGTATAATGCATACAGATGAGATATGAGCATACTCAGTGTAACGGACAATCAGGAAAAATAACCACCACAAAAAATGCAGGAAAAAACTTTTTCAAGCTGTCCAGGCGTCTCTGTGAAGATGACAGCACTCACTCTGTAACTGTTGCAGTCATAAACCAACCTTTTTGTGTTTCAAAGTTGTTAAAACCCATTTAAGTTTAATATTTGGGTCATATTTATGTTTGAATCACATACGTTGTAGGCACTTTTATTTTGAAGAAGGTGCTAATTTTGAAATGATGTGAACAAAACAGAGAGAGAAGAGCTTAGGCATGACAAAATGTGAAGATTGTGACCTCCTCTAGTCATCGCATCACCACAATTCTCATTTTGTTTTTCTGTTTAAAATAAAAATGTCCCCGTCTTCTCTTTAATATTACTTTTTTCACACAGTGAACATGTTGCTCTGCATTTGCCAGCGTTAGCTGTAACATCTTTCAAAACAAACTACATAACCCATGGTTCCTCCTTTGATATCTTGCCACAGAGGGAGACGGCATGTGAACCCACATGCAGGTAAACAAAAAGTGTCGGCGCAGCCTGAAACTGACCTGTTATCAGGACCTTATACCAGAAGAAATAATCAAATAAAATTAACAAAGCATTCATTGATAAATAAGCCCAAGTCCTCCATGTCCTCCTTTGAGTCCTGAGTCCGAGTCCAAGTCTGAGTTATTGGCGCACAAGTCCAACATATCCTGACTCAAGTCGGACTTGAGTCTGAGTCCTGGACTCCAGTACTGCAACACTGCCACAAGGTAATTTTTTGCAAAGATAAGGACATGAATTCAAAGTCTGTTTAAACACACCTGCCTGAGAAAACAAATCCCATGATACTGTGGAAGCTCACATACAAAATGAGAGCTTTGAGAGCAAGTTAGACTCCTGACAAGTTACAACAAATTAAAATAAATATCAGTCTCTGGTCAGAGGTTTTTATCACAGAAGCTTAGCTTTTAGGAAACTGGAATAAAGTTGAACATCTAACAGTGTTTTAATCTCCCTGGAGTATTTGTAGAATCATGTGTGTGGGCAGAGTGTTAGTGGATGTAATCATGCCAACATATTTGCTACAGTAGTATAATAAGTGTGGATGAATGAGGCCAAATGATGTGTGTGTGAATATTTTGTTTGTATGCCTCTCCATGTGTAACCTAAACATGAGTGGGTCTATTCAAAGATGAGTGTGAGTGTATTTTGGGGTCTGTGAAAAGCCTGTGAGTGGGTGTAAGAGTAGAAATGCTTGTATGTGGGATGTGTGTGTGAGTAGGAGTGTGTGTACGTGTCTGAGGTCTGGGTGTTTTAGCAGCCCCCTGCGGCAGACGACCAGTGATATTTAATGGATTTTCCACAGCTGCCATGACTGGCAGTCATGGAGGGGGCTCAGATCAAACAAGCAGAGCTAATTGAAACCCCAAAAACCTTTTGTTCAACTTTTTTAATCACCACTCACTTTTCTTTTCCCCTTTTCATAAGAAAGTGCCTTTGGTCTGGTCTGAGCTGACATAAATCTACATTCATTTACTGAGGAGATAGTTCTCAGTGACAGACCTGCCTTTGAGCCTCCTCTGCAGCGCCAAAGAGAAGCTAGAGCTGCTGTTATCATTCCTACACAATCCTAAACTCAGAACTCTAAAGGAAAAACATTTACTCACATCCATTATCTTCTACATTTGTAGGTCACCAAAACTGATGGATGATAATGATTCTGAGTTTTAATTGGGTTTATCTCACTGCAGAGGCCAAAGACTTACAATTTTATGTGCATAGCCAGAGGCAGCAATAGGAGGAGGCCACATTTATGAAGTCCTGCACTTTGACTGCAAAATGAAATGCGTGCGCTGCTTATTATTCGTCGCTTATAGAAGAGAATAAAAATAATCCAAGATTCCTTTTCAGCACTGCAGCCAGGCTGACAAAGAGTCGTAGCTCTACTGAGCCACGCATTCCTCCATCGTTTAGCAGTGAGGACTTCATGAGTGTCTTTAATGATAAGATATTAAAGATTAGAGATAAAAATGAGTAACCTTGTGCTTTTAACTGGGGTAGAATCTCCAGCCGTCAGTGAAATCATGGAAATGGTTCTTAGAACGAATATACTCTTGGACCACTTTGTATGTATTGACTTGCCAGAGCTGGTCTCAACAGTTGTTGAGACCAACTTGCCTCTTGGACCCTGTCCCAGCATGGCTGTTGAAGGAAGTCCTTCCCTTGGTCGACACCCCTCTTTTAAAGATGATTAATGCGTCCTTACTGACAGGCTATGTGCCACAACTTTTTAAAGTTGCAGTAATTAAGCCCCTCCTTAAAAAGCCAACTCTTGATTCAGGCTCCTTAGTTAACTACAGACCGATATCTAACCTCTCTTTTATTTCTAAAATCTTAGAAAAGGTTGTCTCCAGTCAGCTCTGTGAGTTTCTTCATAGTAACAGTCTCTTTGAGGACTTTCAGTCTGGGTTTAGGGCCAACCATAGTACTGAGACTGCACTGCTGAAAGTAACTAATGATCTGCTGTTGGCTTCAGATAGTGGTCACCTCTCGGTGCTCATGTTACTTGATCTTAGTGCTGCTTTTGACACTATTGATCATCACATCCTCTTGCAGAGATTAGAGAAGCTTCTCGGCATCACAGGAACTGCTTTAGCTTGGTTTAGATCATATCTGTCAAGTCGTTCTCAGTTTGTTCACATGAACAATAAATCCTCCCTGCATACCAGGGTGTGTTATGGAGTTCCTCAAGGCTCAGTGTTTAGTCCGATTCTTTTCAACTTATATATGCTTCCTCTTGGTAGCATAATTAGGAAACACTCCATAAACTTTCACTTTTATGCAGATGATACACAGCTATACTTATCATTGAAGCTGGAGGAAACTAGCCGATTATCTAAACTTAAAGCTTGCCTCAAAGATGTAAGGACCTGGATGAGCAGAAATTTTCTACTTCTGAACTCAGAGAAGACTGAAGTCATTGTTATTGGACCTAAACACCTCAGAGAGGCTTTTTCTAACAAGATAACTCCCTTAGATGGCATCAGCCTGGCACCTGGCTCCACTGTTAGGAACTCAGGAGTTCTCTTGGATCAGGACCTGTCCTTCAACTCTCACATCCAACAGGTCTCCAGGACAGCGTTCTTTCATCTTAGTAATATTAGAAAAATCAGACACATCTTGTTTCAGAGTGATGCAGAGAAGCTGGTCCATGCTTTGGTTTCCTCCAGGTTAGATTACTGTAACTCTCTTCTATCTGGTTGTCCAAACAACGGTTGTCCTTAAGGGATGGACATGGTCCTGCTGGTACTAAGGGGCCCAAAGTGGGACAAGACAATCTCCCCCATACCATTAGACCACCAGCAGCAGCAGCAGGCTGAAGAGTCCAAGGCAGGATGGATCTTTCATGTTGTTGACTCCAAACTCTGAGTCCACCGTCTGAATGTGGAGCAGAAATCCAGACTCATCAGAAGATGGTACACTGTGCTCATAAAGGGATGGACATGGTCAGCAACACTCAGGTACGCTGTGGACTTTAAACCAGGATCTGTTGGTACTCAGGGGACCAAAGTGAGCCAAGAAAAATCTGATCTACAGATCTACATGCTGTAGATGTTAGCAACAATGCAAAAAAATTGAAATCCAAGCCAGTGCTGAAATCTTATTTGTTATACTCAATATGACATGACAGCCTGAAAAATAACAAAGAGAAAAAAAGATGCTGCAGGGACAGTGACAAATAAGGGTCAGTATCAAAAATGTGTTTTTAACTTGTTAAAACCACATATTACATGTTTGTTTAAATGTGTAGTTTACATTTCTTTTGGCGTCATAGTATTTGATATGACATTTCTACCATTTTTAACCAATTAGATAATCAGTCCTATTAAACTGTCAAAAACATGACAAGTATCAAATAAATTACCTTCCTAGAAGTTATGCAAGTGTACTGATGAAATAAGTAATTTGCAATTTGTAATATCATCTCAAAATTTAATTAAAATATTTTATTTCTAAACTTGATAATAAGGGTTTTGTTGTACTTTGTTGTATTTTTGGGTCATTTGGTTTAAATTAATTTTGAATTTCATTTCTTACAGTGTAATAGACTCATAAAACAGATTCAGAGTATTTTTTGTGTATTATTGTTTTTTTCTTTTTTTCTTTTTGTTTTTTTTTTTTGTTTTTTTTTTTTTGTGTTTTGGGTTTTTTTTTTTAATGAGAAACATTGGTTACACCAATTGACACTTTTTCAGTTTTACCAACTGACCGCGTCTTTCACCTAGTGGGATTCTCAAGCACATCATCCTTTGTCGTGTATTCACAATTTGCATTTTAGGTACAAACAGCATGAGTGTTTTAAAGTGACTGGATTCAAAGCAGAAGCTTGAAAGAAGCTTTGAGAGCGAGATGTTAGGAGGAGTCAACATGGTTACTGTGCATGGAGAGCATGTGGGATATTCATTTATGCATACAACATGTAGGAGGATTTGCATTTTATTATGCAGACACTGAGTTAAATATGGAACAAGCAGAGTTAAGACAAACATGTTCTATTTAGAGCATGTATGACCCCGATGCATGTAGAAAAAGAACACTTAGGAAGTGCTGCCGTGTTTGTACCCAGGGCAGCGTTTTGTATCCATGAGTGTGTGCTATTACTTATCAATGATACAACATGTGTTAGACTCTTAGTGTGAGGACTGCAGAGTGGATTGCTTACATCAAGTCTTATGCAAATATGAAAAGGCTAAGGAGGACAAAAGGAGCTGAGCAGAGAAGGCACTGGCCCTCTTCATGTATGAGCAAAGAAACGAGCAGAGCACTTTGCATTTACAGTCTGAGTAGAGTTCCTCTTAATCTCTCAGAAAGTCACTGTGTCCTCTTTAACCTTAGTTATTTCTTTGCATTCAGTCAAATGTGTCCTCCAAAGAAATGAGGGAGACCCAGGCTAAACCTCCTTTTTAACATATTTTACAAAACAAATAAAAGTGACCGTTTGTGAAGTACCTGCTGCCTCTTGTGCTGTGCAGTTTCTGAGGTTAGATACTGAAGCAAAGGAGGCAGATTTCTTTCTTTCTTTTCTCAAAAACCTGCTCTAACCTTGAACTCTTTTTTCATAAACTCTGAACAGTTTGATTATGAAGCTAAAAAGGACTCTTCACTTTGGTGTCACTGGGGAAGAAAAGTTCACTTAATTGTTGGTTAAAGTCTATTATTTGATTAACAATTAGCTGCTTAACTGAAGAAAATGACATCTTTTTTTACTTGTTTCACACAAGATAAAGACGCAGAAGAAACCCACCAGCTGCAACATAAACTTAAAATCAACCTTAAACAGAGAAAAACAAGATTTAATGATCATATTACAGAACTTTCTACTTTTACCTTTTTATTTGAAAAATCAGTCATTTAATATTATCTGCAGTCTGAATCTGCAAAGATTGTTTTTCCAGCTTATTTTACTCCAACAGAGCAGAAAACAGTGGATCCAGGATTCTTATGATATCAATAAAGCACAATAGAAATAAATTAAATGTATGACTGCAGGCACAAACATTCATAAAGTTCAGGTTTGCTGAGAAGTAAAAATATTCCATCAAATATAAAAGTATAGCCCTAAAGCTCTCCTTGTCTCTCATCTCTCTGCCACTGTTATCACAGGAGGCCAAGTCCCGACTGTATACCCAAATACAAACACACTCACATGAATCCCAGTGTGTCAAAAGATGTGATGGATTACAACAGTCAAACAATATTTCATGAGTCCCAGCTGGCTGCGAGGAGCCAGAGCCATTTAAATTTGTAGGAGAGAACAGTTCTCTTTGCTATTTTTGTCCCCACTGTCATCCCCGCTCCCTCCTGAGAGTCACGCTCTGTTCCAGACCTGGAGTTACCGTCTGAACCGGGGTCTGGTCGGGGTCTGGTTGAGGGATAATAAGTTACATGTTGGTAGTTGAAGTCTCTTTTTCTTGTTAAAGTAAATCTAACATATAATCACTGCTGTGACCTCAGCTGAGTTCAAAAACAAGGCGAGGAGTTTTCACACCAATTACTTGTTTCCTTCCTTTTCCTTTTTCTCTCTGCTTTCTCTCACTTCTGTTTGGCCTGTTTTTAGTCTTACACCAACATTTGTTCAGACTCTGTTATGAAACTCCGTGTTGATCAAGGCTATAAAACTTATTCCAGCTGTTCCTGTCAGCTAAGAACAGGAAACTGAGGCTACAATCCACACAGGCTCACCAAAACTGGACCATAGAAGACTGAAAAACCTCTCCTGGTCTGATGAGTCTGGATTTCTGCTCCACATTCAGATGGTGGACTCAGGATTTGGAGTCAACAACATGAAAGACTGGATCCATGATGGTATTGTTGCTGACCATGTCCATCCCTTTATGAGCACAGTGGACCATCTTCTGATGGAGACTTCCAGCAGGATAACGCTCCATGTCTCAAAGCTCAAATCATCTCAAACTGCTTTCTTCAACATGACCATGAGTTCACTGGACTCCAACGGCCTCCACAGTCCCCAGATCTCAGTCCAGTAGAGCTCCTTTGGGATGTGGTGGAACAGGAGATTCTCATCATGGATGTTCAGACCACAAATCTGCAGCAGCTGTGTGATGTTATCAGGTCAATATGGAGCAAAATCTCTGAGGAAGGTTTTCAGCATCTTGTTGAATCTATGACACCAGGAATTAAAACAGTTCTGAAGGCAAAAACGGTCCAACCTGAAACTATCAAGGTGGACCTGACGAAGTGAGTGTAAAACAAGAAGAATCCCTGGAAAAATATTTTTATGGTAGCAAACGGCTCCTTCCTACCTGGAGTCCCTCATCCAGGTCTACACTCCTTCCTGGAGTCCCTCATCCAGGTCTACACTCCTTCCTGGAGTCCCTCATCCAGGTCTATACTCCTTCCTGGAGTCCCTCATCCAGGTCTACACTCCTTCCTGGAGTCCCTCATCCAGGTCTACACTCCTTCCTGGAGTCCCTCATCCAGGTCTATACTCCTTCCTGGAGTCCCTCATCCAGGTCTACACTCCTTCCTGGAGTCCCTCATCCAGGTCTACACTCCTTCCTGGAGTCCCTCATCCAGGTCTACACTCCTTCCTAGAGTCCCTCATCCAGGTCTACACTCCTTCCTGGAGTCCCTCATCCAGGTCTACACTCCTTCCTGGAGTCCCTCATCCAGGTCTACACTCCTTCCCGCCCCCTACGCTCTGCCTGTGAGAGACGCCTGGTGCTTCCAGCCCAGCATGGCTCTAAATCTCTACCAGACTCTTCTCCTCTGTTGTTCCCAAATGGTGGAATGAATTACCCAACTCCATACGATCCACAGAGTCCCCTTCTACCTTAAGAGAGGTCTGAAGACTCACCTGTTCAGGGAACACTTTGGACCTTAATCTGACCCTTCTCCTCTTTGTCCTCAGGGGTCAGAATAACTGAGCTCTTATCAAATAAAAGCACTGAATGTGGCTACTACCTGTGACCCAACTAACTTGAAGCATTTCTTTGCATTTAATAAGGTTTCCTCTTCTTGTTTAAATTTGTGCTTGTGTTGTACGTCGCTTTGGAAAAAAGCATCTGCTGAATGAAATTGTTGAATTGTAGCCAAATTCATATCCTTAACTTCAGCTTCAGGGTTGTGTTAAACACATCTTGAGTCTTCCTCTCTTTATCTCTCTATTGTTCTCCCCAACATTTCTTAGAGTGTTGAGACTTTTAATTTTAGTTTGGTGTTAGTTTGGACCGAAGGCTGTCTGTGGTCCAGTTATTCTTTTATTCCTTATAGGTGTGGTCTCTTATTCCAGGGTTAGGTTCAGGATCAGGATCATCTAGGGTCTCCAGTCCTTTTTGTTTCTGGTCCAGACGAGATCTGGTACTTTGCAGCACCTTCTCAAAAGTATGCTGGCATGTAGAAGAGTAGACCTCAAGCATGAGATCCTACTTTCATTAAAAAAAATAAAATAAATAAAAAAAAAATAAAAAAAAAAGAAGAAGCAAAAAAATGTCTTTATACTGATCAGTATATTTATTTGTATTTGTTAATTATACATATTTTCTGAGATATTCAAGATGAGTGTAGTGATGTACTGATGAGGCTCTGATTTTCTTACCAGATTCCTTTATTATTTATTAATGAGACTCTTTAATTACATTAAAAGAACTCAGAATTTTGCAAAGACAGCTTGGTGTCAGAGCTTCAGCCTTTGATGACCTTTTTTCCTGTTTCTAATTCAGCCAAAAAAAAGTTTGGGTCAGAATTTCCAAAATGACTTCCATCTTCAAAAAATCTGAAACACTTTACAATGCATGTTCTACATACTGGCTTTAAAGGCTTAACTAATCGATGGTGGGTGTCGTTTGTCACTCTAGCCATTGCTCAACAGGTGGACGCTCACTTCAGCGTGAGAAATCAGGGGTGTGGCGTGTAAAGCCAATGAAATAAGTGTGTCTCACAGCCAATGCGTGAGTGTTGGCAGCTATGTCTTCTGCCTGTATGTGCAATCATTTTCCTTTTTGATGAAACAGTTCCTTTTCATCTTTTTTTAAGAGCAGCCATTAAAAGGATTCTGGGATTCTTAAGTTATGCAGACATGGGATCATCTTTGAAATGTTTTTATTTTGTTTGTTTTTTTAAAGTTGTATATGTCAGGTGTCGAGGAAGTGTTGAGAACAGAGAGTGAGTGAAGACATGCAGCAGAGTGGGATTAGACCTACGATGCTGCTACAGTGTGTGCTTAAACCACAAGGCCAACCAGAGCCTCTTAAAATATCACCTGAAAAAAACTGCTGTCAGCAACAACCTTGTGTTCATGTGCTGTAAAAAGTATCTCCTCTGCTCTAACTGAATGTAACAGTTTATAGCCAAACACCTGAACATGAACCTTTGTCCTGGTGGAGAGGGTACTGAAAAGGCTTTCCAGCTCGGGCCTGATGGTTCCAGCCAGATATCATTTAACAGAGCCAAGAATAACAGAACAATTAACAGTAAATGTGAGGTAATTGATTTGCAGTGCCAAATGTACTGTAAAGCTGGCCAGCTTTGTGTTGACAGGCTAATGAGGATGGCTTTGTGTGAATAACTGATGTGTGTGCGGGTGTGTGTGTGTGTGTGTGTGTGTGTGTGTGTGTGTGTGTGTGTGTGTGTGTGTGTGTGTTTGTGTGTGTGTTGAGACCAGTGGAGTACACTCATCAGCAGCCAGAGGTAAAAATGGAGGATTGGGAGTTCACAGTTGCTGTGGGGTTCAGAAGGAGAACTTTACTTTATGAGTTTGAATGTTTTCAAGAAGTGTGTTAACACGTGTGTGTGTGTTACCTTCAAGGACTTTTCTCCGGTGTGGCAAAGGTCAGGGATGGAGGAAGGATGAACACATCAGCAACAAGATGTATACCACCATCCAACCATATTTTTTATTTATTTTATTTAGAATTAATTTAACCAGGAAAGATTCGTTCAGATTAAAAAATCTCTTTTACAAATGTGTCCTGGTCAAGACAGCAGCAAGTCACACATAAAAAAACAGTTACGGACAAACAACACAAAACAATGACAACAGCATGGCATCATCAATGGCATCATCAACACCTTCAGTCTGCTTTTAGGAAAAAAAATCAAGAGACCTGCTCCCTCAGACCCAAATTCTCCTGCAACAGGTTCCACACATAAATAAGAGGGAAGCAAATTAAGAATTGCTTTAAAAAAGAGGACATGCCAATGATTTTGTCTTTGAACAAACAATGCAGGCCAACCGACTCAAGAATAAAAGACTCAATGAGTTAGAGCCTTAAAGTCAGGGTTGGTAATCAGATTTAAATAGACTTTTTGTTATTCTAGTTAAAATGATCTTTATGTCCCGACGGCAATCAATGCATGTGTTCTTAAAACAGAGTGAAAAATATATCAGGCAGACTGCCTGTAGCCTCTGTCACTGTGATCTGTCTGGTATGTTGTCCTTCAGTCGTTCTCCTCGTGTGTTTTGTGGTAGAAAAGTGTTTGTCAACACGTGATTTTCATCTGTGTTCCTCCACAATGTTGAAAAACGGTTTCATGCAGAACATTATTGCCTTCCAAGGTCGTTAGCTGAAATATTTGTTGGTAAATCAGAGGCATTTTTGTCAGTTTCACGGAGGACTGACTGCTACGATTGGACAAACTTGAGGGGGTGGGTGAAACTATTATGATTGGTCAAATTTGTAAATAAGTTGCCGTGATTGGAAAAAATTGCAAGGTCGCCTAGAATTCACGATTGATTGATTGATTGATTGATTGATTGATTGATTGATTGATTGATTGATTGATTAATTGATTGATTGATTCAATTTGTGTCAGTTGTTCCGATTGTCAATTGTTCCTGGAGGGTAAAGGATAGTTGTTGCTTTCAAAGGTCATTAAACAAGCTCAAATTTCTGTAAAGCCAGAGGAGCTCAACAACCCTTTGACAAATACTTACTCATGCCAAAGCTAAAGCTCTGAACATTCAGCAGAAACTCAACAACTCTTACATCTGATTCTTTAAATGAATGAATTTATCTGGATGTGAAAATGTGAGAGTTCAAAAAACACAACACAGAATGCAGGATCAGAAATATTTGGGGCTTAAAAAATGTTGTTTTCAGGTCAAAATAGTCTGAATGTGAAAAACCGATCCTGATCAAATCCAGATCCTGATCCTGTCATAAAAACATGCTGACATATTTGTCCCATATCGCCCCCTAATGGAGAACATTTTCCTTGGTCAGAAGCAGAGTTTGTTGATGTTTACGCAGCAGGTAACACTGCAGACAACTGACCACTGATCACCTGGTATGAAGAGACACCTGAGGGACAGGTGAGACACCTGAGGGACAGGAGAGACACCTGAGGGACAGGTGAGACACCTGAGGGACAGGTGAGACAGCTGAGGGACAGCTGAGACACCCGAGGGACAGGTGAGACACCTTAGGGACAGGTGAGACATCTGAGGGACAGGTGAGACACCTGAGGGACAGGTGAGCTTTGATCAGTCTGTGATGATGGAACAAGGAGGTTTGAGACACTTAGAGACTGATTTTACAGAATCAGCTGAAGGAAAGGGTAACATATAGAGAACTATGTGTTCATTTCACAGTAAATAAATCTGACTGGGAGCAGCTGAGCCTTTAACATTCTCATAAAATAAAGTTTGGGTCAGTGTGGCCCTCTTTGACCCCTGAGACAAGAACTTGAACTTTTAAAAACTCAGCATACACTTAGTTCACAGCAGCTAAATATGGGAAACGTCAAAGTGTAGTTGCTGTCTTTGTCGCTAATATGTCGTGTGGGGAAAAAAAAGTCATCAATGTAGTTGCTGTCTTTGTCGCTAATATGTCGTGTGGGGAAAAAAAAGTCATCAATGTAGTTGCTGTCTTTGTCGCTAATATGTCGTGTGGGGAAAAAAAAGTCATCAATGTAGTTGCTGTCTTTGTCGCTAATATGTCGTGTGGGGAAAAAAAAGTCATCAATGAAAAAGAAGCATAGAGGCAGTGAAAATTTGTACCCTTCAGTTTTTGCAGATAAGAGACTTGATTTTCAATCTAGTTAAAGTAACATTAATGCATAACCTGTGTTTTTGCAGATGGATGAGGGAAACATCATGGATTCTTAATGCCTAACAGTCTCGTCCTCAAACAAAACAAATCTATCAGTCATTGTTATCAAAGATGAAGCCTGAAATCTTTGACATGAAGAAAAGGTCAAACACTGACAGTCATACATTTTATAAACAAAATGAACCTTGTTATGAATCTGTTAGTCCTGGTAACACTTCAATGAACTGCTCATCATAATCCTTTGCTAAAGCATCTTTGACAATGATGCTGCTCTGCAGGCGCTCCTCATTTTTCCTTTGCCTGTCATTGGAGGATCTTTGACAGCCAGTCCAAGGGGGCATGAGAAGATGGACTAAGGTGACCTTAGGTGACCTTTTCAGCCCCTTAAATGGACACTTTCAGAAATCTGTCTGTGCTGTCTGTAGTGATGTTAAACTCTTCATCCTCTCGTGCCTCATTGGCTACATGAGCATGATGCAGAATGTTATTTGAATGCCTCTAATGTACAGAGACTTAAAAAAGAGACAACTTTTGTTCCATAGCTCTATTTTAGATGAAACTAAGTGCTGTGGATACAGCCTGAGGGTGAAATCTGGACCACATAATCAACCTGGTCATTAGTTTTCTTTTGAGCTGGCTGTTTGCACTTTGGGATTTAAAAATGCATCTGAATTGATCCTGCTGTTCACTATTTACAGTTTGTCTTCACAATGTAACACTGTGCAGACTGAGATAAAAGTACAATCCCAAATAAGATGGGACGTTTCATAAAATGTAAATAAAAAAAGAACATAAAACATAAACTCATAATTTATTCCTTAAAGAAAACATCATATCAGATGTTCAGACAACAAAATAACACCATTATAAGAATAAAATAAGGTAATTTTTAATTAGATGACAGGAATACATCTCCAAAATGTATGGACCACTGTGTAGCATCCCCTCTTCTTTAACAACAGTCCAGTCTTAAAGGGGAATGTCGTCCCATTCTTAACAGTCCTCGTCTTCTCTGCTGGATTTTTTTTTTTGAGATTATGATGTGCCAAATGTATTTAATTGGCGAGAGTTGAGGACTGCCGGTCAGTCAGTTCAGCATCAGGACTCTTCTACTACTGAGCCATGCTGTTGCAATAGATGCATTATGTTGTTTAGTATTGTCTTGTTGAAATAAGGGCTTCCTGAGACATCATCTGGATGGGTGCATGGTTTCTTCTCTAGATAATCAAACTCTAATTTATATCTGTGGATGGCACCGTGAACTGTGCTCACAGGAAACAAATTGGGGAAGAGTTCCTGAGCCCATACAGTGATCTCCACAACAGAGTCATGTCTTTTTTTAATGCAGTGCTGCCTGAGGGCCTGAAGTTCATGTCCGTCCAATGTTGTCTTTCATCCTTGTCCTTTGTGCGCTGAGATTTCTCCGGATGGTTGGAATCTTTTGATGCTATTGTGAACTGTAGATGTGGAGATATTCAAAGTCTTCCTAGTTTCAAAGCTGTGGAACATTTTTTTTTTTAAAGTTTTCCCTCAATTTTGAACAGTTTTTCCACAGAATGTTGAACCTCTGCCCAGCTTGACTTCTGAGAGACTAAGTCTGTGTGAAGCAAAATCAGCCATTTTCTTCTAAACACATTGAATAGGTCACAAGTGTATTTCCTTAAAACATTTAAAAGCCGTTCAACCATTTAGGATTTAATTGTGAAGCGAGACTTCACAAACTGTGTTTGAAATTTCGGTGTTCAGGATTTAATGAGCGGGTCAGATATTAGCCACATTACATCACACGATAACCACCAGCAGAAGTAGATATTGTCATATCAACATCCACAGGCTTCTGAAGAAGTTGGTGGATTGATAGTCTAACTGTATTTGTCTAGGCTCTAACGTTACTCGTCAGTAATCCATGTTGTTAAATGTGATAAATGGAGAAATAAATGATCGTTCTGATGGAGACTGTGTGGAACGAGGCTGAGCTCTATCAGTGTCTGACTCAGAGTCAGTTTTTCACAGAGACCTGCAGACAAACAGGGGCCCCTCATGTCCAAAGTACCAAAAATACTGGCATTTTTATGAATTACCACACAGAGATCATCTCCAACTCAACTGTGATAAATCAGATATCTTAATCGTTGGCCCAAAATCTCTCACTACAGCCTCTCAAAATTTTTCCCTCACTTTTGATAACACCACCCTAACTCCGTCAACACATATCCGAAATCTCGGCATTATTCTGGACACACACCTTACCTTTGAACATCACATGACCCACATCACCAAAACCGCCTTCTTTCATCTCAAAAACATAGCCCGTATCCGCCCATTACTCTCCTTCTCTGCAGCTGAAACCCTCATACATGCCTTCATTTCATCCAGACCCGACTACTGCAACAATATCTTGTATGGCTCATCATCTAAAGTCCTCAATAAACTCCAGTACATTCAGAATTCAGCTGCCCGTCTACTCACCCAGTCTCGCTCCCATGATCACATCACCCCCGTCCTACATAACCTCCACTGGCTCCCTGTTCCCTATCGTATCCAGTTTAAAGTCCTTCTACTAACATTTAAAGCCCTCCACAACCTTGCCCCTCAGTATCTTATTGACCTGCTCCACCCTCATATCCCGCCTCGTAGTCTTCGCTCCTCTGACGGTAACCTCCTTTCCCCACCGCACAGGACCAAGCACCGAACCTGGGGTGATAGAGCTTTTTCCTTCGCTGCCCCTTCCCTCTGGAACTCCCTACCCAAACACACCCGTGACTGCACTGACCTAACCACTTTCAAATCCCAACTCAAAACCCATCTTTTTAGAACTGCTTTTAATTGTTGATGCTTTGATCTCTGTTTTATTGTTTTGTTTTTAATGTGTCTTTATATACGTTCTATAATCTGTTAAGCTTTCATCTTTGATCTTTGTTATATTATGTCTTGTTTTAATCTGTCTTTATATACGTTTATAATCTGTGAAGCGTCTTTGAGTACCCTGAAAAGCGCTATACAAATAAAATGTATTATTATTATTATTATTCCTGGCATGAAATTACAGCCACACTTGGCAGAGAAGAGGAATTTGTGGGGGGAAAAAAAGTTCTGAACATTTTAAACAACTTCTTCTTCTCTAGTTTAGTTCTGTGGTGAACTTGCGTTTGTGATACACCGCCCCCTGCAGTTTGAGAACTGATGTAGCACAGAGTGTGAAAAAGCATAAAAGTCACACAATTTCTCTCGAGCAGATCTCGCAGGCCTCATTTCTGCACGTCATAATCAGCCCTTTAGCCTCTCTAAGATGCTCTTTTTATACCCAGTCATTTTGCTGACATGTTGCAAATTAACCTGATGAGTTTCTCAAATTCAAGATGGGCTAATATTGTGCAGGAAGTAGTAAATTGTCTCTCTTTAAAGATCTGAAATGTTGGTCATGTTCTACTGTGAATTAGATATGGGTTTATGAATTCAGCAAATCATTGTATTCTGTTTTCTATTTATGTTTTACACATCGTCCCAACTTTTTCTGGGGTTGTATTGAGAGATAATAAGAACAGGTGGAAACCGTACATCATGATAGAAAAACATACTGGTAGGAAAAAAGAAACTGGCTCAGATCATTGCTGTGATTCTGTTTGTACCAAATGTAGAATAAAAGTGGTTGTTCCAACAATGAAGTCGTTTTAAGAGCGATTTCTGTGTAACTTCAAACCCACCCAGATAACATGAAACATTACTTTTTGACTTTTTTCGTCTGTTTCTTTCATTTTAATGCTCATATATCTTCTCAAAGGTCAGCTACCGTCTTTGAAACAGACGTCTTCAGACTTTCAAGCTTTGATCCGTTTTTTATGTGTTATTCTTTGTGTTCCTTTTCCTCTCTGTATATGTGTCTAGACAAGAGCCTGGTATCTCAGCCTCTGCTGTCATCCGCCTCCTCTCTGAGAGACCATGCGGCGTTCTTTCAGTCTGAAACCATGCGACCTGCAAACGACCCCAAAGAACGTGACCCCTCCCACGTGAGGATGCTGAATGATGTTCTGCGCGACCTGGAGAAGAGCTTCATCATCCCACAGACACCGCCTGGAGTGTACAGGTAGGCGAAAAGAAAGTGTCTCAGAGCTGCTGCAGCAATGTAGTTGTTAATGTGGATGTATGTTGCATTAAAGTCATGACCTCAAAATTCTCTGTATGGCAGTTGTTATCTGGAAACCTCCAGCTGTGTGTTTGTAAAGGACTGTTTTTTGAAGGTCAGCAGTTCTTTACTGTGTGCTTATAAACTTCTACTCAGAGTGCAAATGGAAAGTTCTCCATTTCTCTAACATATCTATTTGTTAACATCAGACAGGCCTCCACAGATTTATAACCATGAGGGGAACACTTAGTGAAGGTACTCTGTGGGTTTGTCATGTCAATAAAAACAAGTAGAATCTTTTTTTTATCCAAAGACAAATAATTATTCCCGTGTTTTTCATATTTCTTTATTTTTTCCCTGCATTTCTTTGTGCAATGTTGTGGGGGGGTTTTTTTCATCTATTTTCCTTCTCTTCTCTGGAGCTTGGTCACGGAGGCTAAGCAAGTCGCGTCAAACATTGGTCTCGCTAGCATCTCTCTGGCTAATCCAGGAGGATTCTCAGGATTCCCAAACCAGATGGGCTACATAATCCCTCCAGCACACTCTGGGTTGACTCCTGGGTCCCCTACCAGACAGACATGCCAAGAGAACCTTCAAAGGAGAAAAGGAGAAAACCTTGTCAGATACCCAAACCACCTCAAATTACTTCTTTTGCACCATTGGGTCTACACTGTAAAAAAAAAAAATCTGTCAAATTTACAGTAAAATACCGGCAGCTGTGGTTACCAGGAATGTACCGTAAAAAAAGACGGAAAAACCATAAGAAACGGAAAATTGTAATCTATTTGACCAGCACAATACTGTGTAGCAGATTTCAGTCTATAACTTGTAGAATGACAGATTGACTTTACAGTATAGCCTCTTTCTGTCGATCAGTCAATCAATCAATCAATCAATCAGTCTTTATTTATATAGCGCCAATTCATAACAAACGTTATCTCAAGACGATTTCCAAAAGTGTTAACAGATCGTTTTATTAACAGAGACCCAACATCAAGACAAGATAAGAAGTCTGATCTCATCTTAACCCACCATGAGTACAGACCTTTGCAATATTTAGCAAGTTACAATGGAGAGGATAAACTTCCCTTTAACAGGCAGAAACCTCGGACAGAACCAGACTCATGTTAGACAGACATTTGAGGAGACTGTGTTGGGATTAGAGAGACAGAGGTGGGGGACACAGAGTCCATATTTCTGTGTTGTAGTGATGATGATGGAGAAACTGTAACTGTAAAAAGCCGTAGCAGCTGGAGTCTGTCAGGTCCATGGCAGCAGGCCGTCCACAGCAACAATCCAAAGAACCTAACAGACAAACTCAGAGACTCCCAGAGAGATCCATGGTTAATAACTTTAATGAGACATTAAGATTAGAAGTTAGACTGACAGATAGAGAAGAGAGGGAAACAGGAGCCTTGTGTGACTTCTGTACTGTAGTGTACTGTTGCAGTGGGTATTGCAACAATTCAAAGTAAATGTCCTCATGTTACTGTTTATTTGTGTTTTTTAAATATGAAGGGCACTGACTGTTTATGCTATGGAGTGTAGACAGCCTGTGTCACCTGTGTGATACATCAATGTACAGCAGGGTCTCATGTCCACTGTGTACCTTTCTCACTCACAGTAACAATTGTTACACTTCAAAAACTGCTCCTCTACATTTTTTGTTATGACAGCATTTAGAACCGTGAGTGAGAAGGGACCACAGTGGATATGAGACCCTGTTGTACTTTGGGATGCTGCGCAGGGGGACACAGATTGTGAACATGATACAAGGCATGGACCGACTCTATGCTCCATGTGGTATGGATGAGCTGAATTAAAACACTGTCCCAGTAGTGTTGATTTAAAGTGAACTTGAAAAAAAAGTTTTAGATTTTATTTCATAGCTGGCCAATGTAACCCATCAACACATGTTTTATTAATATACACAAAATTGAACTCACGATAAAAATCATAAGGTAACCCATGTGACCATTTTTAAACTTAACTCTTTCCCCGTCAGAGTGTTCCCAGCCAGCGCCAGCCTCTTTGAAAGACTTCAACTTTTAGACACAGAAAACTATTTTATTCTATCTTTATTTGTTCATGGGTAATCATTCATTCATTCATTCATCTTCTATCCTGCTTATCCTGTTCAGGGTCGCGGGTGGCTGGAGCCTATCCCAGCTGACTAAAGGTGAGAGGTTGGGTACACCTTGAATGGTTGCCAGCCAATCACAGGGCTGACACACAACCTTTCACACTCACACCTGTGGGCAATTTAGAATAACCAATTGACCTAGTGAGCATGTTTTTGACTGTGGGAGGAAGCTGGAGTACCCGGAGAGAACCCCCAGCATGCACGGGGCTGCATGCTACCGTGCAGCAAGTTAGTTATCAACATTCGATATTGGTAATTTTCATGTGTACATTTTTGACTCGTTCCCATTTACAAATGGTAACACTGTCATCTCCTTCGTCTCACCCATCTCTGTCTCTCTCTTTTTCCTCAGAGTCCCCACCGTCTTCCACATCTCCACGTCTGTCTCTAAGTGTAACTTTTTTCCCACCTCCTCCCTTACCACTGCGTCCATCGTCTGTCTCCCTCACCTCCACTTTCTCTGTAGCTTGAATATTCTTCTGAATGGAGATCATAAATTCAATTGTCAGAGTCTGAGTCCATGAGAAGCTTTAAGGCTTCTGTAACTGTGAATCGTTTCCAAAGTGCACTGATGATATATCCTCTGTAATCAATTACATTCAGGATACAGCTGCGTGTAACTTTGTTGCAACTCAGTTGTCCTGGATGAGGAGCTTCTTCCTAGTTTGTTTTGTGCACCTGGGAGTGTGTGGTAATTCACAAGATGCGCAACAGCGTGGACGTAGTCTCCAAGACATCACCCGTCTGTTCCTGATACAGTCATATGAAGCCAATCATTGGACAGGGCCATCTTGAATATGACGCAGACTTTGAGCTTCTAACAGCTATAGGGTGCCTGTCAGTCACGCGACCTGAGCTGAGTCTCTGATTGGACAAACCCATAATCCTAATATCTAATAAACTGCAGAGTTAGAAAAGAATTCACCCTTCCGTACAGTGTGTGCCGATAGTGAAATTAGCGTTTCAGATCCAAGCTGTTTTTGAACCAGGCTGTAAATATGCTTTTTAATGCCATAAAAGTCTGTTGTTGTTTTTTTGGCTGTGTGTGTTTGTGACTTCAGGTCTTTCTGCAGCCAGCCTCTGGTGGATTCTCCATGAACAGCAACTTTTGGCACTTCAGCATAGGCTTCATTTTTCTTTACAGGATGTTGCCCCTTGGAAAACACAGACTGCTGTAAAATCTTGTCAGTGATGGAGAACGGTTGTGACGGGTTTGACAGAATATCTCATCAATGGTGGGGAAAAAGTTAAAATCTCAGAAAAGCCTCATAAAGCTGAACGAAATCTGACTCTCTGTGTTTCAATGGAAGTCAGGGCAGAGAATGACCAGGTGTTTGGGAATGGCTGTACGCACTGTGATTGGCTCATCACGTTTGGGGGCGGGACTTAGCCAAAGGCCAATTGCTCATTTCACTGTATTAAAGAGGAAAACAGTCTATTTTTTTTCATCCAGTGCATTTACCAGCAGCAAAAAAATGTAACAGCTTGGTTTAGAATTTAAAAAGTTTAAAAACATATTTTTATTTGTTTTATTTGCACTGCTACACCCAGTGTGACTCCTGTCGTATACTGAGATTCACAGCCAGCTAAACTCTTTAAGACATCACATCCTCCAAGGAACAGGCAAAGTTGTGTTTGGATTTAATGCCAAAAATTATGAAACTGAAACATAAAGTACAGAAAGCATCGATTAACAATCAATACAAATATATAGACAATTTAAGGTGTAATGAATGAGATTGCAGATCTAATACGTACCCATCTACGGCAGAGCAAAGTCTGCAACTGCATCTCAATAAATGTATCAAATTACACAGATCATGACAAAGATGAAAACAGAAGGTATTTTAACAATGATACCCATTTTACTCACTTACATTGCCACTCCAAGGGCTGAAACATAGTTGGACAGGGAGAAGAAGAACATCTTCCTGTTACCTCACTTCCTGTAAATCGGTATTGGTAAGTAAACTATATAAAAAGAACCACATAAATGAACAAATAGTGCCCTCTAGAGACCTTAAAAGTCAACTGTTAATAGAAAGGTCCAACACAGTGTTAGTAAGTGAAGCGTCAGAGTTAGCCTGTTAGCATGGATGATTTTCAGCCAAAGCTAGATTTGATTGTGATTTATTTCACCCCAGATGGATTTGTGGACACTTCAGAGGAGACAAGAGGCAGTGACAGAGCCGTCGCTGGTTGAAACTGTTTCAAAAAGCTCAAAACCATCAAAACACAGACTGCTTTTCTATTGGAAGCACGGGGAAGGAAAAGCAGAGGGAATGCATCCTTCTTAATCAGCTTTAGATTATCATTAAATACCTCTCTGATGAGGTGATTATGACACATTTTTATCCCACCTTGACTTACAATAACTGAAAGCGGTCATACTCTGGTACAAGGACTTCATCCAAAGTGTTACTTAACAACTCAATGATAAAACCTTAAATTTCATACAGATGCAAAGTGAATAAAAAGGAAATCTTCTCCTTTCCGAGCTCTCTTCCTTTTCCTCATACTCTAACTTAGCCGGGGTCCCTAAATCATGTGCAGTCCTGTATAACACCAGCCATGATTTAAATCAGTCAGTCCTCTATCTCACACCCACTTCAGTGCATTCACTCCTTTTTCAGCTGACTGAATGTACGGAGCGCAGCAGCGATAATGTAACATAAAACTTACAGCTTCAGCCTGAACACATATTTATTCACTCTGACAAAAAAAAGAGAGAAAGGGAGAATAATTTACACCAAACAGGGTTTGATATTTCTTCCTGGGAGCAGCTTTTCAGCGCAGGGCAGCAGTAACTCATCGGCCCTGCACGGTGCATGTACCAGAAAGTGAGAGGAAGTTATTTTAGTCAAAGTGTCCAGCTTAAGAATAAACACAATAAATCACATCAATTCACGTTTAGTTGGAGAACAGCTGACCTTGAATGATAGTGGGGATTTTTCCTCATGGGCTATAAATCCTATTTCATAATAGTAAGACCTCTGTTGGCTTTGAGTCTGTGTTATACTTTCAGTATTTCCCAGCAGCTCTTTAGCCGTCTACTTTTCAGCTGGATTGGAGCAGGATAAATGGCCTCAGTGTTATTCACAGTTTATGGCAGTAATAGACATGTTAATTGTCCTAGACAGCCATTAGCAACCCAGCTAAAATTAGCTGCTCCATCATGCTTGGAAAGCATTAGGACTTAATAGCACTCATTTATAAAAGAAGTTAGCATTCCCTTACAAGACTGAGACAATTACCTTAAGAGCACACTCTTTCAAATGTTTACCTTGATGGTTGTGTTCAGGGCCGGCTGAAGGCTCATAGGCCGTTTCAGCGCTCATCAAAATATTGTGAGTGTAGCATAAAAAGGACATTAACAGTGGACGTACTACAAGATGGACAACTTTCTCTACTGCTCTGCTTGGTCATTGTCACTCTACTGCTTTCTTTCTCTCTCACTGACCTGACCTTTAACTTCTTTGCACTGCCCTGCAGAAAACAGGTTGGTCAGGACAGGTTGAAGAATCAGGCCTATGTTTGGTCTGAAGAGAGACTGAAAGTTAAGAGGTTAGTGTGAGAGTTTAAGATTAAGATTCTTGTGTCTGGGCCGCTGGTATAGCCCATATAGATTGTATATAGAATAGATAGCGTGGCTCCACCTTTTACTGTTGTACGGTTTTAAAGCCAAAAAACCTCCGTCACAGGAGCCGCCATTGTGCAGCCAGAGTCTGTGCAGGAGAGACTATGAAGGAAAATCTGAGTGGAAGCAGGTGACAAAACCATTCAATCTCTTCTTAGCTGTCCCTCCTGATGTAAATGGTAAATGGAATGGTAAATGGACCAGTACTTATATAGCTCTTTTCTAGTCTTTCTGACCACGCAAAGCGCTTTACACTGCTGGTGTCATTCACCCATCCACACCACAGTCACACACTGATGGGAGGAGGAAGCTAGAAACCATCAGTTTTATCTAACCCATTCATACCCATTCATACACCACTGAACAACAGTGGGAGCAATTTGGGGTTCAGTGTCTTGCTCAAGGACACTTCGACATGTGACTGCAGGAGCTGGGAATCGAACCACCGATCTTCCGATTGAGAGACGACAACTCTACCACTGAGCCACTGATGTATTTTACTGTTCTCAACAAACAAAAAAAAAAAAAAAAAAAACAAGAACGGCAGCTGTCAATCATCATTAAACAAGACTTAAACCCAGTTTTAATAACTAATGAAAAAGAAACTTTTCAGAAAAAAAGAGGACTTGGACACAACACAGCCTAATAATAGTTTGATATCACCACAGCACACAATGTGAGAAACGTTTCTACGAGGTGTACTGATTTTTTAAAGTCTGACCACAGCCCATCTGGAATGAAAAAAGAAGTGGAGTCTTTGACCTATACTGCAGCCAGCCACCAGGGGGAGCAGTTTTTATGGTGACCTCAGTTTGAGTGAGATGACGTACTTTTTTTTTTTTTTTACAGTCTATGTCATAGTCCAGTGGTCGAGGTCAAGGTTGGTGGTCCTGGTTCAGGTCCAGCCTGTTGCACCATTCCCACATGTGGCTCCCCACTCTTGTCCCATTTCCTGCTCTGTCCACTGTCCTCTCCGGTTAGAGGCATGAAAAATAACCTTTAGAAAATGTGTTTGTGTCTGCTGTGTTAAGTTGAAACCTTTCTCACCTACATTAATAATAAACATTTCTATAATACAGACAGAGAGTAGCAAACGAAAAGAAAAATAAGGAAGTCATCAGTAAAGAGTTGTGTCTGATACATACATTTTTAGAGCTCCAGTGAGAATTTTAAAGCAGGGAAACAAGATGGGAAAAATGAAAGAAAAGAAGAGTGACTATCTCTATAAAGTTATTTTGAATATCAGACGACCACTGGCAGCTAGGTGCCAGACTAAGTTATGATAATGGATTTTTTTTTTTGTCTTATCTTTTAAATACACATTTTATTCCCCACCAGAGGAGTGTTTGAATATATCTCTGTCTTCAACAACAACAACATAAAAACAGTTAAAAATGCCAGAATTAGCATGCTAAGTCGTGTAAGTGGCGTTTGTGCGTTCTCAGTGTCCTTCAAACAGTGTTTGGAGTGGTGACTCTAAAACTTATGGATGAAATTTTTTTTTTTTTTCCCCTCACACTAAAGTTTAATGACAAAGAACAGTTACGTTTTCTGAACTGAGCAGATGGAAAGAACACAATAAATATAAACAACAGCTTCCAATGTGCAGATATGTCAGCCTTCACCAGAACTTTCTTTTTACAGCCAACAAAATAAAACAGAGTTTTTATTTATTTCTTTTAATCTTCCATCCTCAAAGGGGCATTAAAGACCTCAGAAATCAGTGATGTAAAACTCTGTTTAGATGTGGATGTTTGACCAAAATCATCAATCATTCTCACATTCCTATGAACGCAGCCTGAGTGATCAACTGCTGCCGACACAGCTCGTGCTCTGCCTTTAACACATCACAAAGTCTCATCTCAACACTTCTTTGTCCACAGAGTGCACCAACGTCAACACAGACTGTTCTCAAAGAAAAATTTACAGTTCATCACTTAAGATGCAACTTAAAGAGGGAGCATTGTGGGGTTTTTAGGCTTTATCCTGTCTTTCTGGTGTTTCCATAGTAGCTTTACATGATGTTTGTCTTAAAAAAATATACTTATACATATATATTTTTTCTCACACTGATGGTCTAGAAAACCTTCATTTCAGCCTCTGTCTGAAACACTTCATTTTAGCTGCTGTCTCTTTAAGGCTACCCGCTTGATTGGCCAGCCTTCTGGAGGCCTGTCAAGGATGAAGCTAAGAGCACACCTTGGTGTTTGAGGCCCACCCATCCAACGTGTTATGAACCAGTTAGGAGATTCCTATGTGATGACTTCATCGTTTCAGCGAGTCTTGTAAAGATCTCGTGGACAGATTCTGGGATTTCTAAAATGTAAAAATGTATGAATATGTATATCATATATATATATATATATATATATATATATATATATATATATATATATATATATATATATATATATATATATATATATATATATACAAATAAGGTGTTCATAGTACTGTGCATGTAACACAACAAGGACAATGTCACCAAAAAAGCACTCTTCAATTGTAGCACATTGTTCAAAACCACTAGGATCAATACTGAGACATAAAATCTTATCTGTATATTTGATACATGTATATCTGTTAATTTAATGGCTGTAAACAATTTTCTCCACTGCTGCAGCTTCTGCTGACTCTGAAATGTGACTTACGATAATAAGAGGTTTGGGTCACCTGCAGGGTCAGTGGATGGTCGTAAGTTCACCCTGAGAGATCTGGACTTGTTTCTGTTTTATATGTCAGAGATCTAAAGGTGATCACCTGCGTTCCTGCTCCACCTCTGAATCAATACCCTCTGCAGGGTATTACTGCATACATCAGGCTGTTTATTACCATGATCAATGGGATGTTTTAGGAGCGGAGATGCATTACAACTCTAACTGGTTATTTTATTACTGTATGGCAGTAATTAAAATTTAGCATGTGCCTTGGACTTCCAGACACACACCCTGTGTTAGCTGAGCGTGCTGCTCAGATGATATGGAGATAATTCAAAAGAAGAGCCATTAGCAACGCTGAAATTATTCATGTGAAACCAATGTTTCAATTTATGTGAAAATGGTCCTATCTGCAAAACACCACCACCTTATTATGATAAGTAAGATTAATTAAAACAACAAAAACATCAACAAAGCATTATGTGTTCATTTAATGATTCCTAAACTGTGGGAGATGACTCCTTAAAGAGGGCTGAGGGTTATTACAGGTGGACATGGCAAGGCTTCAGTTAAAACTTTACACAAAATGAGTATGAGAGAAACTATAATTTCAAGTTCAAAAAAGCTTGTTAACATCTCATTTTGTACATTTGAGGCAAGAAAAAAGGACAGAGGGGCTGTGACAGCCCTGCCACTTCTGTAGGGCCTGTTGTTCTGCTTTCTTTCAGCCTCTTTGCTGTTGATGTTTTATTTTGATGTTTTCACCCGCTGGTTGCTGGCGGGTGGGTTTTGCTGCACCTGAAAAGGATCAGTCAAACCAGAATGAAGCCCTGTTTTCAGGTTTGATGTTAAAAATGTGTGTGCTCTATTAGGAACATGTTGTCAGCCTGAGACTACAGACCCCCTGAAGTGCACAGTGCAACAACAATAGAAAAAAAAAAAAATACACCGCTGAAAAAACTATATTTTGGGGATGATGTTTTACATGGAACATTTGATGAGGTGCACATTTAGACAGGTTTGATGGATGGGATGGAAGCATGATTTTTTATAAACAAAAGACAAAGGAAAGATTACAAATCCAACTATTTAGAGCACTAATAATAGAACAAATATACTTGACTTTGTCATTAATGCATTGATCCATTCGGTATAAATAAACAACTCAGGCCTGTTCAGGTATTTGATATAACAAAGTCATACTCAAAATATTCTCTGTACCCAGTGTGTGAAATATCCAGCCACATACAGGGGGTCCACCCGAATTAGTGCTCCAATATCAGGCTTATACCAGTCTTATAGAGCATGCAGTACAGATGACTACCAGTCATGCATATACACACTTAAAACACACATCACTCAGTCTAGCATCACCGTCAACAAAGCTGCAGACATCTGCAGCAAGCAGAGGCCTGTACTACAAAGCTCGATTAACTCATCCGGGATCTCTCTCTCCGTTTTCTGGGTTGACTTAACGAGACATCCGCAGTCCTGATAAGCAGTACTACGAAGCTGGATATCAACTCGCTGAGTCAATCCAGAGTCTTCCAGCCTTGATCAGAGCGCGCTCACATTAAAGGGGTGGAGTCTGCAGCGTCTGACCAATCACAAGCATGAAGAGACAAGAGAAAACCTGCAGAGCAGCCTACTTTACCGTGGAGGAGCAGACAGTTATTCTTTAGAAATACAAAGAATTTAAACACGTCATCCAGGCTCAGAGCGACACTGTTACCGCAGCAAAATCCAGGAAGGAATGATGGCAGAAAACTGTCAACTCTGTTTATGCGTAATTCATGAGATTATCCAAAATTAATTCATAGGACAATATTAACAGACAGCACTCTGATCACTCAGTTTGACTTTATTACAGCACAGACGTTTGGAGCAGAGCTCTTCATCAGTGTCCAAACTTTGGTTTATATTTTCCATTGAGTTCTGAGGCTCCGCCCCCGTCTGATCGCGTTTTGTGTTGGAATATTAAATAATATTAATATTAATTCTTAACCCCCACGTAGTTGCGCGTTCCATAAATTCCTGTTTCTACAGTTCTGTCATGTGTGACCATTATTATTAACATCATTATTTAAGATGCAAACAGTGGAGCTAAACAGACTTGGGGAACAAGAACAAAAACCTCCTTCAAAGCGGTCAGTGAGGCTTTATTTCTTCACTCTGTCTCTGATGTTTGGATGAAATCAACTGAATTTATTTATTTATGGATCCATCAGCTGACAAATGAAGTTCAGTCCATTTGATGAAAATCTGAATCTCTTGTACAGAATGACCTCGTGAACATTAAAATCGCATCTCTCCCTAAAAACTCTCTCTCTCTCTCTCTCTCTCCTGAGCGCTCTGCGCACCAACATTGACAGGATCTTCTAAAAATGGGCAGGGTCTTTTCCAAGAAAGCTGATTGGTCAGGAGGTGTCGTTTTTCTACCCGTTGATCTCTTATCCAGATCTTAACCTGCTCCGGAGCAGGTTAGCCTTTCAGCATAAGTTGCCACGGCGATTCATCTCGGTAAGAAGTGAACCAGCTTCGTAGTACAGAAATCCAGGGTTAACCCAGAAGTTATCTCGCTAAGAGAAAATCCAGCTTCATAGCGCAGGCCTCTGGGAACAACTCTGCTCTGCAACCAAACAGGACACTCGTTCCTCCCCCTCAAGCCCAACCCCAGCCAACCAACACATGGCAAAATAAATGTTTCCGTATGAAAAACAGAAGGTCTAGCACAAGTCATTTTTAAAGCAAGTTTTTTGATGCTCTGTAACAAAATGTTCTCAGATTCTCTAATAAAATAGGCTGTTTGCATCACATTAAAGCACTTTCAGAACAGAATGGAAGGAAGAGTGTTCATCCAATCAGCAGTGATTTGAGACGCCCCAGGTACTTACCTTTTTAGCTGGGGATTATGTTGAAAGTGTATTTTTTCTCTTGACTTAATGAGACATCCCATCTTAAAATATCATTTAAATTAAAGATTTCATCTCCTCCCGTTTTCTACAGAAACAAATCATACTATAAGAAGAGCAGCAAAGTTCCTTCTTTGGATCTGAACCTTAAATTGCTTCTCCCCTCGGCAGCAGAGCACACAGTCACGACGTGAAGCTGTCAGCACTGAATAAACGCTGCTCCTCTCGCCTGAGTAACACCTGGGACCAGCAGACACAGTTTAAACCCAATTTGTTGTGTTGCAGAGCCGGAGACGGCCTCCATTAAGAGTGGATGTCAGGCTTCCCATGGGCCACACCGATCGATAGCAGATGTCTTCATTAACAGAGGTGCTTCAAGAGGACCTCTTTCATAACTGGATATTCACTGACAGATGGAGGATGAGAGTCTGTTGCTCACAGAACACAGACAGGATACAATGAAAATCCTGTTTGTCCTGTATTCAATTAAATACACTACAAAGACAAAATATTTCTTGTTCAAGCTACCCGGTGCTCTGAGACGTGTCTGTAACGTGTAACCTTAGTGAATCCTGCTAAGTGTGTTCATCCAAAAATTAATCAAATTGTGACCTGCAAAGGGACTGCAGACCTAAGTTATCTCCAAGCCATCTCTGGTAAACTGCATTAAATGTTAGATATTGTCCATGGACCCTTTATTAAGCCTTTAGCTTGTATTTTAGCCTTTAGCCCGTGCTATCACTCTCCTGTTTAGCTTTCTTCTGCTCTGATGACCTTTAATGTCTGAAAGTTCAGCTCCAGTCTCCACCATCACTACTAAATAAATCCCAAAAAAGTTTTCAGTTGAGAAAAACACAGATGTCTCCTCTCACTACTAAACTTCATCAGCTGATGTGGGTTTATTATAGAGACTTTAACATGCTGGAAGTCAATCCGGTCCTTCCAGACCTGATTGAGAAGCTAAGAAATAGCATTTAGAAATAACCTTTATTGGTGCTGATAATCTCATTTTAAGTTGTGGATTATGATCAGGAAGATATCTAGGAGAGAGACTTTTTCAAGATCACTTAGAAAGTCCTTAGTCCTTTAATACTCCCTCAAGGAGGGCCCTTCACAGCAGACTGACCCTGACCCTTCATTTGGAGGCTCCGTCTAAGGAGTTTTGCAGTTAATGCAACTATTCAAGCTGAGCATTTCAGATTCAAAATAATTAAATTCATTTTCTTGTTGCACGAACCTTTCTTTCTTTCTTTCTTTCTTTCTTTCTTTCTTTCTTTCTTTCTTTCTTTCTTTCTTTCTTTCTCTTTATTTATTTATTTATTTATTTATTTATCTTGATTAGGCAACAGAAACAATGGCACAATCAGTCAAACAAAACAAAAACTTCCTAAGCTAAAACAAAACCTAAACAGGCAAAATGACAAAACCTCAATCGAGGAGGGACAGGAAGAAGCGTAGCTTATCGTGTTCTGCCCCCCCCCCCCTTTTTTTGGGGGGGGTGGGGGGGGTGGGGGGGGGTGCAAGAATAACTTTCCAGTGTTCCAGATAACACCAGCGTAACACCAGTGCTTTTACAAGATCAATACTTGTATATTTAAAAATTACAGATGCAACATACAACAAAGAACGGCAAATATAGAATTAAGAGGAAGCTTTTCCATCTAAGGGTATACATTTTTCCATATACAAAAATACAAAGTGCAAAAAGACTTCTCATGCTTCTCCAACTTTCTTATACCGATCCATGAAAAATTGTTTATAATTTTGTTTCAATTTTATAATGTTCCTACACAGTTTTGTCATCAGCTCAAGACCATTCCATAGGGCAACCCCACAAACGGACAAGCACATGCATTTTAAAGTTGTCCGAACTACAGGTTGTTTTAACATCAAGATTCCTCTCAGTTGGTAACCCCCCCCTTTACAAGCAAACATATTTTTAATATTTCTTGGTACTTAGTTATACATAACTTTATACATAAATTGACCTGTTTTAAATTTGACCAGGTCCATGAATTTTAATGTTTGAGAGGTTAAGGATAGATTATTAGAGTGGTCCAGGTAACCAGCATTATGCACTAGTCTTATGGCTTGTTTCTGTAATGTGCAAATCCATTGTAGGTTGGTGTTACCCCAGACCTCAACACAATATGACAGAGTAATGAGTGCATAGTACAAAGATAGAAGTGCTTTATAATTTAAAAAATGCTTTGTTTTACTAAATATTCCAATACTTCTTGAGATCTTTGTGGACAAGTATTTTAGGTGAGGTTTGCAGCTGATTTTATGATCAATTGGAACACCCAAGAACTCAATCTCGTGGACTCTTTCAATTTGGAAATGATCAATTTCCAGGCGAAGTTGCTGGTTACATTTGCGAGAACCAAATAACATAGCCTTTGTTTTGGTTATGTTTAGTGATAATTTGTTTTTTTCAAACCATTTTTTTTATTTGCTCAGTTCTTTGTTGGTATCATCAAAAAGCTGTTGGAGATTGTCACCAGAACATAGAATATTTGTATCATCAGCAAAAACAATGAACTTCATTACATCAGACACTTTACAGATATCACCTCCCAGCACATAACCTCACACCATCTCCTTCCACTGTGAGATGTGAGACAGCAGTACATCTTCAGTAGAAACGGATGTACTGTGTTGATGGAGAAATGCTATGGGATAGAAACTCATGTAAGACTCGGCTAGTATCATGCACATGTCTGTCTGGTGTAGAAATTAAGCAAAAAAAGAGAAAAAAAAAAAGAAAGGACCAATCCCTTCGGTCAGTAACTTTCAGAGCAAACAGATTTTTGTGTTACTTTAAAGCAAAAACTTGGGTGAAGTTCAAGGACTCCTGGGCAAGTGTTTGGGCCTTTTCCTCCCACCTGCACCAATATCGAACCTTTATCGACATGATGTTTAACTGTGTCTCGTCTGTTATATTATGAAGGAGGCAGACTGAAGAAGACTCCAAAAAACAGGAATGACAATTTTAACCTGAACCTTTAAAAGTCACTTTGTGGTCATTTAAGTTTTGTAAATCTAGCTTTAAGTCGAAGCTTCCGCTCTGTTCTGATGTATTCTTTCACTTCAACTTTTAACGTTTCCTATGGTCACAAACACTTGTTTTCCACCTGATAATTATTCATTCAAATAAATTAGATAGTGAAAAAAGTATAAAAAAGACTGAAAATTACTGATGTTGATAAATCATCACACAAATGTCATGTACAACTCTTACAGCAGCTTGTGAAACTGTTTTTAGCAATGAGAAAGCTTCAGGATGAAGTTGTATTGAATCATATGATGATCATTGATCATTTTTTGGCTGACTCTCTTTTTATTCAACTCTGTTTTTGTGAAGTCAAACCACATCAGCAGAGCAGCCTCTCTGTTTCATGTACTGGAGTCTTGTGGACACAGAGTCTTAACAGTGCTCTGACTTTGAGTCTAAACTGCACGCTGAAGGTCAGTGTTCCTTCACACCCTACAGCACCCGACCTGTGTCTTAACAGATGAAGAATCACTCCATTTACTCCCTAAGACTATCTGTTCAGCCACTTTAAGAAAAATCAATGTACTCCAGCCCTGAGGAGAGATACACTGTGAAGTCACTGCCATTCTGACCTACAAATGACTACTCTGCTCGCCCCCTAAGGCTGGACTGTATTTATATATGTGCTTTGCTGTGTCTGTGTCTGAATGTTTGTAAATTCTGCTGTGACAGGAAGACAAAGAGACCTGGATACAGAGGGGCTGAAAGCACAGTTATTCACACATAACAGCACCACTGACCTGTCTGTGACAACAGAAGAAAAAGGTCCAACTGTGAGAAACAAGTTTTCCTGTGTCATCGTCATCGTCAGCTGTGCTCGTCTTTTGTTGAGTCTGAGGGGAAAACTGAACTAAACGATGGGTCAGGACTGTCAGACCCTGTCATAATTAATATTCCATGGACTATTGTTGAAGATAATTCACCAAAACCTTTAGGGTGAGCTGGAGTCCTGAGTTCTCTTTTTAATTCAGAGTTAAATCAGATTTGTAGAACCAAAGGCAGATTTTGCTCTTCTCTGGTCCATCTTAACTGAGCTCAGGTTCGGGGATTTCTCCAGCATTTCTGGATCATGATCACATTTCGTTTTCCCTCAATTTGGTTTTTACCTGCATATTGATGCAGTGAAGAATTGTGCTTGAGTGTTGTTTTGAGTCCATGCGATGATTTCCACCACAGAGTCTTCCACCCATTATTGGGTTTGGTCCTTGTCCGTTTGTGCATGGGATGTCCAAACTTTTTTCAACAAGGGCCACATTTAATTTTGTGGACCAGCAGCTCTTATTGACGTATTTAATAACCATGAACCATTTCTTTTAGTGATTTCTGTAAAAATCAGTCTCTAAGTGACTCAAACCTCCTTGTTCCATCATTACAGAAAGCTCACCTGTCTCTCAGGTGTCTCTTCATACAAGATAAGGGATGCAACAGATTAAAAAAAGAAAAACCTCACGTTTTGGATCGTATCATGGGTTTGAGTCACACATCAGACTGTTGTTCAGTTCAGAAAAAAAAGAAGAAGAAGAAAAGAAAGAAGACAAGACAAATATAGCTTTATCCTTCGTAAAACTTTTGCCAATTAAATAAAAACATCATTCAACTCAAAATGTCCAATATGGTCAAAAAAAACTTAAAGAGCAATTTAAGGCATAACTCCCTCCTGTGAATATAGAGAGACATGGAGAGTGATCTAAAAACTAGTTTATGTCTACATCATTTTCACTCACTACCTCTGTCAGAGCCTACACCAGATTTATGCCTGTGACTCTCATAGCGGGGGGGTGTCTACAGCATCACTCTGCTGTGATGTTGTGAGCAGCAGTGCTGCAAACTTAGCAACTTGGTCAACAGCAACTTTTCAAACCCTTGTAGTGACTTTTATTTACCCTAAAAAGCAAAAAGCATCAAATCTTTTGGCTTTTCTGGAATTTGAAGACTCTGACCTTAAAGCACGTATCCTTATTTCTCTTCTCAACGTGCAGCAGGTACTGCCAGGGCCCCCCCCCCTTATCCAAAACACTCACAGACAGCAGTCCCTCTCAGCTGCAGCCAGAGCAAACGACTGCATGCAAATGAACCACACACGATTGTCTCTTTGTAGCCATGACTACCGCCGGGCTTGACTAATGAGTTTAGATTGACCATGCAGCCTTAATGTGAAAATGTACAACTTTTTTTTACAGCAACCAATCTGTTGACCATGTCAAACCGTGGAGAAGCATCTGTATTCAATTCAACAATCAACGATCATCTGCTGCACCAATATACCAGATGATCAGTGGTCAGTTGTCTGCAGTGTTACCTGCTGTGTAAACATCATCAAACTCTGCTTCTGACCAAGGAACATGTTCTCCATTAGGGGGCGATATGGGACAAATATGTCAGCAGGTTTTTATGACAGGATCGTCTCTCAATTTTTGTTTGCATCATCTTATATATAAGCTTATTTGCAAACCATGCAGTTCACTTATTAGGATTATTTTACACAATGTCAACTCTTGTAATTTTCACTGTACACAAAACAGGGTTTCGTAGGAGAAATGAGATTATACACACAAACTACAAAAAGGGCAATAAACATCTGTTGTGTCTTCATTAGTTGTGCAAAGTAAATGTTTATTGCATTTTAATACTTTTAGGCTGCAGACACCGTACGTCTCAGTTCATATTATGTTCCAAAAATGAGTAGTAGTTTCTTATGCTCTCTCTCTTTCTCTCTCTCTCTCTCTCTCTCCTGACAGGAACTTGTTATACAGCCTCCCTGGAAAGACACCACAGTTCTCCATCCTCAGGTTCTCCCAGGAGGCCGTTTTGCATTGCAACGTCACCAACAGAGCGGTCAAACACAGCTCTGCAGATAAGGAAGTACTCTGCCACAGCACTATGAACCAGTCCCTGTCTCTTATCCTCAGGGCCATCCGCTCCGCTGAGAGGCTGGTGTTTTTTGGCTTGGACTTGTTTGAGAATTACCCCGGTGATGGAAAATGATCCTGACTGACACGAATGAGATGAAACTTGCACTCCAATCAAACTCTAATCGTCTCAGTTTATGGAAGAAAAATTGAGAATCACAGAGCGTAATCAGGCCTAATACGTATCGACACTGCTCAACAGGGAGGTTATCAAAATTTCAAACTTATTAAAATCATTATTAACCTCCCAGCTTCACACTGAGTGAATATCTAATACCGGATCGATTAAACTTCATGAAGTCCAAAGTGAAAGAAGAAGCTTTAGACGTTTAGTTATTTAAATTATTCTCAAATGAAGGATTGAGAAAATGTTTTCCTAATTGATGGATGTATTCAAACTTGTTGCACAGCAGCCTTTAGATATGCAAACAGCACAAAAATGAGGCGATTTAAATTGCACTACACACAATTTCTGTAATAGCTGATGTGAAAAGAGGCACATGATGAACTTTTTTACATTTTACTTTCATTTGATCAGCAAAGTGCACTGTTTTATAGAGGCTTTTACCCATGCGTAACTAGGTGTAATAGCCTGTATGAGAGAAAGTATTTCCATGTGTTTGCACTTCAGTTGTACACTCTGAGAAACTGGTAAGATAGAAATAAGGCCAAATGACATCAGTCAGTGCGTTTCCATGTGCTTGAGTATCCTGGTTTTGAGCTTTGTCCCAGTTTTGATTTTAACAGAGATGCCCACATACTGAGAAACTCAGATTTCCATTCCCCAGGTTCTTGTACAGTGGTTCCTTGACTTATGAGTTGAATTTGTTCCGTGACGGAGCTCGTATTTAAAATTACTTGCAAGTCAAATCAGTTTTCTCCATTGAAATGAATTGAAATGCCACTAATCAGTTCCAGACCTTCAAAAAACACTGCAATATTTTTTGTTACATGTTTTTAAATAAGTGAAATATACTTATAAATAAGGAATAATGTATAAAAAAAACAATCCAATCCAATCCAACTTGATTTGTTAAGCACTTTAAAACAACCTTCATTGACCAAAATGTTGTAGAGGATAATAAATAAAATATATTACAGCTCACATTTCATGAAAGAGATAAAAGAACACTAAGAGATAAAAGAACACTAAGAGATAAAAGAACACCATACAACAGAATGTACTGCAATGAAGTGTTTTTATTTAGTTTAATGTTCAGCATTTATCTTGGTGATCAGAGGACTTGAAGATTCTGACAGAGGTGGAGGAGAAAGGCTGAACTGAATAACTGAATCTTATTGGCTGATTTTTGCCCTTATTCATCACAATTTCCTCACTTTAATCTGCAGGTGTTTTCCATAAAAACCTCTCCAATGAGCTCTGTTTTATCCTCCTTTTCAGATAGCTTCTAAAACCAGTTAAGCAGGTGTCATTGAATGGCACCCTCACACACACAGTTTTAACTTTTCTGGGTGTTTCTTTGGAATAAAGTCTGAAGGTTTCACCAAATAACTTCAGGAATAAGTGAACAAGTGAGGCTAGCTATATCTGATTTTGGCCTGTAACTTGAAGTTTAGTGTTCAACTCAAAGCAAAAAAAAATAGCCGAGACAAACTTGTAAAACTCATTGGGACATTTGTAAGTCAAGGTACCACTGTATCTCCATCCTGTGATGTTTCCTCTTGAAATCTGTCATCATTTTAAAAAGAGAATATAATACAAAAACTCTTAAGAATTTAGTCACCTGTATGCTAAGGTTAGCTTGACCACAGACCTGGGTTTTCCTGTGATGGCTCAGCATTGGTTGCTCCATCAACACCACCGTCTCCTGTAGTGGTGTGACCAAGCATCTTAACCAAGATTTGACAAATGGGAAAAATGTTCTTCCAGAGCTGCTTCTACTGCTCTGATGTTTGACCACATAATAACAAATCTTCTGTACTTTCCAGTGTGACTTGACGTTTTCCACCTTTGCATTGGAAACAGGCGTCAGGCTGCCTTCTTAGAGCCTGATTTGTAACAACTACCTGAAATGTGATAACAAACTGTAATAACTTTGGGCTATTGGGCGAAGTTACTCGTTACATTATAGGTTTTATTTCATTTATGATCTTTGTTACATATCAGGCTCTAACATGCCTGTTCATTGAAGATTTAAATAGGTCAACATTTTGAAACTTTCTTCCATTTAAAGTTCAAATATGACACAAAAAATTCAGTGTTCATCACTCCTGAAGTCAGACGACTGTATTGTGGCCAAACGGCTGTCAGCAACCAGGGTAAAAGCCTGATTTATACTTTACATATCAAATCAACATACATACATATCAACACAGAAGTATAAACCAGGCTTAAGGTTTATACAGTATATATGTCAATATCCAGTTTTCATTTGGAGTTCTCAAGGAATAAAAATGTGATGAGGCTCATCCCAGTTCCTGAATTAGAAATATGATAAATTTGATTTTTTATTTACTCAGAAATAAAAAAAAACTTATCAAAACCGGGATACTCAAGCCTAACGCATATGGTACAATTTCATGAGTTTTAGGGCTTTACTGGTAAATATGGTTATATAATCACTATCGTATTCTTTAATTTATTGTTTGTTTATAGTCACCAAAAACATTTTAGAGATAAGGGTTTAAAAAAACCTTCAAGTAAAGCAAGCAATACCCGAGTGCTCGCTGGCTGCATATATCTGGTATCATGATGACACTGGATAAAGTTTTATGTTGTAAAATATTCAGAAATAATCACAGTAAGTTAAACACAAGAGTCTCGAACAGCAATAAGCCATTTACAACCCAGCAGCTCCCTTTAGCTTTAAAGTACTTTAAGCTGTGGCATCTCATGAGCAATACTAAAATTCAACAATATTACTGCGATTAAAAAAAAAAAGACCTAGTTGTAAGAATTGTTTTCATAACGGTGTGTTTGGCAGAAATTTAAGTTATTTGTCTTCTTGCGATGAAGTCAACTGAAGGTGTCTTGAAACAGTTCAGCAACATTTTTGACATGTTCTCCTTCTTATCTGAGCTTGGAGGTTGACTCGCCTTTAAAAAGAAATTTAATGTCACAACTTTGAACCCTGCTGCTATCATCACCACAGTTCATGGTTTAGTAGTGACTAAGTAGTGATCAGTAACCTAAAGTTTCTTTCCCCTGCTTCCCTGACTTCCATAGAACCACTGGACTGGATCCAGTTTGAACATACCATAGGCTGTATAGTTAATGGATGTAGCCTCTGTGACGTCACCCATTTGTTTCTGACACAGATTTCTGAAGCAAAACGGCCGGCGTGTCCGTATTGGATTGGATTGGATGAACTGGCAGTCTTAATCCTGTGTGAACTGCCGAGTTAGAAAAAATTCACCCTCCGTACAGTGCATGCCATTAGCAAAATTAACGATTTTCTTTGTACCAGGCTGTAAACACGTTTATTTCAGCTGTGGAAAAACTGCCTTTTTTTTGGCTTGGTGTGTTTGTGACTTCCTGTATTTCCAGAGCCAGCTTCAAGTTGACACTCGACGAACTGAAGATTTAGCACTTATGCATTGTCTTGTATTTTCAGACCGGAGGTTGCCGCTTGGAACATACCCCATGTTGTTTAGCCAGCTAAATTAGCATGCTAACAGAAACGAACACTTCCGCCACAGTGTGATGCTAACAGAAGCTAACGGTGTCCACAAGCAGAAGGGAAACTCTATGAACTCATTTCTGCGGATTGATTTGACATGACACATGATCAGTTTTGACCAATCAGATTTAAGTGTCCCGCACCACCGAGTGAAATAAAAGCGGGGTAAAGAAACTAGAGATCCACAAACACAAAAAGGGGAAAGCCAGAAAACCACGTTTGATTTAAGGTCGTCGTAATGCTGCTATATTTGCTTTCAAAAGACTCTGAGACAATTTTTTTCAGTCTGGATCAGCTGGAGAATGAACACAGCCAAATGCTGCTTGAAAATCCAGTCCTGTTTAACATTCATAACAGTCTCAGAGAGTAGATTAGATAAAAACACTCAGATGCTTTAGCATAAACAAGTGAAATTAAACTGCAGATTGGCATCACAAAACACAGCCATTCCAGAGGGATGCATTACAACCATTATGCAGTGTTTGACAATCGCACTCTATTTCCACTTGCGGCTCTCTCCAGTTTGCTCAATGACTCTGCAACACTCTGCAAACTCTTAATATTTAAAGTGGCGACAGCCTGTTATCTCTCAGCCTCCTCGCTCTCTTTATTCTTCTCTCTCTCGCCCTTATGAAAGCCACCATGCAGGGATCTCGCACATTGTGCAGCAGATTTTGCCGTTCATGACAAGAGATTTAAGGGTCTGCGGCTGGGGCGCTGACTCTAACAGTCTACACAAACCTGAAAGGAGAAGAGAGCAATAAATGTTTTTATTAGTAACTGTTTGATAACTCATTAGTATGATGGATTATTATAGAGGAGAAAAAGTAGTGCACGTTGGTTCTCAGGCTGTAGCCAAATCTCTCAGTCATACCAAAGCTGCAAACTCACAAAGAAGCAGCTCCAGGAATTTAAAAGAAAGTGAAATCATTCAACATTTATACAAAAACTGGAAGAAGGATTCAGGGTTTTTTGTAGTTAGGCATGATGTGTAATAGAACAGTGTTTGTGTAAAACAGCATCACTAGAACATTTCTTAAGATGTGAAAAAAATGAAAAGATTTCATACTTTTATTTATTTGTAAAACTTAGAGTGTGATAGACTTTTATAAGCAGAATGGAAAGGTGGGATGGGTTGAGGTTTTGCAGCTTTGAATTTTTTTAAGTGAGTTGAAATTTTGTACAGTTACACAACTTCTAAAATGTTCATTGACATGATCGAGCTTCTGGAAAGATACCGGAAGCAATCTCTGCTTCTTAAGTTGCCCACATAATTGGTTTAGTCTAGCGTTTCCACACATAAAGATGCACCTTATTATTATTATTATTATTATATTTTTATTACTTTGTCTCAATTTGCTGCAAAGATTTGATACAAAACATTTTATAAAGGAAAATCAAGGGCGTGTATTTTGACATCCAATTTGCACCTCTGGTTTACGAAAAACAAACAAGTCAGGGGACAAAAATACAAATGTTCACTGCTTGATATCATGTGCCTTTTATTAGCAACAGATGCTTTAATTCAAATATGAAATGGCAAACCAAAAAAAAGCACCAATAATGCTCCAAATCTTTGTTGATGCACTGTCACTAATGTGGTCAGTTACCCAACTCTATATGCCAACTAAATATAGATAGAGGGATAAACTGGAGAAGGGATTGTATGAGGGTCCTGTAATAAATGTTTTATTACCCACAGGGAATCACAGTCAGCTTGGCTCCCCATGTTCAGAGACCACACAAAGAAACCTGCAAGAAAGCTAGCCGTACCTTCTGCAAAGGGGTTAGAGCTTTACCAGGTTCTGAAATTTATGAAGAAACTCCAATCGAAACACTGATAGAGGTGTAAGTACATGCTGTATCGTCACACACTCCTGAAGAAAATCTTAGAGCAAGAGACAAAAAATAGAGAGTTGATAAATGATTGAATACTTAGACCACAGCCTCAAGAAGAAGAAAAAAGGACTTAGTAAGGAGGAGCTCTACAGTTCTTGTTGATCATTTCAAAAACTGGTTTGTTCATGCTTGATGTGAGTGTTTCCAGGAGGCTCGCGGGAACGTTGCTCCAAGTGGTGAAGATGGCTTCACGGAGGGCGTCCACTGTCTGGAACTGACGTCCATTTTTGAAAACTTCCCTCTCCATCCATCCCCAAATGTTCTCAGTGTGATTTAGATCAGGGGAAGATGCAGGATGGTCCCAAAGAGTGAGCTTATTCCTCTGGAATAAGTCCTTTGTCAGGCAGCCATTGTGAATTGAAGCATTGCCCTGTTGAAAAAAACAGTCATTAGCACAACCAGGGCCCTCAGTCATGAAGGACACCCCCTGCAACATCTCCACAAAGCCAGCCACCATTTGACGTCGCTAAACAACCTGAAGCTCCATTGTTCCACTGAAGGAAAAAGCAGCTCAGATCATGATGGCGCCCCTTTTTTCTTAGGTTCTATTTTTATTTCATTTTGATTTTTTGTTTTGTCTAGTTTTATTAGTTTCAGAATGTTCTTTTTTGTGATATGGGATAGATTTCAGGGGCATGATGATACCATTTTAAAAAAAAATGTATTCACCAAGGACAAAAAAAAAACTCAACAACAACCCACTCTCTCAGACGCCGTCTGATGGTTATTAGGCTGCAGTAACGGCCTGAATTTGGGTCCAGGATTGTCCCTTGGCTTGACAGACAGTCGATCAGATCTTCCAACTCAACGCCAGTGAAATTTTTGGGGTCTACACCCACTTTATTTCTTTGTCCCACAACCAACACGTTCCTTGATGAAATACAAAATGACTGTCTTACGGCGTCAAACCTCAGCAGCGATGGCGTGCTGCAAGAAGCCTCTCTTGTGCAGCTCAACAATCCCATCACATTCAGAGAGAGAAAGCTTTTTTCGCCTTTTCCATCAGGAGGTGATGACAGAGTGAATGACTAAATGAAAATCACATGAAGACAGATTTCTCTGCAGATTTAGACTTTTTAAGGCTGTGGTCTTAAACTTCTCATCAGCCTGTTTGAGTTGAAATGCAGATCTCAGTAATTGACCTACTCTCTAGTTTGTGTCCCTTGTTTGTCACTTCTTTCTTTTTTTTGCACTGTGAAACTCTACTTTCCCTTTACTTACAGTCCATCAGTGAAAAAGTGATAAATGCAAATCCTTTTAATTTTTCATCACTCTTACGATTCTGTTCAGGAGTGTGTGTGTGATATTTGGTGATAGGCTGTAGAGTTTGATCACCTCATTAGTTATACACTTACTATTTACAAGTACCTTAAACAATCCCATTCAGAAAACAGAAAGTAACCCCTTTGAGCACTGAGGTTAGTATGAAGTACACAAATTAAGTTTGATGGCAGTTTAAGCGCAAAAATCAACAGAAAGATTATAATGACAGAAAATACAATCAACGTAACTTTTATGATGTGTTCACCTGAACTCAGACTTCATGGTTACTGTACTCTGTTATTAAGACTACAAAAAGTCCCATTGAAAAGTGAATATACAAAGAGAAACTTTGCTTCATGTTCACTATGACTGCACCACTTTCAAAGCTCATGCCATTCGTAACAGCTAAACGTTTTGTCTTGCATCAATCAGCCAACAAAGCTCTCTGGTGCTTTAAATTGATGTAAAATATCAGCTAGGTGCTTTAGATATTGTAAAGCAAAAAAGAGCAAAAATCAGGCTTGATCAGTGTAAGATTAAAAAGCCATTCACCATAATAAGCTATGGGTACGTCTGATTTTAAATCACCAACGCAAAAGAAATCCTTATTTGACAGAAAAAGTTGCAAACAGCATGTCAGCCATTATTCAAAGACTTTGCTGCACAACGACACAAAAACGAATGTGTGATAAAGAGGTTATTTGGTTTTCCAGACTTCTGACATGTTGAAAAGTCGTTTTGATTACCGTTGACCTGATTTGTTGTATGAAACATTTGCCTCACAGCATGAGTCTTTCACATCTGTTCAGCTATTTGCATGACAAAACATCCCTGCAGAATCTTTGTTTTATGGCTTAGTGCTTTCATCTCAAACTGTTGCACATAGAGGTTTAAAGTGGTTCCCTTACTTTTGCTCATTTTCTTCCTTGTTTTTGAAATTACTTGATTATTAACTAGAGGAAGCAAACTTCATGTGTATCCTCACAGAGGTCGTCTTCTCCTGACTTCACGCTCAGTTGTATAACCACTCCTAAACTGACACACAGCTGCAAGATAATGGAAAGTGAAAATCCAGAGGTGCATCAGGACATGTTTTCAGTTATGAAAACATGTTTGAAAGCCCATTAGCTCCAGCGTGATGTCACAAGAAGATAACCACTGTAGGAATCTGCTCTATTTACCGTTATAATGTCAGTAAAACATAGGATCACAATTTGCAGTAAAAAATGCATCATTGCACAAGTAGGGCCCCCACCCTACCTCTAAAGAGGTCTTAACCTGCAGGTAAAAAAAAAAAAAAAAAAACTACCTGACGTAGTTGGACCATGTGCTGTTTACTATGTATGGTATTTATTGTAATTTTAGATGGTTTGGAGAGGGATTGCCCATTGTTCTGATGGACCATAAATCCAAAACCTGAATAAAATGGAAAAAAATATGGAATCACCAGTCTTTGAGGATGTTCAATTTCAGTGAAGTTGGGACGCTGAGTGAAACAAATAAAAACAGAATACAATGATGATCAAATTGTGTTTAACCTAGTTGAATACACTACAAAGACAAGATATTTATTGTTCAAAGTGATAAACTTCATTGTTATTTTTGCAAATATTCACTCATTTTGAATTTGATGGCTGCAACGTGTTCCTAAAAAGTTGGGACAGGGTCATGTTTCCTCTGTGTTCATCACCTAATTGTTGAAGCTTTGGAGGTGGAATTCTTTACCATTCTTGATTGATGAACAACTTCAGTTGATCAACAGTCCGGGGTCTCTGTTGTTGTATTTTGAGTTTTGTAATGCTCCATACATTTTCAGTGGGAGACAGGTCTGGACTGCAGGCAGGCCAGTCTAGTACCTGCACTCTTTTACTACGAAGCCACACTGTTGTAACAGGTGCAGAATGTGTCTTGTCATCGTCTTGCTGAAATAAGCAGGGACGTCCCTGAAAAAGACGTGGCTTGGATGGCAGCATATGTTGCTCCAAAACCTGTATGTACCTTTCAGCATTAATGGAGCCTTCACAGATGGTCAAGTTAGCCATGCCATGGGCACTAACACACCCCCATACCATCACAGATGCTGGCTTTGAGACTTTGACCTGAGAACAATCCAGATTGTCCTTTTCCTCTTTGGCCTGGAGGATACCACGTCCATGATTTCCAAAAACAATTTGAAATGTGGACTCATCAGACCACAGCACACTTTTCCACTTTGCGTCAGTTCATCTCAGATGAGCTCGGGTCCAGAGAAGCCGGCGGTGTTTCTGGGTGTTGTTGATATATGTCTTTGTCTTTGCATGGTAGAGTTTGAACTTGCACTTGTAGATGTAGTGATGAACTGTGTTAACTGACAATGGTTTTCTGAAGTCTTCCTGAGCCCACGTGGTAATATCCTTTACACAATGATGTTGGTTTTTAATGCAGTGCTGCCTGAGGGGTCAAAGGTCACGGGCATTCAGTGTTGGTTTTCAGCCTTGTTGAGAGATGATGACTCTACCACTGATCCCAAGTCGCCCTACCAATTCTCAACCCACAAACTAAACAACTCACGATCAGTTGACAAACTGTACTATTAAAACAGCACTTGAACATTTTTTGGCATGTCTGTGATCTGCTTTTGTTCTTCAAAATTAAGCACCTCAATGAACATCCTCCAAGACTGATTCCATAATTTTTGGCAGAGGGTTGTCGTATCAAGTGTAGTGGAGCTGGCTCAAGTAAAAAAGGGTTTGCAACCTTTCATGTGTACAAAAGACATAAAAGGAATGAAAATCTGGTAGCTCTTTGTCATGTGTTGCATTTTATTTGTATAATTAAAGTCTCAGATGTGCAGAGATACATCACATGTGGATAAATGCCTTGTAGATTCAGCACCATGGACAGGGCCAGTGAGCACAGATTAAATACTGCAGTCTTTTTTTATCTCTTTCCATCTTTTTTTCATATTTTTTTTCTTTCTTTTATTTGAAACATCCTGTTTCCCCATCCATTTAGGAGACTTTTGGTCTTTGAGAATAAAGGGCTGTTCTGTTTTCTGCATCAAAGGCTGTCAGACAAATAAGCTTGGTCCACTGGGGGATTTTACAGATCACGGTTTTGAATAAATGACCTTTCAGAACAATGGTATGGCACAGTTAGGCTGACCTTATATGCAAAGTTAAATCATTTTCTAATAGGAATAGTAAAAAAAATACTGCAAACTGTTGTTTTGTAATTGTGCAATTTGCGCAAAATTGTGAATTTGTGATTGTTCCGTGTTGTTACATTTTTAGATAATTCCTCAAACCGTTCATGCTTACAGAAAACTGTCATTGAATTTTTGAATGCACAAAAAATAACTTTGAAAACATATTGAAATATGTTTCTTGGGTGAATCTTCTTCTTCCTCCCAAACTGTTACCATTAAATGAGTTTTTTAACGGTTGATGATGGCCTAGTTTCTGTACGCATGACTCTTTTCACTACTGTAGCTTTTACAAGATTTTTTGGCATGTTTCTTGTTCCCTGAACTGTTCAACTGATAAATTTTTAATACAATACAGAATGTTTCAGCGTCTTCCTTTGTTCCCTTTGGTGTCACATTTTAGGACATAAGTTACCCATATAGCTTTAATAAGAATAACCCATTAATAGATTTTTAAAACACATTTTGTGCACTACTTTTTATGAGTGCACACAAATTTAAAAAGGAAGGTAAAAGCAAAATAAGCAATATTTCTTTGTCCTTGGTCCTGAATGAGTAGAAGCTTTGCAATGAGTCTTTGTCAGTATATAGTTAAATATGGGCTCATTCTCATAACTTATGACGCTGTTTTCTGGAGTCTGGAGATCACAGCAGTCATCAAAAATTCAGTTTGTAGGATGATTTGCTCTGTCAAAGAGCACTTATCTGCTCCTGCATATTAAATATGGATTAAAGAGATTAGGTACACAGTGGTGTGAATTCAACACCAATAGAGTTAAACTTCAAAAGTGTTTGTACTGATCTACACTAAATACAGTTAAAACTACACTATGGAAAGAGACAGAGTTGCAGGAACTCTCATAGCAGGTCAAATTCAACTTTTAGTAAGCAAAGAGCAGTGTGCTAAACTGAAGTTCACTCAGCCTATCCCAGCTATCGCTTGACAAAGGTGGGGTTCACCTGGACAGGTTCCCAGTCTATCACGGGCCACCATGTAGAGATGGACAACAATTCATACACACACATTCACACTTACAGTATGTTTAGAGCAAGGGTTAGTTCATGTTAGTTCAAGGGCCACATACAGCCTAATTTGATATCAAGTGAGCCCAACCAGTAGAATCACAGAATAATCACCTATAAAAAACAACAAATCCAAAGTTTTTGTTTCCTTCATTTTAGTGTAAAAAAATACAAGTATAGTATAAAAATGTTAATATTTAATGAACTATCCTTCAACAAAACATTTCATGAACAGCCTGAGATTTCTCAAGAAAAATGAGTAAAATGTCAACAGTACTTAACCTGCTTATCAAATACACATGTGCTTTATAACTGATATATATATATATATATATATATATATATATATATATATATATATATATATATATATATATATATATATATATATATATATATATATATATATATACACAGTGTGGGAAATAAGTATTTGATCCCCTGCTGAATTTGTAAGTTTGCCCACTTCCATAGAAATTAACACACTCTAATTTGTATGGTTGTTTATTGGTTATAAGTATAGACAGAATATCAGTTGAAAATGCATAAAAAACACACAGTATAAAAGTTATAAATTGTTGTGCATTTTATTAAGTGAAAAAAGTATTTGATCCCCAACATTTCACTCAGAATTCTGGCTCCCACAGATTGGCTGGTGGCCATGTGGCACACAGCTGTGCTTATTTAACCAATCACCAATACTCCTGGTCTTAATTCATCATGTATATAAAGCACACCTGCTCCAAGAATCAGTTTCTTACATTCCAACTTCTATACCACCATGGGCAAAACCAAAGAGCTGTCAAAAGATCTCAGGGACAAGATTGTAGAGCTGCACAAGGCTGGAATGGGTTACAAAACCATCAGCAAAATGCTTGGCGAGAAGGTGACAACCATTGGTGCCATTATTCGTAAGTGGAAGACACACAAAATGACAATCAACTGTCCTCGGTCTGGAGCTCCTTGTAAGATCTCACCTCGTGGCGTGAGGATGATGCTGAGAAAGGTGAGGGAGCAGCCTAAAACAACACAGCAGGAGCTTGTTAATGATTTGGAGGCAATTGGGACCTCTGTCACAAAGAAAACAGTTGGTAACACACTGCGCCGTAATGGATTGAAATCTTGCAGTGCCCGCAAGGTCCCCCTGCTCAAGAAGGCACATGTAAAGGCCCGCCTTAAGTTTGCCACTGAACGTCTAAATGACTCAGAGAAGGCTTGGGAGAATGTGCTGTGGTCAGATGAAACCAAAGTTGAGCTATTTGGCATTAACTCGACCCGCCGTGTTTGGAGAATGAAAAAACAGGAGTATGACCCAAAGAACACCATACCCATGGTTAAGCATGGGGGTGGAAGCATTATGTTTTGGGGCTGTTTTTCAGCAAAGGGTACAGGGCAACTTCACCGCATTCAAGGGCCAATGAACGCAGCCATGTACTGTAAAATCTTGGATGAAAACCTTTTTTCTTTAGCAAGAACACTGAAGATGTGTCATGGATGGGTCTTCCAACATGACAATGACCCAAAACATACTGCCAGGACAACAAAGGAGTGGCTCAAGAAGTAGCGTGTTAAGGTCATGGAGTGGCCTAGTCAGTCTCCCGACCTTAACCCAATTGAAAACTTATGGAGGGAGCTGAAGCTTCGGGTTTCCAAGAGGCAGCCAAGAAACTTGCAGGATTTAGAGACTGTCTGTAAAGAAGAATGGGCCAAGATCCCTCCTGCGATGTGTGCAAACCTGGTGACCAACTACAAGAAACGACTTCTTGCTGTGCTTGCCAACAAGGGTTTCTCTACCAAGTACTAACTTGTGTTTTGCTTGGGGATCAAATACTTTTTTCACTTAATAAAATGCACAACAATTTATAACTTTTATACTGTGTGTTTTTTAGGCATTTTCAACTGATATTCTGTCTATACGTATAACCAGTAAACAACCATAACAATTAGAGTGTGTTAACTTCTATGGAAGTGGGCAAACTTACAAATTCAGCAGGGGATCAAATACTTATTTCCCACACTGTATATATAACTGATATAGATATAGATATAACTGAAGTGATTTTCAAAGGAACAAAACATTGGAATGTAGTACTGTACCTGAAGATTAAATCAACTTATTAAGATCTACGAATCATTTTAACTCTATTTTCCATGTCTGAACACAAATGGTCTCCCCAAACCTTACAAACTGAAGTGGGAACTGTTCTAAACATACAAAGAACCAAGTTACATTGTCCCCTGCCTTGTATATGATAACATATGAAAAATCTTTCTGAAAACGGGATCTTGAGTCACATTCAACCATAGACTGTTGATAGAATGGACAGCGGGGCTCCGCCTTTTACCGTTGTATGGTTTTGAAAACAAAAAACCTCTGTGATGGGAGTCGCCGTTGTGCAGCCAGAGTCTGCGCAGTAGAGCCTTACGAAGAACTCTGGGAAAACCTGAGTGGAAGCAGGTGACAAAAATAATTCATTTTTTTCTATCAACAGTCAAATCACTTCTTAACTCTCCTGCCTGATATATTTTATTATTTCCGGAAAAAAAAACTATGCAAGTATGACAGATGTCAATCATGGTTAAATGAGACTTCTCTGGGAGTCTCATTTAACGAGACTGAGTTTGTCTGTTAGATTCTTTGGATTGTTGCTGTGGACGGCCTGCTGCCATGGACCTGACAGACTCCAGTTGCTACCGCGTTTTACAGTTTCTCCATCATCATCACTACAACACAGAAATATGGACTCTGTGTTTACGTCTTTCTGTGCCCCCCCCCCATCTCTCTAATCCCAACACAGTCTCTCTCTCAGATGTCTGTCTAACATGAGTCTGGTTCTGTCCAAGGTTTCTGCCCATCAAAGGGAAGTTTTTCCTCTCTGTTGTAACTTGCTAAATGTTGCAAAGGTCTGTACTCATGGTGGGTTAAGATGAGATCGGACTTCCTATCTCATCTTGATTTTGGGTCTCTGTTAATAAAATTTATTATCATTTACACACTTGGGAAGCGTCTTGAGATAACGTTTGTTCTGAATTGGCGCTATATAAATAAAGATTGATTGATTGATTGATTGATTGATTAATAACTAATGAAAAAGAAAAATTTCAGAAAGAAAGAGGATCTGAACACAATGCAGCCCAATAATATCTAAATATCACCACAGCATACGGATGTGAGAAACATTTCCATGAGGTGTAATAATTTTCTAAAGTTTGACCACATCCCATCTGGAGTGAACAGAGAGGCAGAGTTTTTGTCTTGTACTGCAGCCAGCCACCAGAGGGGGCAGTTTTGTGGCGACCTCAGGCTGAGCTGAGTGAGATGACGTCCAATTTTTTTACAGTCTATGCATTCAACTGACTAGTCCAGAAACACGTCTCATTTTAAGTTATTCAAAGTTGAAAACAAGTTAAAAAAAAAATAAAAAATCTGCCGAGGGGATAAGAGGGATTTGCTTGTCAAGTGTCTAGAAAATAGAATTATGTCTTAATACAAGAAACTTATTAAAATCCACTTGGCAGATTTTTTTTACTTGTTACAAGCAATTCAGGTCTTGTTTTTGTCCTTAAATAACTTAAAAAAGTAATAATACTTTTTTTTTTTTTTTAAATTCTGGACTGGTCGGGTGCTGAATATGGCTCATATTAGGTCTAAAAAGAAGTTTCTAACCAAAAATAAGAAAAGGACTTGCTTAAATGTCCTTTTTTGCAGTGTATTAAATTGTTCTGGCTAGTTGTTGTATTTTTTGCCATGTTGAGTCTCGCAGTGGCACCAAATTGCACCGAAAGTTGCTGCATACACACTGAGCACTCAGGTTTCCCATTCAACTCCCAATTCAATCTGCAGGCTGGGCCAGTATGTTTGACATCAAGAGGTGTAACCAATGTTACTCATAAAAAAATCTGGTATCATGCAAAATATTTACTATGAATTTGATTTTATCATTCTACTACTCTGAAAAAAAATAATTCAAAATTATTTCTAACCAAGTGAATTAAACATTGATGTCTACGACAAACTGACTTGCTCAGTATAACAAAACCCATATCAAGTTTAGAAATGAAATATTTAAATACACTTTGAGATAATATTTCATAACAAATAACTGATTTCTTCAGTACGCTTGTATAACTTGTATAACTGGAAAAGTGAACTTTTTAATGCTGGTCATGCTTTTGTGGTTACAGCATTTGACAGTTTCATAGGACTGATTCTTTAATTGGTTACATATGTTACCTGACACTAGCGTGGTGTAAAATCAACAGTGTAGAGTTGATCAGGGAGTATGAACTTTAACTCCCTGAATCGACATCAGCTCTCTTTGAAAAAAAAAAAAAAAAAAAAATATATATATATATATATATATATATGTATATATATATATATATATATATATATATATATATATATATATATATATATATATATATATATATATATATATATATATATAGTTGTGGAAACACACATGATAATATCTGAAATAACTGTTCTCCGTTTCAACTCCAACAATGATATTCCTGATGTTTACATGGAGAACAGTGCAGTAAGTCGGTGAAGTTAATGAATAAAAAATCAGGTCAAACTGATGAACCCTTTTTACCCCTGCTATGAGCCATGTTACTGTAGCTCCCTGTGATTTATAAGTTTTATAAACAACAAAATGGAAACATAACACTCTAAACTTATTCACACCATGTGACTTTCATTATTTCCATAATCTCTTTAGAGCTACTGTCTCATTTCCAAGTCCTCACTTGCTGTGCCGCTTGTTTCTAGCCAGGAAGAGCATCATCGGGAGCGTGCAGCGTCCGGAGCACCGTGCGCGTCCCCGCTGCACCAGTGAGAGAGAAAGAGAGCGAGGGGCGGGCAGGAGATGGGAGCTGTGGGGGAAAATATAGAGTGATGAAAATGATGGCGACCGATGCGGAGGAGATAAGAAACCACATAAGCCCCTGTCCCGTCCCCGACAACAGTCTCAGCACTCTGTCCATCAAAATCACGCGGAAAAACCAGGATAGACACTGGAAGTTGCGGTTTATTTACCTGCAGTGCTGTGAGTACCCGACACACAACACATCGTTTGGTGTCATAAACCTGTACAGGCCACACAAACCCGGTCAGAAACTAACGATAACTGTGTCGCAACCATAATTTCAACTTTAATCAGGTCCCTGTCCTTAGACCATGAATGCTTAAACCATATTTGAGAGGCATGGTGCCATTGAAGGTGATGTGGAGGGGTGGGGGAGGAGGTGTACCGGGGTGACGTTTCAACGCTCGCGAGGACAGACATGGAGAAAACATTGTAAAATATATAAATGAGAAAAATTCAGGCTCAAGTTTTGCTTCAAAGCGTTATTTATATAAGCAACTTGGCGAAAGTGTTCACCTTTGAAGTACTGTGTTCCAAATTATTATGCAAGTTGTATTTTCAGTGAGCAGTGAATGTTTTAAAAACAGTTTATCTGGTTAGTACGGTGGCCCTGAGAGCTCACAGCAGCGTAACTTAAGAAAGCACATACAAAAAAAAAGAAAAAAAAAAAGACAAAACACAAGCTAATTAAGAAAACATCTTCATCCATTTGACAACACCTGTGCAGCATTTAGAAAACACACTGCAAAGACCACAACACAACACATAAAAAAGTGCTGCAAATAGACCACAACACAACAGAAGTGTCTCCAGAGGACACTTAAAGTGATGCACACGTCATGTTGTTGATGCAGATTTCGAGTCACAGCCCAATTGAGGTTATATTTCCATTAGTGGTGTTGAGTGAGAAATGGGATAAAAGCAAGTGCTTTTGATTGATTTTAACACTGTATTCACATAATTCAGATATTAGCATATTGGCTTATAATGTTTGTGTGCGTCACTCTTAAGTGTCGTCTGGAAACTGTTCCGTTTTGTTATGGTCTTTGCAGTGCATTTTTCTACTATGTTGTGTTGTGGTTTTTGCAGTGCGTTTTCTAAATGCTGCCCAGGTGTTGTCAAATTGAGAAAGATGTTTTCTTAATTTGCTTGTGTTTTGTCTTTTTGCATGTGTTTTATTTAGTTACAACCTGCCAAATTATTTTGCAGGTCGGTGAAAAGAGCATATATATAACCTGTGAGAAGTAAAAACTAGACACCTTTTAAAAAGTTTTGTTGATTAAAAGTAATACTTTCTACAACTGTATTGAAACTTCAATAATCTTTGTGCGGTTTTCCAAAGCTGCTCTTTGAGCTGTATTTCTTTTCATCAGTGTAAATAACTTTTCTTTATTAATATCCACACACCTACAGCCAAGTTGAGTTCCATGAGCAGACAGGCCAGTTCATGAGGTGATCGTCTTTTAAGCCCTGAAATGCAAAATAGTCCTGCCAACAAACGTGAGCCATTTGACGATGCTAATGTCCTCTTCACTGTATCCATGGTGGTAAGGATTGTCTTTTTCAACCATGGAAGAAAATTTGTCTTAGGAAAATGTCAGTACCCCTCAGAATTCATTTTTACACCATCCTGAGCCTAGAAAGGACCAACAAGTCCATCATCAGCAAACACCCCTAAGGCCTTTTTGACATCGCAGTTGAGTTGGGGCAGCATGACAGTTCAAAGTCCAACCAGATGCCCCCCATCAGGTCAGTCTGGTAACTCATGTATGGTGGAACCCATTCCAGATGTTTCTCCTGATGTCATTTCCTCAGTGTAGAACTTGTCTTTGTCTTTTGGACCTTTGCCATTGTAGATTTCCTCTTTCCTCTTGGCATTTGACTCTGTCCTTCTTTGCTTGGGTAACTTTTCTTAAAGTTAAATAAGACTTGCATAATAATGTGGAACACTTAGAAATGTGGTTTGTGTTAAAGGATCAGAAAGCTTTGTTGATTCAAACAAAAAGGGTTTTGTTAAAGCATACAACCTTAAATCCATCTCACTTAAACACTGATTCTTTCTGAACAGCAGCTGTCAAGATTTCAAAGAAAAGATCACTTGCATGATAGTTTTGAACATAGTGTAGATGAAAAGGGATCTAGCTAGTAGCTACTATAAAATGTAGGCTCGTCAAGAATACCTGCTTACTTACTACATACTATTCAAAGTAGTATGAAGTGGGTGGCTTGGAAAACAGCATATGTCTGCATGTCTAAATTCACTGAGTTGCTGCCGTGTGATTGGCTGATTAGATATTTGTGTTAATGAGCAGCTGAACAGGTGAACCTAATAAAGCCGCCTGTGAAGGTTCTTTCAAACAGAAATATGCTTTTGATGGATTTAAAAAAATAGCAACAACAACAACAAAGAAAAAAAATCAAAACAAAACATTGATTTGTTGCTTTCCCTGTTTCTGTGTTTTGTGAGAAAGGCTTCTTCTGTCAGTATCTGTGCATTTCCTTGATTTTTCCTCTTAAATTACAGCACAGATTCTTCACAGCCCAAAAGAACAACAATATGAACAAATAATGAAATTGTTTCCCATTTTTCTCCATAAGTGAATTTATACATTTAAATCCCTCCACAACGAATGTACTGAAATTTCAGCCACCAAACATTTTCGGCCAAAAGACTTATCACTGAAACATCACAGCTGAAACAGCATGTTGTAATGGTGCAAGCAAAAACCGTTGCCGACACGCTCTTGTCTGGATAGTTGTCTAGTTTAAGTTCCTCCCTGTCTGTAAAACTGAACATGCAAATAAATGTACGTTACTCAATCACAAGAGATTCCTATTCAATACATTCAACATGTTATACATCCACTGATGTACCGAAATGAAGCACTAGCTTGATGCTAACATATGTAGGAAATTGCAGTGATATGCTAGTGGTTAGCATACTTGTAACTTGTAACTTCTTTATTTAGAAAGGGACAGCACAATTTCATAAAACACAGGATTAAAAAAAGCCAGAATTAGCCAAAAGACTAGTTTTCATCTGTAGTTACATCAACATAACTTGCTCATGTTGTGTCAACCTGGCTGAATTTACTCTGTCTGTAAAACTGAACACACAAATACATGTACATTACTCTCTCTTCCAAGAGATTCTTAGTCAATCCATTTAACATGTTATACATCTCCTAATTTACCAACAGCAATATGGAAAATGGCGATAGCATGATGCTAACGAAATAGGAAATTGCATTGAGATGCCAGCAGCTAGCATACATTTATAAAATTTTGGTTTAAACACAAAATTTAACTTTTATCACAGAAACATATCACAAGTACTCTTTGTCAAATATACTGAAAATTCTAACAGTTGACCTCATGGATGGCCTACTTCAGTCAGTAATATAACAAAAAATACATAGACATTACATGACATGCAATTTTTATTTACGTCAAGTGATTTTCAGAAAATTCCTCTCTGTTGTAAGTTTAAACAAATACCAAAGGACAAAGTATTGTAAAACAGTGAAATGATCTGCCTTTAAATCATATCTTTAATTTATATCATTGTTAACGTTAATGGCCTCAAAAAATCCATAATGGTCAGGCCCTAATAAGAGGTGCGTTGTGTAGGATTAGAGAACCTAGCGTGTTTTTCTAACAATAGAGCCATTATGACTCAGCAAAAGAAAAAGTGATGGGTAGTTTAAAGATCTTTCTCACCTTATTATTTTTGAAAAAAATGGGAATCAAATACAATTTTCAAACAAGTAGTCTTTCGTGTTGCTGTAATGAGAATCAATTTTGTTGCCTGTAGAGATTTAAGAAGGAAATTTTAATTTTCAAGAAAGAAAAAGAAAAACTTGTCTTATCTTGTATCCATAGCTTGTCCTCTTACTGATGCATCATGGGAGAAAAAAAACATAATTTATTGACAGAATTACTCTTGCAGACAGAGGAACTTAAAAAATGTTGCGTAGAATGAGAACTACACCCACTGACACATTATAAGCATTAGTTTTATGTATTTTATTTATTTGTTTTTTGTTACTTAGGGAAAAATAATGAAATAAATAACCACAGTAGCAGACAATTGGTTTCTTGAGAATGACCCACTTGCCATGTTGGACATGCAAAATCCAACTAAAATCTGACTACTCTGGAAACAAGGCATGTGCATTTCAAGTTTAAGTACCATTTAATAGTTACTTGCATTTATTTGGAGAATGATTCAACCAAACCAGCCCTCTCAGCAAACACACACATGGGTTATGAATATTAATACTTGTATTGCATTCTTTTTCTTCCTTTGGCTCAATATATTCTAACACAAGAATTTAATCATTTAGTCACAATCTGTAATGATTTTGGACTCTTCAGTCTGTCTCTGTTTATGTCTGTGATCTGTTTTCAAAGGTAAAGTAGAGACAACAGGGACTCATCAAGCACTCCACTGTGTGCGCTGTGGGTGTAGAAAGAACAATAAACACTCCACAGGACACACATCCTGTCAAGGTTCTGTTTGTGCTTCAGCAGTGTAAATTGGCACCAGAACAAAGTGCTGGATAACATTTTAGTGAGGACTGTTATTTCTGAATGAGATAATATTTGAAATAAATATTCAATTTTTCAATAAAATACTGATTTGAAAATCATGACTAAAAACTGACAAAGAGGTGGATGAGATCATCATTTGAGCTCAGCTGTAAACATGTTTGGTTCTGCTGTTATATATTATATAGGATATTTTTTGCAAATATCCATTGGCCTGTCTTATCATCTCTGAAGGTTGCTGCTTGGTTTTACACAGGACCTGGTAGCAGGAAACCCTTTAGGACAGTGGTTCCCAACGTGAGAGTTGGGTAAATCAGCGTAGTTCACTTTCTTATTCCTTTTGTAGCTTGTTTTTGTCAGTTTTTGAATTGGCCTGTTGATGTATTCCCATGGCTGGGGGACACTGGTCTCTTGCACCACTATTTTGGAGGTTGCAGGCTGTAAAGTTTGGAAACCCCTACGTTAGTAAATTGTTAAGTCTATCATGAATACGACACCACAATGAGTTTCTATGTTACGTTTGAACCATTTACATCACCATGATTCAGACTAAAATAAGTCAAACTATGACTGTTTTTGTTCAGTACCAAATCAGAAATCAGATTCTGGACTGCTTTAAAATTAACGATGCATCAGTGTTACTGTTGAAGCAGTGATTCCTTGGCTTGATGTTTCTAAAAATCAATTTGGTGGACAAAAACATGATCTTTCCTTAATGTGTAAATCAACCCAGACTAAATTGTAATGAAAATTGATTAACAGAGGGAAGAAACTGGTATTATTCCATATAATCTGACCATCAGATGAATGTTAAAAAATGTTAGTGAAGTAGGGGGGCCCTGATCCAATATTAATATTGGATATCAGTCCGATATCAGCAAAAAACTATCTGATTATATCCACCTGCATCTAAAATCTCCAATACAAGCACTCTGATACATAGTCCATTCAAGACTCCGCTTCAGCACTTCTATCCAGCATGCAGAGCCCATGTGATCACAACAACAACAGGTGCTAAGGTGCCAACAAAGTAGAAAGGAGTAGGAGTGATGTCGGCCATGTGCCAGTATTTTTTGTTAAAGTCCAGAAAAGACAAATAGAGTCTGGCTGCAGACTTCACCCCTTTCTTCTAGTGTAATAAAATCATGTTACTTTTCCCAGTCCAAGCATGCAATGAATTATGATATTTCCGGGCTGACAGTGGAGGTTGAAGTCTGCAGGCTAAGGCTAGGGGCTTGAGAGGTGAGGTCTGCAGCCAGACACCTCAAAAAAAGATGCTGCAGCTGAGTACAAAACTTGTTATGCACAAGTTTCCAGAACTGGAGAAGTTTAATATATTTAATATATTTGAATTATTCAAGCCTTGAATACCTACAAATAGAGACACCATTTGTGCTCATATATTATTGTATCAATATCGGTATCAGCCAATACTCAGTGCTGTAATATTGGTACCGTTATTGTGTTAAGCATAAATGGACCTTTATAGATGTGCCACTCTACCTGTGCAGGGTGCACACAAAAATAATTACAATTTAAATGCAAATGCAATAAACTCAAATGTGACTCCTACTGTTATAATCATAAGAAATTTGCACCAGTGTATTCTGGTTGTGTTCGAGGGTACAGAGGGTGTGTAGCAGATGGTAACCTCTGTTATCATTCCTTTTGATATTTCTGTGTCTGTTGACATCTGCAGTGAAGGGGAAGCAGATTCAGAGTGGAATAGAAAGGTTGGGTGGTCAAGGTCTTTCACTGTAATGTTGGCTTTAGCCTCAGGATGATAACAGGGGGTTGACATGTTGTGTTAGAATGAATGATCCCAGATATGATTTGTGCAGTTTTGAGAAATGTTTTTCATCTTCAACCTGTGAGAAAATTGGAAAAGGAGGTGGAGCAGTAGAGTGGGACGGGTACAGCTGAGATATCACAGCTGTTATTAAGGCAACTTGATTTTGTGCTGCCTTTAATGGTAATATGAGTTTCTTCCACCACTCAATATCCCTGAGTCCTCTTCTTTGAAGAGCCTTTTACCTGGAAATCGAAGTGTCGATTTATATTTCTTGAGTAAATGTGTCGCTTGTGGCTCATAAAGCTGTGTACTGACATCTAGAAGGTTAAAAAACTTTAGTTTAATCACAACTTGATAACTAGATATTGTACTCAGTTTAATGAAATAGGATCTGAACTTTATCAACCTAACTAAACCTTTGTCAAGACTGAGCATGAACATATAAAACCCGTCCAGTTTCCCTTTCTCTGTACAAAGGTGCTCTGATTGATCTGACACAGCTCTGTTTTTTTTCCTCTAGATTTCTTGACAATTGCATCAATACTGGGAACTGGAATTCTTGGTAAGTTTTTCTATTTTCTAAACTCAGGTGCAGTTAACGCAAAGGAGTTAAAATGAACATTACATCCATGTAGAAAAGTATAGTCAATTTGATTTGAGTTGCAGAACACAAACTTTTATGAGTACAACATGAAAAATGGCCAAAATATGGTTGAAAAACAAAACCCCTAGCATTAATGTGAAATGATCCTCATCAGTCCAATAATGGTTTACAAACTCTTAAAGTAAGGGTAAGACACATCTAATGACAGATAAGATATGTCTAACAATTGGCTGAAAACCATTTGGCCTTGGAAAACAATAACTGATGATCCTTTTTTTAAACAAATGCTTTTTTATTATTATTTTTTGCACATTGCACAGGTCAGAACAAAAGAAAAACAAAAAAGATTTTACAGCAATACAAATCCCTCCGTTCCATTCAAAATGTGGGCTTTTGATAGAGAGTTGTGGTCACTTCTGAGTTTGGATAGTGTTATGATAGTTTGGATACCGCAATTTTGATAGCGTTTATAGTTTGGAGATAGTTTGAAACTGTTGGGGAACTTTTGTTTCTGAATGAAAATGACTTAAACCCTCCATTTCTGTACATCATTGGCCAAGTTACACAAATGTATTCAGTACCCTCTGTCTGTACCATTACATGGAAAACACAAAATAAGGTGTGTCTATCACCCTACATATAATAGAATGCAGTTGCCTCCTTATCACAAAAATCACTGAAGTGAAACAAACACATTATGTATGAAACCCAGTGAGGACCTAACAATATCACTAACTTATTAAGTAGTGTGTGTGTGTGTGTGTATGTATATATATATATATATATATATATATATATATATATATATATATATATATATATATATATATATATATATGTATATATATATGTATATATGTGTGTGTGTGTGTGTGTATATATATATATATATATATATATATATATATATATATATATATATATATATATATATATATATATATATATATATATATATATATATCCACTGAAGTAATCTGTAAGAATGAAAAAAACACAAACTCACACCAGAGCAAATAGTGATGGGCTGTAATGGCACCGTTTAAAAAGAAATGAGCAGACTTTCATATAGTACATGATTTATTACCAAGAAGCTTTGTTACAACAAAGAAATAATCTGCCAAACACAAATTAACTTCTTGTGCTTAGTTTATTTTTAAATAGGTATGTTTTCTCAACTTGAAGATTCTTTCTACTTTGGTCTGATTTACTCGTTCTGTTCACTGGACTTCCTCTTTATGATATCAGTTAATTTTAGAATATAATCAAGCCTCTGTCCATCTTTTGACTCTCACTGGCAGAACAAATTATGCTGTGGTTTATGAAGTGTAGTTAGCACAAGAGAGATTTTTGTAGAGGTGGAAATTACATGGGACATTAGATTTAACTACTTTGTTTTCAGCAGGGTCTCCATGTAGTTCCATTAAGGTGGAGCCCTTCCAAGTTAATACTTGTTCAATCACTTAAATCTCATATTGAAATCAGCACTACCCATTAACTTTTATGGTAAGCTCAAACCAGAATGGAAAGGAGGGTCTGCAAGAGACAATTATGAGCCGTGACAGTGACAGTCATGCCGGTGGATGGGCAGCATGTATGTGTTCAAAAATCAAAGTCAAAACCAGTTCTCTTGTTTTCATCTCCAGGTCTTCCTGTAACGGTAGCTCATGCTGGACTGGTGCCTTTTCTTGTCTCCTTCATTGTTGGTTTTTTTGTCCAGGTAAGTGGTGTACTGGTCTTCATGGATTGTTAGTTCTAGCAATTTGTGGGCTGTTTTGTTAAGTTGAGATTTAAAATCCTGTTTCATATTTAAGTAGTTTGTATATTTCAGACAGAACAAAAATGACACAGTTACGAGAACTTGGTGAATTTTAACAATTGGCATTTCGCTGCTGAAAGTATGTTTGTAAGTTTTAAAGACAGTTATCCAAACCAGCATCCAAAAACAAAACCATCAGACTAAATTAGTGTGAATCAGGTCATCATGAGAAGTTGCGGCCTGATTAAGTTAATAACATTTTAATTGTTAAATTAATTAATTAAATGGTAGGGATAGAAACACAGAAATACCTTTTTTTTTATTTATTTATTTTTAAAATATTCAAAGGATCTGTCCACAGAAAAGTGACTCTTTTCCAAAAGGAGGTATCAAAGGTCAAAGGACTTTTTGAGGAACTACACTGAACAAGTATATAAATAACACAGAACTTTTGTTTTTGCTCCAATTGTTCATGAGCCGAACTCAAAGATCTAAAAAGACATATTTCTCTTAAATATTGTTCACAAATTTGTCTGAAATCTGTGTTCGTGAGCACTACTCCTTTGCTGAGATAATCCATCCACTTCACAGGTGTGGCTTATCAAGATGCTGATTAGACAGCAGGATTATTGCACAGCCGAGCCTGAGGCTGGTGACAATAAAATGACTATTTGAGAGAGTGTGCAGTTGGCATGAATGTCCACCAGTGCTGTTACCCGTGAATTGAATGTTCATGTCTCGACCATAAGCCATCTCCAAATGTTTCAGAGAATTTGGTAGTACATCCAACTGACCTCACACCTGCAGACCACTTGTTTAGTGTATGTGCTTTTCGACTGCAGAAACTAGAGTCTAAATTTAGTTGGTGGTGTAATATACCTACTCCTTAAATTTGACCTGCCTGGGGGAAGTACTTTCCAAAGGAAGTATTTGATGATGATCTAAGCCCAAACTTAGGTTGATCTCTGCCATTTTCATGCTTTAGACATCAGAGCTGTCCGGTGTTCTGCTGGTCAAAGCTGTTTCAGACTTTCTGGAACAGCTTCAACCAGCACCGATTTTGTCTCCAGAAAACAAATTCATCTGCAGTGAAAATAAAGTGCGATCAGAAACAGCACAGGCTGAATATCCTCTATGCTAACTGCACATAACAATGCCAGCCTATCTTTACCTTTTATAGCATGTTCTTTGCTGAATGCTCTTCATCAGTGTCTTATTGCCCTCTACTGGTCTGGCAGTGTGTTGCAACAGCTTTTATTGTTTTCTCTATACGTCATAGTCCTGATTTGCAAAACCAAACAGGTCTTTGGCCTGCACTGAAAACACAGACAAAGAACCATGTTGTTCCTGGGAATGTTTTACCAGGAACTAAAAGTTCCTGGACCTCCTGGTTGAAAAGCACCTTAAATAAGACATTAAACTAAACAGTGCTTTTCACACTTTTCTCCCCCAAAAAACTGTCCCTCATGTTAGTTAAACAAGTCTAAATCTGTGTGTTTGCTTCTTCTTTCATAAACTGAAAAATGAGTTGCACAAGTCAACAGCATTCCTGTTAACAACTTTTGTTCTTAATCTTTTCTTATTCAGGCTCTACTTATTTACCTGTTTGTGGAACTTCTTCAGAAATGTCAGGTTGTGCAGTTGGAGTCTCTGAAGGTAAGCAGCCAAAAAATGTTTGTGCCTTCCCTCACTTTTGAAGCTCCATTGGTTCAAAATTCAGAGAATACTTTGAGCTCAGTAATTGAAGGTTTCAGTGGATGAAACATTTAAGGAAGGTAAAACTCTTTTAGTCACACCATAAAATTAAATGGCTTGTCCTCCATGCTCAGTTTCTTTTGATTAAAGCAGATGGCAGTGTAATGAAGGGCCAATGTTTGCAACAAGTGTGTTAACCTCATTCTGCATAATTATAAGGTTTATTCATCAGACTTGTAAGCAGGAGAAGGTTAGGTTGAAGTAAGCCTAAAATGATTACACAAGTGCCTTTTTGGCTATATAACAAGCTAATTCATGTCACACAGAAAGAGCGTCTTAATAGCTACTTTGCAAACATTCAGTTGCCCATGTGTTTTCCTTTATTTGCTCATCATACAACCCCAAGTCCAATGAAGCTGAGGCGTTGTATAAAATGTAAATAAAAACAAAATACAATGATTGGCAAATCCTGTTTGACTTATATTCATCGGAATACACTACAAAGACAAGATATTCATTCTTCAAACTGATAATTTTTTTTTTTTTCTTTTCAAATATTCACTCATTTTAATTTGATATCTGCAAGACGTTCCAAAAAAGTTGGGTCAGGGGCTACAAAAGACTGGGAAAGTTGATGAATGCCCAAAAAATACCTGTTGGGATCATTCCAAAGGTGATCGGGTTCATTGGAACCAGTGAGTGTCATGATTGGGTATAAAAGGAGCATCCCTGAAAGGCTCATTCATTCCACATTGTGAGCAACTGCATGAGCAAATAGTCCAACAGTTGAAGAACAATTTTTCTCAACATACAGTTGTAAAGAATTAATGGAATCGATCATCTTCAGTCCATAATATCATCAAAAGGTTCAGAGAATCTGGAGAAATCTCTGCACAGAAGCAGCAAGGCTGAAAACCAACATTGAATGCCTGTGACCTTTGACCCCTCAGGCAGCACTGCATTAAAAACCAACATCATTGTGTAAAGGATATTACCACGTGGGCTCAGGAAGACTTCAGAAAACCATTGTCAGTTAACACAGTTCATCACTACATCTACAAGTGAAAGTTCAAACTCTACCATGCAAAGACAAAGACGTATATCAACAACACCCAGAAACACCGCCGGCTTCTCTGGACCAGAGCTCATCTGAGATGGACTGACACAAAGTGGAAAAGTGTGCTGTGGTCTGACGAGTCCACATTTCAAATTGTTTTTGGAAATCATGGACGTGGTGTCAGGCTGCACAGTAGCACAGCTGTTAGTGCTGTTGCTTCACAGCAAGAAGGTCGCGGGTTCGAATCCCCTTTCTGTGTGGAGTTTGTATGTTCTCCCCGTGCATGCGTGGGTTCTCTCTGGCTTCCTCCCACAGTCCAAAAACATGCTCACTAGGTCAATTGGTAATTCTAAATTGCCCGTAGGTGTGAGTGTGAGTGTGAAAGGTTGTCGTCGCACGTTGTGGAAGTGTCAGCCCTGTATTTGACTGGTGACCGCCTCTCACCCTAAGTCAGCTGGGATAGGCTCCAGCCACCCGCGACCCTGAATAGTATAAGCGGTGTAGAAAATGAATGAATGGACGCGGTGTCCTCCAGGTCAAAGAGGAAAAGGACAATCTGGATTGTTCTCAGGTCAAAGTCTCAAAGCCAGCATCTGTGATGGTATGGGGGTGTGTTAGTGCCCATGGCATGGCTAACTTGACCATCTGTGAAGGCTCCATTAATGCTGAAAGGTACATACAGGTTTTGGAGCAACATATGCTGCCATCCAAGCCACGTCTTTTTCAGGGACGTCCCTGCTTATTTCAGCAAGACAATGACAAGACACATTCTGCACCTGTTACAACAGCGTAGTAAAAAAGTGTGGGTATCAGACAGGCCTGCCTGTAGTCCAGACCTGTCTCCCATTGAAAATATGTGGCACAATATGAAGCGCATAATAGGACAACAGAGACCCCGGACTGTTGATGAACTGAAGTTGTTCATCAATCAAGAATGGTAAAGAATTCCACCTCCAAAGCTTCAACAATTAGTGTCCTCAGTTCACAAACACTTATTGAGTGTTGTTAAAAGGAAAGGTGATGGAACACAGTGGAAACATGACCCTGTCCCAGCTTTTTAGGAAAGTGTTCAAATTCAAAATGAGTGAATACTGCGGAAAAAAAAAAAAAAAAAAGAAAACAAAAGTTTATCAGTTTAAACAACAATTATCTTGTTTTTGTAGTGTATTCAATTGAATATCAGTTAAACAGGATTTGTAAATCATTATATATATATATATATATATATATATATATATATATATATATATATATATATATATATATATATCTCAGTGGCGATTGCTCTAAGACTGCAAGGGAAGCTCAGCTTCCCCTAAAATGTCCCCATAAAAAGTGTTGATATGTCCTGCTGTGTGTACATTTCATTACCTAAATATGCACTAGAATACCTTCATCTTTTGTTCTGAATCAGCTACTTATCACAGGTAACTGGTGCCACTTCCTTCTCATTCATCCCCGCAGCGTCTGAGCGCTTTAACACAGTCGGACGCTGAGCGTCTTCAGACTTCAACAGTGTAGGGTAGAGTGGGTTGTTCCACTGTGGAAACTGGACGGTCATTGGATAAACGCTGGGCTTTGTCCCACCCATCGGACGCTCAGCGTCTCTGGGGGTCTATGAGGCAGTGGGCTGGCCTGGACGCTCAGCTTCTGCATGATGATTGGATGATCTTTCTGAGGCTGAATCCCTTTTTGATTGACAGTGAAATGAGCCAATCAGCGATCTTGAAGTAAAACCCTCTACCGGAGACTTTTTAACTTCTACATTCAGTTGTTCTGGACTGATCCGGAGGCTTTATCGATCCCCAGCGAGTTTACCTGTCTTAAAAACGACGAGCGTTGTGTTTAAAGATTCAAAAGATTCTCTTTTCACCAGCAAGCAGCTACAGCTGCAGGTGTAGAGGGGAGCTTCTCCTGTTTAAAGTGGCTCAAGTCTTACACCCGCAACACAATGGGCCAAGGCCGTTTAAGCAGTCTAGCTCTGCTGGCCATTGAGAGAACACTGGTAAAATCCCTGGAAAAGACACCTAGTTGGTACGACAGGGTCACAGATCATTTCCTTGAAAAGGAACGTATATATATATATATATATATATATATATATATATATATATATATATATATATATATATATATATATATATATATATATACATTTTACACAACTCCATTGGAATTGGGGTTGTACTATAAATGGTATCTGTTATAGGAAAACTATCTCTACTTCTAAAAATACTAGAAATAACACCATTCTGATTTCATTACTTGACCAGTGTGTCTTTTTGATTCCAGACAGGTGTGGCAGAGTGTATTGTGATGGATCAGGTTGGTATGGAGGATCCAGTCCACATGGAGGAAGAGGACGATGATGAGAGTGAAAATGCAGAAGCAGGTAAGGAACCTGTTAATTTAAGTGTTGCATTTTAAAGAAATTCATTTGTCTTCTGGTAAAGCTTAAAATACAGTTTTTATAAGTTTACCCTGGCAGAATTCATGTTTTTTTTTTTGGCCATTCAGAAAAAAATGAATGATAACACAAAACTTTTTTTCTCTGTCATGGTAAGTGATTGGCTGAAGCCATTTATTATCAAACAACTGTTTTTTTTTTAAATTATAATGACAATAGAAATGACCCAAAATGACCCTGATCAAAAGCTTATGTTCTCTTTTAATTTTGACCTGGTAACATGCACACAAGTTGACGCAAACAAATTTGAATGGCCACTGAAGGTAACCATTCTCACCTGTGATCTCTTTGGTTGTAATCCATGTGTGTGAGAGACCCTTGCATCTTTCAGCCAGTGCTGCACTGAAAGCAAAAGAATTGCCAAAGGATCTGCAGGCAAAGTTACTTGAACTGTATAAAACCAGAAAAAATTTGATATCCAAGGAATTGAGAACGCAAATCAGCAGTGTTCAAACTCTAAGACGTGGAAAATGAGGGATTCTGTTACAACCCAACCATGGTCAGGTAGACCAACAAAAATTTCAACCGCAGGGGACAGGAAAATTGTTCGGGGTGCAAAGAAAAACCTACAAGTAACTTCAGCCAAAATGTCAAATGTCAAAAAAGTAGTGTGGCTGTTTCAAGATGCACAATCAGGAGGCACTTGAAGAAAGATGGACAACATGGTCGAGTCGCCAGAAGAGAGCCATTACTACACAAATGCTACAAAGCAACCTGCTTACAATATTCAAAACAGCACCAAGACAAGCTTCAAAAACTTCTGGAACAAGTCATTTGGAGTGATGAGACCAAAATTAAACTTTTTAGCCACAACCATAAAAGTTACATTCAGAGGGGTCAACAAGGCCTATGATGAAAGGTACACCATTCCTACTGTGAAATATGGAGGTGGATCACTGATGTTTTAGGGATGTGGGAGCTACAAAGGCACATGGAACTTGGTCAAAATTGATGGTAAAATAAACACATCAGAATACTGGTGGAAAATTTGCGCTCAGCAGCCCGGAAGCCGCACATGGGACGTACTGGGATGTTCCAACATGACAACGATCCAAAACTCAAGGCCAAGTCGACCTGTCATTGACGACAGCAAAATAAAGTGTTCTGGAGGAGCAGGTTCTGGAGTGGCCATCTCAGTCTCCTGACCTCAGTATCATTGAGCCGCCCTGAGGAAGATGGTAAATGGACCAGTACTTGTATAGCGCTTTTCTAGTCTTTCTGACCACTCAAAGCGCTTTACACTGCCACATTCACACACTGATGGGAGGAGGAAGCTGAAACCATCAGTTTTTTAGCTAATAATTCATACCCATTCACACACCACTGAACAACAGTGGGAGCAATTTGGGGTTCAGTGTCTTGCTCAAGGACACTTCGACATGTGACTGCAGGAGCTGGGAATCGAACCCTCGACCTTCCGATTAAGAGCCGACAACTCTACCACTGAGCCACAGTCGCCACACCGGTAGTTCATACAGGACAGCCCAAGAGTTTACAGGAGCCAGAGACTTTTTGCCAAGAAGAATGGGCAACTTTACGATCTGAGAAAACAAAGAGCCTCATCCACAACTACCACCAAAGACTTCAAGCTGTCATTGATGTTAAAGGGGGCAATACATGGGTTTGAGAACTGGGGTATGTAAGCAAAACTGTATATAATGATCATGTGTTTTAACACCACTAATCTGCATTGCAAGAATTTAATTTGTAGATCACACAAATTAACCTGCTGGGATGGTTGAGGAAATATCTAAGAGAGAAAAGTTCACCTAGTTTAGAGCTTTTTTTTAAGAGTAAACAAGAAAGCAGGTCAACCTTTCAATAAATAGATCTTATTTGTATAGAGAATGACATTTAAAACCACACACTGACACATCAGTAGACAAATAGTCATTGCTAAAACAATAGAGAGTGATTCTGATAGGAAGTAATAAAACAGGGACATATTATGTTGTCCATTGATCAGAGTACTGGCAGTATAATCCCTTGCTCCTCCTGTCCACGTCTTGTTTATTTGGACCAGATTGTGAATCACAAAGACAGACTCTTCATTTTCTGAGTCTGTAAATGTTTAATGAAGATCCTGGAAATTGAGTCCTTTCTACACAGCTGCTTTCATCGCTGTCAAAACGTGTTTGTGTGTTGGTTGTTATGTACCTGTAGAGTTAAGAGTTTAAATGGTCACAACACTCATAACATACTGAGCAGAAAAAGTCCAAAAAAGATGTGAGCACACAAAACTCTTAAAGATAAAGTTGGCTGGAGAATCTGACACTGCTGCAATAGATGTTCTGTAGATAATCTTTGGAGGCGTACTATGAAAAAATTAAATTAAACAGTACAAAACTGAAGAAACACACCAAAAAAAGATCTTTGTAGACCAAGCACCAGAGAGGTTTAGACATTCAGTAACCCATGATAGTGGAAAAAAATCAGGGAAGTGAGGGAACAACAGGGTTTAAAATGGAAAAGGGAGTAAACATAACAAGACCCAGGTGCAACATATTTGAGAGGAACCCCATGATGAACTGTGAGGGAGACAGCTTGACATGATCTGAAAAAGAAGAGAGCGAGACAGAGGTTAACAAAATAAAACAGGCAATGCAGAAATAACAAATTAACTTGACAGGTCTGACAGTCAGGTCTTTTTCAGTCAGGAAAAAAAGCATTCCCTCCCTTGTTTTCTGTGAAACCAGCTGTATCTGTCACACAGGACTCAGGGACACGTGAAGTTCTCCCATCACAGCTGATCGAGAGTGCCCTCTTTTTGTCCTAAATAAACTGCGCTTCACACCATCTGGAGAAGTCATTAAACAGTGACCTGGGAAGGCAGATTTGCAGGGACAACTAATATTTATTTAAGTAAATATCAATATTTAGCCTTACACATCCATAATTGTGTCTCAGAGGTCAGGACAATGATTAGTCAACTTATCAATATTCCACCCAACGGCTAGCTAACGATTTCTCAAATCACTTTTTCATAGACATTACTTTTTAGTTATTGTAAACTGTACATTCATGATTCTTATCACTGCTTGTAACTTGTCACTAGCCCTTTAAAATGTTTATTTTTTTCTGCCATTGCTGTGTTAGATGTAAGGTGGTGTTATTTAATTCTCCTTGGTACACTTCCATTACTCTGTGATGATTACTGAAGAACTTTTTCCACCTTCAGTGTTACCTTCAACCTGAACAAATCAACTAAAAAATCTTTCATGGGGGAGTTAAAAAAAGATAATAATAATAATAATAATAATAATAATAATAATAATAATAATGTTGATGTGGTTGCATAAGTGTGCACACCCTCTTATAACTTGGGATGTGGCTGTGTTCAGACTGAACCACCATACCTGCCATCATTTAAAGAGCCTCCGATTAACCACGAATGGTATCTGGAAACAGCTGGATATCAATCTGATATCCAGCTGTTTACTGAAATTGTATAGATGCATATTACATCAAAAGCCATGGTCCCATGGTCTGCAGAGGAATCTTATTGTTAATAGTTATTGCTTAGGGGAAGGCTACAGAAGAATGACCAAGGCTTTAGAAATATACAGCAACTACATTAGCTACGTTATTTAAACAATAATGGGGTGTTAGAGGGATGTGTGGGACCAAAACAACTTAACATGAGCCAAAAAGTCTCTAAAGTTATAATCCTGTTCTTTGTGTCTCACACTGCTGACTCTGATGAGACCACGCTGCATGTAAAACGGAGGCTTCATGGTGACGTAGGCGGGCCACGCGTGTGCCCAAAGTCTGCTTTATATTGGAGTAGTGTCTGGGGACAGACCAGCGGAGGAGCGGCATTTGGTTTGGACATGAAGAAGCGGGTTGTTGTCTGCAGACAGAGGAGTTTCCTTCACATAGGCTGACATCTGAAGGATACCGCAGATATTCGAATGGATGATTAGAGTTTGAATATGAACTTTTCACCTCATATTCAAACAAATATTCGAAGCTCAGATAAAAAGTGACAGCCCTATTGTGGATATGTTGATAACATTCTGAAAAGATTTATCTTGGCCCCCCCCTTTTTTAACTTCAGAAAACCCTCATATTATAACAGGGCTGTGTTGTCTTTTTATATCCAGGGTACCTGCACTAGTGTGTTAATGCTTGCCCTTGGTGTGGACGAGCAGAGAGCATGACAAAGCCTACCTTTTATGTACAAAAAAGAAATGTGTTTATCTATTCTATGTGAAAAGGCCTGCCAAATACAAGTCTAATGTTTTGATATTCTGTAGTCAAAGGTGAATCGTCCCTGCACACCTGTCTCCTTTTTATGATTTTAAGTCGCAGCATCATGTGGCCAAACAGTTTTCACATGTGTTTACCCTCTCAGGCCCTCAGGGATGTCAGTCATTATGCAGAAAACCTTTCAAGCATGATTATTGCTGGATTAGTGATGAGGCTTGTTCCCGGCTGATCCTGTTATTTACTAATAAAAGAGCTGAGCCCTTTCAATTCATGTTTGGATTTGGTAGACACCTTTTTTATGGAACAGTTAACAAAAATAATATTAATAAATATGATATAAAAATAAAAATCTATTCAGTTTTTTTCCACTTCCTGATTATGATTCCATCACTTTTAGCAAACACAGAAGAAAAGTTTACCTGCCCTAGTGCCCTTATTGTTGAACCATTTAAGCCCAGTTTCCAAGCAGTCTAGTATGGACGGATGCCTATAGCTGCATCAGCTACTTAATAGTGTGACAGTGTGACAGTACCACATTAAAAAAAATTAGTGTCAAAAGAATTGAAAGGAACAGAAACATTGGTGCTCAAATCAAGGAGACTCAAAATCTTAAAAAAAAAACAAAAAAAACCTTGATTTTACGCAGTGCCATTTTGATATGTTAAATCGATAGTTTAGTAGATCTGCTTTTAAAGTTTAACCAAAGGTAGCTGGACCTTGACTTAAAAAAAAATATGTTTGAAGGAAGTCTTTCTAATGAGACACATCTGAACTATGTTTAACCAAGTTTAGTTTCCTTTTAGATTAAACTCTGAACCTACACAGACTGATTTATTATGGATTGGGGTTTGTGTCCGCTTGTAAAAATGTGCCTTTGTAATCTAATCAAATTAGACTAAGATGGTTTATACCAATAAAAAGTGCATGTGCCAGCCAAACACTTGCTGGTGTGGAGTACTGCCACCTTTTATATTTAAACTCAGGCACTAACACAGATGGTTGGACAGGGTGTGTTTGTCTTTTATGTGTGAATGCCCTACTTTTATATAGCAGACTTCTGCATTGCCATTAATTTAACAGGCTTGTTGGCCATTAATTTAATATGCCTGTTTTGACTATGATATTTAATAATGTACACTCTGCCAGGACAACTCACATCAAAGTTATTACACCATAAACATACGGTACGATTATGATTGGCTGAGTGGTCCTGCTCTGGAAGCTCTCCACCTGTTTGTGCAGTATGTATGGAAGCTCAAACCAAGACAAGCGCAAATAGACCCCTCTGAATTCAACGAGGACTCTTTATGCTCAGTTACAGCTTAGTATTTTCAAAATGGGACTTTTCCAAAGTGGCTTTCCATGATTCTCAGTTCAGAAAAATCAGCTATTTTCTTGCAATTGTTCTCCATCTGGCTCCTCATTTCAGCTCCTGTCTCTTTGTCCTCTTTATGTTGATTAAGCAGGTTTTCAGAAGCCTGTCGAGGGTCAGCGAAGGCAGTACCAAGAAACCCCACCGCTAAATCACTACTTGAAATTTGAAATTCTAAGATCAAACTAGAGAAGAGAAGTTAGATGACAGACAGTGCAGACCAAATGAAGTAAGGCAGATGACTGTTCAAAGAAAATGTAGAACTAGTCACAAAAGTTGTAGTGAACATTAGAAACGTAGAAACATGCTGTGAGAGTCTTGGGAATTTCCTTTGTTAAGCAATTTGGTCAACGTTTGTAGGTCTCAAATAAATTGAGCTGGAATGTTTCAATATTCAAAAAATTCTAAGTACATATTTAAGTCAGTAAGTAATTAAGAAAAGTCAGCTTGTCCACTTGTGATGGGATCACTTAGGACAGATGTTGATGCTGGTTGTAAACAGGGTATAAATGAGGACCGACTGTCAATCTGAATGATTGACTCGTTCTTCTCTGGAGTTTGCAGAAGTTTGGGGTCAAGTAAACAGACAGCTGTGCAGACTTGTTTCTCTGTGTTTTACAGATACAGGTTTACTTCAGCCAGATGCCATCCCTTTGCACCACCAAGAAGACAGCCTACAGCCAAACCTTCATCTGCTCGGCCACCTCTTCCTTTCCTGGCACATGAGCCACGCCTTCAACTGCATCCTTCTCTTCCAGTTGTAAGTAAACTTACAGGATATGAGTCCACAATTGGCTGAGTGGGTGGATATGTTGTTACCAGTTTTTTTTCCCCTGTTTATATGCACTCCAAGTTTACCTCTGTTGATATGCTGTGAGCTCTTCTTACAAAAACTATACAAATTATTTGTGATGAGCTTCAGTTTTTCATATACTTTCTTAATGTTGGTCTATTTGAAAGAACTGAGCTTTGTCTGATGGTCTCCTCGCCAACTTTTAGGTTTTAGGTTTTCATGCAGAAGTGTTAAAACTGATATTTTTACAGCTTTTATTTGGATCTATCTATCTATCTATCTATCTATCTATCTATCTATCTATCTATCTATCTATCTATCTACCTATCTATCTATCTATCTATCTATCTATCTATCTATCTATCTATCTATCTATCTATCTATCTATCTATCTATCTATCTATCTATCTATCTATCTATCTATCTATCTATCTATCTATCTATCTATCTTCTTTTTCAAACAAACTCCTAGTTCTGCGTAAAGGCAGACCAATCACAATTCCTGCTACTACTGGTTTAATGGTGTGGAGGAGATTTTCTTGGCACACTTTTGGCCCCTTAGAGCGCGGTCACACTGTCCATCCAAACTGTGCTGAACTCAAGCACAATTGCCCCCCCCACACACACACACACACACAGCGCCGCTCCTCTGCTGGCCAGTACAGCCCAAAGTTACACCACTTCAACGTGAACCAGACTTTAGACATGCATGGCTCATCTAAGTCACCATGAAACGTCTGTTTACACGGAGCGTGGTCTCACTCCACAACAAAAGGCATAAAATGAAGCCCTTACCAAGTATAAACAAAGTCAAATTGCACATCAGATTAAACTGGAGAAATTCAGCTACAAATGCTGTGGAGTCATACTTCAATCAAACCTTCTGTTCCTTTGACTAATATTTGAGTTTTCACTCTGAGCCAGTGACATAAATACTCATACTGACACCTCTGAACAAATTTCACGAGTTGTTCCCTTTATTATGACACCACAATGATTCAGATAGACCTCGTACATGCAGGGATAAACTCTTTTCAATTTGGATGTGTCATTCTTCTAGCAGAGACACTAAAAAGAGACCAAAAATGTTCCACACAATATCACATAATGAGACGGACACACTGCTCTGATAACATTTTCAGACTGATCAGGTAAGACCAGTCAGTTCATTGTGTGTGTGATCTGAAAGTATTCGGGCCGGCTGTCAAACCTGGTCCAGCTGCTGCAGAAGGCAGAGATGATAATCCAGTGTAAACTACCTGGCTGCAAACAACAACAGACAGACACAGTTATGAACTTGCCGATGGATTGCAGCATTTAGCAGCTAAGAGCCACATATTTCCCCGAGGAGTTGAAGGACGGAGCAAAAAGATTTTAAATACTGACTTTCAGAGCATCAAACGTCCAGAGAGATGAATTGAAAAGAGTGCTTAGCTGCTTTGTGTGTGCTGAACATCTGAAGTGTTTTTATATATTTGCAGCCTTGTAGATCACACAGAATTGCTCCAAGTGACATAAGTCTGAGAATGTAGTTACATGAAAGCTGCAATGAATTGCTTTTAACTTTCCAATCAATAAGTGATCCCTGAAGTGCATGGTCCTTCCCAAGGAAAATCTTTAAGTATGAGGTCACTAACTGAAAATAGCATTTTAAGAATGTATAAGGTGAAGACCCTGTGCGGACTATCTAAGTGATCTTGAAATCCTCAGTTTTATATTTGTCTGTTTGTGATCCATGATTTAAAACCAGATTAGCCAAAATAGTTTATTTCTAAAGCCCCATTACCACCAAGCGGGCCTGATCCGGTTTGCATTTCAACAGCCAATTGTGTCCTTCTTGGTAGGTGGTGTGCAAGCTGGATGCTGATAGCTGTGTCAGCTACGTAATAGCCTGACAGCATAGCAGCTCAACACAGTGTACCCCGCAGATAAATCCAACGAAGAAGAAAAATGCGATGCATTAAACTGTTTGTGATCCCATTTTCCAAATAACAAGAAATTTATCTTCACAAAGTTGACAGAAGATTTAAACATTGGAGGGTTCTTTTTACCAAACAACGGACTTTTGTGTTTCTAGCTCCACCTTCTAAGGTCAAATCAGTATGTCTAGCACCACAACAGCAGGGTACCAAAAAGTGGATGGTACAGGTCTGTAATGTGGGGACCTGTCCTGGCTTTAGTCAAAGGAAACGCCAGAAAATATGTGCAGTAGACGAACCGAACTGAACCGCTTTAATGCTATTACTCAGTATCTGTGGTATTTTCCTCGGAGAACTTGAATCCATCCGCACTACGTAAGTACAAATAAATATATTACCTTGTTGCTTTGCATCTTGGAAAAAGATGTCTTGAACAAAGAAAAGTAGAGTGAAAAAGAAGAACTGCTCCTCTCCATGTCAGAGGGTGACGGTGCTCATGGGAAACAGAGTCTTTACCCCGGAAACACTCAAACAGACCTTACAGTGCCTTTAAGTTCGTATCCAGGTAATAAGCAGAATAATATATGGTTAGGATTTTATACATTATTCCTTACTGACATTATATATGCTATGTTTTCTGTATTGTTTTCCAACAGTTATTAGAGGTTATTAGATAGTTCAGTATTTTCGAAGTTGGGTTTTTTGAGGTACTAGACACCAATAAGCGTGTTAGCTTCATGGGATGCCAATCAGTTCAGCCCTTTTGTTGAGAGAGCAACTGATGAACTGTAATGAAAGGCAGATTATCAACTGTAACAGACTCGTCAGCTCTACCACATCATTGACCAGATTTTATCAGATCTAACCAAAGCACCATTCGCTGTGTTCTGAGTTGGTGGACGCTCTATTTAGTGTCACTTGGAGAGCAGCTCTTTGTTTGAGAGAAAATCAATTCATCGCGGAACAACCTGAGCTGAGAAAAAGCATTTAGAAATGACTTATTTTGGCGTTAATATCTCATTTTAAACTGTGGATTACAGTCAGGCATATACACTATCGTTCAAAAGTTTGGGGTCACCCAGACAATTATGTGTTTTCCATGAAAAGTCACACTTTTATTTATCACATGAGTTGTAAAATGTATAGAAAATATAGTCAAGACATTGAAAAGGTTAAAAATATTGATTGATATTTCAAATAATTTTTTTCCTTCAAACTTTGCTTTCGTCAAAGAATCCTCCATTTGCCGCAATTACAGCATTGCAGACCTTTGGCATTCTAGCTGTTAATTTGTTGAGGTAATCTGAAGACATTTCACCCCACACTTCTAGAAGTTGGATTGGCTGGATGGGCACTTCTTGCTTACCATATGGTCAAGCTGCTCCCACAACAGCTCAGTGGGGTTGAGATCTGGTGACAGCGCTGGCCACTCCATTACAGATAGAATACCAGCTGTCTGCTTCTTTTCTAAATAGTTCTTGCATAATTTGCAGGTGTGCTTTGGGTCATTGTCCTGTTGTAGAATGAAATTGGCTCCAATCAAGCGCTGTCCACAGAGTATGGCATGGCGTTGCAAAATGGAGTGATAGCCTTATTCAAAACCCCTTTTACCTTGAACCAATCTCCCACTTTACCAGCACCAAAGCAACCCCAGACCATCACGTTACCTCCACCTTGCTTGACAGATGGTGTTAGGCACTCTTCCAGCATCTTTTCAGTTGTTTTGCATCTCACAAATGTTCTTCTGTGCAATCCAAACACCTCAAACTTTGATATGTTCGTCCATTACACTTTTTACTGATCTTTCTCTGTCCAATGTCTGTGTTCTTTTGCCCATATTAATCTTTTTCTTTTATTGGCCAGTCTCAGATATGGCTTTTTCTTTGCCACTCTGCCCTGAAGGCCAGCATCCCAGAGTTGCCTCTTTGTGGGTACTATTTAATGAAGCTGCCAGTTGAGGACCTGTGAGGCGTCTATTTCTCAAACTGGAGACTCTAATGTACTTATCTTCTTGCTCAGTTGTGCAGCGGGGCCTTCCTCTTCTCTTTCTACTCTGGTTAGAGCCTGTTTGTGCTGTTCTCTGAAGGAAGTAGCACACCCCATTGCAGGAAATCTTCAGTTTTTTGCACAGAATAGCCTTCATTTCGAAGAACAAGAATAGACAAGTTTCACATGACAGTTCTCTTTTTCTGGCCATTTTGAGCATTTAATCGACCCCACAAATGTGATGCTCCAGATACTCAACCTGCTTCTCTAACCAGCTAAACTGTTTTCAGCTGTGCTAACATAATTGCACAAAGGTTTTCTAATCATACATTAGCCTTTCGATGCAATGAGCAAACATATTGTGCCTTTAGAACACTGAAGTGATACTTGCTGGAAATGGGCCACTATACACCTATGTAGATATTGCACCAAAAACCAGAAATTTACAGCTAGAATAGTCATTCACCACATTAACAATGGATAGAGTGTATTTCTGATTAGTTTAAATTTATCTTCATTGAAAAAACAGTGCTTTTCTTTCAAAATAAGGACATTTCTAAGTGACCCCAAACTTTTGAACGGTGGTGTATCTAGAAGTGGGACTTTTTCAAAATCACTCAGAAAGTCCTCACAGGGACTTTCAATAAATCATCATGATGAATAATCATGATCTCACAAGATTCCGTCTCAGACGGCCTTGAGGTTCAAACTTAATATAACTGACGTCTACAACTCTGAGATATTTGGTCTCCAAGCCTGAGCCAAGTACTTATAAAGTATGCTCACTGCAGCATCTGCTGGTCCCAGACACTTCATCTTTATTGTCTCATTATGTGAGGATATACACAGCAAAGTCACATCTATCAAAAAGAAAGTGTTCATTATTTCAGTATCAATCCTTTTCATTTTAAAGAAACTCACAGAATGTTTCTTATCATGAAAGTAAATCAATTTTATTTTTCTTCCCCTGAAGAATGATTTCTTTATGATTTCACCTTTGGGTTGGACCTAATGTCCGTCTGTGCCACCTGGTCAAAATAATGGTTTAGAAAAGATGTAGCACAGTTACATCTGAAAAATACCCAGAAGCCAATGAGAAAATATTACATGAATGTACACACCTGAGAATTTGTGTTTTTGTATGCTATAATTTGTGTGCAGCACTGACAGGGTTGTGTGTCCATGTGTGTGTGTCCTTATGTACACACAGCAGAGGGACAGGGCTCTCACTGCTGCTGGTGGAAGGTCTTGTTATCAGTGTGCGAGTGGCTCTCTAACACCTGGCCAATCAATACTTCTCCCATTGTGTTCAAGGAGGCTTAGTGGTCGATCAATACCTGAGCTCAACAGCACACACAAATACTGCACGAAACCTGACCTGCATGTTTTACCCTTGGCACCCCTTGGTTTTTTTGTGCTGTTCTACAAGAGGAGCAGTTGTACAACATACATAATGACGTACTTATATCATGTAGGGTAGTGCAGATGAACTAAGTGTGTGGATCAGAAGTCTCAACACAGCATCTTTGCTTACAAAAAGTGAAGTTATTGCCCATAATTTACCATACACATTTAAATTCACGTGCAAAAATATTTTCATAAAACCCACAATTGTAAAAGATTAAATGTAAAAAGATTTTTTTTTAAGTACCTATTCTTTTAAAAAATGTTTCTTAGTCCATCTGGGGTGTGTCAAAGATGCGTGACTTTAAGTATGGTATTCCACATGGAAGCATTCTTGGGCCTGTTTTAATTTCACTTTACATGCTTCAGCTATCATTGCACATCGCCAGATCAACTATCATTTATATGGTGATGACACACAACACACATCCTATTTGATGTTTCATGTTCATCAATGTGTTGTTCAAGGACATTTTTTAAAACTGAATGAGGAAAAACATTTTTAACTATTTTTGTTGGATCAAAAGTCGTCAAAGACAAATAGCACTTATTGTTGGGAGGTTTGAATAACCAAGTTAAAAGAAACAGGGTAAAAGAGCCAACAAGGTAAGAAAAATGAACTTATTTTAAGTAAATAAACCATTTTTTCTTCCATCTTTTATATCTTCAAAGCAGTTCAGACATCATTTTTGATGTCTGATTTTTGACATCAGACTTTTTCTGGACTTACCAGGTGAATACGGCTCACTTTAAGTCCATTAGATCATTTTACTAAAAATAAGACATAAATACTTGCTTTTATTTGAATTTTTGCAGTGAATGAGAGAGAGCTGGAAAAATCAAATAAATCTAATAAGCAAAATCATTAGTAACTCAGAAGAGTGTCTTTTATTTACTGTGTAGTGTTTTTATTTAAGGGTGAAAATTTATTTTTTATGTGTTTATGTGATGATTTATTTTTTACGCACACACACACGTTTTTTGAAATGTTTTAATGTTATTATATTAGTTTTCTTTATTTAATGTGCAAATGTAAAACAATTTTCAAATCACCCACAACCAGGCACTGGGAAATACCCTTGAAATACAATTTTAAGATGAGATCATGGTCATATGAACTATTCAGTTCTCTGACTTCCAATGAATATTTGATTATTAATGTTCCCTACATTGTTGATTGCTTAGCGTCGGTCTCAGTCATGAGTTTATGGACTGTGCAGGGCTCAGGTGATGTAGGGAGATGGCTTCTTCTTTAGCTTCTTTATCTTTTGATGCTACACTTAAGAAGTTGATTTACGATCAGGTTTTCATTGTAAGACAAATATACCAGGCACTCACATGGGCACAACTTAATTTGCCTTTAATACAATGTGGAGCTGAGGATAAAAATGTGAAGTCAGTCAACTCAAAGGACATGTATCATTAGACACAGTGAAACATTTAGGGCAATAAATCTCTTAGGCCCGCATGGATTTAAGGCAGATTTTAAGGGTTTAGGCACCATGTATAAGAAAATACAAGAGAGACGGTCTTTCTATCAAAGTAAGGTGACAATGTACTATTTACTGAAAGATCATTTAAGCAACATGCAGGATTTGAAAGATCATATATTGAGTTTGAATCTTTACAGCTGTTAATATGTCATAATACTGGTCTCTGTCTGATGGAGGTGACATAGCTCAAGTTTTGATATTTCTTTTGGTATCTGCAAGATCTCAGAGAAGAGATTTTACAGAGTAGGTGTAGAACACCTCTTATCTGTCAGGAGAAACTGTTAATGGATTTGGACTCAGAGATTACGCAGGCTCAAAGTTAGAAGGAACAGAACAGATGTTGCACTACACTAAACTTGCCTTGTCATTCTCTCCTGATCAAAGCCTACAGTAAAAAAAACCAACCCTATTTCTAATGTTTAAACACATCCTGCTCTTCAACATTTTGGAAAGAGATTTCTGGCACAGTTAGTCAGCGAGAGAAGCTTAAGGAAGGTACAAGAAGAAAAACCAAAACATTTGCTTTAAGTATCCCCCAAAGGCAACTTTTGTTTTGAGCAAATGTAAAATAGGGAAGTTGTGAAGGATCAAGGCACATCGCTGAAAACAAGAAAGGATTTTGAATTTTAATCTCTTAGCTGCTCGTAGCCTCAGGGCCTATGATGAGGCAACATCCTTGTGTTTAATACGGGGAGGGAGTTTTCACCGTGACAGTGGATGATGACCAATCATGAAGTAATACCCAACAATCTGTATCTCTCTTTTTATTTTCCTCTTCATTTCTTTTACTCTCTCACTTCTCTTCTCTCGTTTCCTGCAGCATTTCGATTGGAATCAGTTACGTCTTAGCTGGCAGTGAGGCCTATGCAGCTCTTCTGAATGTCAGGTAAGCCTGCTGCAACACTCACTCCAATAATAAAGACCTGTGGATATTTAATGCTGAGTTGTCAGTTTGGGGAAGCGTATTTTCAGCTCACAATAAAATATTTGGATGAAATTGAACTTTTTTACAAGCTGATGCACACCTTAATGGTGGTAGTTGCCCACTTCTCTGGGAGGCTTTTGAACTTCCAGCATTACCTTTTAATTTAACTATCACACACAAACACACACACAGAACAGAGAGTTTTTCTCAGGCATATACAGTGTATCACAAAAGTGAGTACACCCCTCACATTTCTGCAGATATTTAAGTATCTGGGTTTAGCTATTAATGGCTATATTTTGAGTTATTTTGAGGGAAAAATAAATTTACACTGTTATTTAAGCTGCACACAGACTACTTTTCATTGTGTCAAAGTGTCATTTTGTCAGTGTTGTCCCATGAAAAGATATACTTAAATAACTGCAGAAATGTGAGGGGTGTACTCACTTTTGTGATACACTGTATATCTATGTATGTATATATATTCCGTGAAAACGCTGAGGTCACACTCTGTTTTGCGCGTGCCCATTCCACTTTCATTGTGGGGACATCTGCAAACCGGACAACAACAACAATGGTTAAATGGCGGACTTACCGTGTTGTTCTTGTGCTGCTGAATCGGCTGACTGCCTTTGAACAAAACGTTCATCTGTTGCTCCACTTCTGCACTCAGATAAGACGTATTTAATATGTACACCAGATGATCAGCCCACCTCTTCTTCGGCAGCAGACTACCAAAAGACTCTACAGATATATCGCCATCTACTGACCTTGTATGCATACTACAGCATTTTCCGTATAAACACAGATTTTTTTTCTTTGTGTTTCTTGCCTTTTCGAGTGAAACGCTGTGAAGCGTTGTCGTATAAACAGGGCCTTAAATCACCTTTCTACCCCATTCTGATTCTCTTGACTATGTCTACATGCGTAAATGCATTGAGTTGCTGCCATGTGATTGGCTGATTTGAAATATGCGTTAATGAGCAGTTAGACAGGTGTGCCTAATAAAGTGGTCGGTGAGTGTATATACAGCTGTAAAATCCATGCCATTGGTAAATGTGTTAATAGAGAAGATCTAAAGTAGCAGTCTTAAAGGTGTCAGCGTTATCTTTTTTAGTTGTGTCTTTGGTGGTGATGCTGGTGATCAATTTCAGGGTTCACTTAGAAACTTCCAGAATGTATCTAGGAAGCATTTGTCTTCCAGGTCAGACTCTTTCCTCTTTGCAGCTTTTTTCTCCCTCTTTACCCATTTGAAGACTAAAGCAGCTGTGTTTTTTTTTTTCTCTTTTTGGAATCATTCCTTTACTTTCTCAGCATAATGAATGACCGTGATGAATCCATGATATCATGTGAAATCATCACATACTTCAGAGCTGGAAATTTAAGGTGTTATGATCAGCGTGACATGATTCTCTTCTTATGTAGGTATTTATGTCTCTTGTGAATTTAGAACGATTACTTTTCTTTTAACCAAAAATGACCCCCTTAACGAACATTATTTAGACACATGAGCGTTTAGTTTTGAACTGTGCATTAGTATACTATAGTCTTGAATTGCATCTGCACACTCCTCCTCCAGCGCGCTCAAATAACTGAAGCAAGAATCAATGCAGCACTGTGAGCCGTCTCTTCAAGCGATTGTTGTCTCTCCGCCTCCCCACCGCATCCCTCCTTTTCCCCTCTCCCAAGCCTGTAATTACCTTTATCAGTTAACGGGACTAATTTATTTTGTCATGCCTCAGTAAATACTTAACCCAAATTATATTATTCAAACTCTGCGGGTTTGTTGAACCGCTTCATCGGCACGCCTGGGTGCTTCATTATCAGCCTGCTCAGGGCCAGGGGAGATGCTACGATGCACTTTGGGAGTGGGAAGACAGGGTTAGTGGAGTGAAAAAAACCTTGGTCAGCCTCTTTCGGATAACCCACCTTTATTCCTCCTCCCCAGGGGATGCAATCAATAGGTTACTGCAGGTCTCTGCACAAAAACTCCCCTCTAAGGCCCGTTGTGGTATAATAGTGTGTGTATTGATGAGAACCCCAAAGAGCTCTGCAAGATCCAGAGTATTAATGAGATTCATTTCAACTTAGGATCCAGGTTGTTTACTCTTAATAATCCTGCAGCTGGGTTCAAACTTGGACAAATCTCTTTTTCTCCCTTCTTTTATTACTTAAAAATGACCCAAACTGGCACAGATCCTGAATTATTATTGAAATATGATGTGTTAAATAAAAATGAATACAAGCCAAACCTTGATTCTGGTAATGAAGTTCAATCTTTTAATCTTAGTTATAACAATTTCATCCTGATGAGATAATGTAAGACTAAACCTGTGTGTGCAGCGATGTCTTTCTTCATTGAAGAAATTTCATCGACATGCATAATAACCTGCTTGAAAAATCTTAGCAGTAATGTCTCAAACATTTCGTGTTGAACATAAGACTGCTCTTGTTCAGTTGTCATCATGTGAATTTAAATGTGAATGTTACAAAGTTATAGAGTTATAGAAATTTTTTTTTTTTTTTTTATAATGTGACACAAGAAATGTTTGGTTGTCCCGAGGTGTTTTTGTAATGTTTTTTGCTACACTGATCCTGTTTTTAGAGCTTTTAAATATCCTGACTCTGGCACTGAATTCTTGTTGAAAAGTTTTTTTTGGTCTAAATACAAGTGAACACAGATTGCTGATTTAGTCAAGGGCATTTAGTGGGACGTCTCCTCACCTGTGATGATGTGTGTGAACATCCTTGTTTTCCTCCATGTTTCATGCTGTGCAACAGGCATATTGGTGTCTTTCCAAGCCCATATGCAAGCACACCAGATGTTGCTTTTGTTAGTGAGAGCTTTTCAAGAGCAAGTCTTTGAATTTTGAACGCTAATACCTTCAGCTTTTTTTTTTTTTTTGCTTTGAATGAAGTGTTCATTCAGCATGTTGAGGAGTTTGCAGGTGGTTGAGACCTTCAAAAATCAAAATCATACCAAAGTTGTTGAAATCACAGAGATACACTTGACCCTACACTGTAAAAAAAATTCTGTCAAATTTATGGGAAAATACAGGCAGCTGTGGTTACAAGCAATGAACCTCAAAAAAAACTGGGGGAAACCTTAAAAGAGGAGCCCAGGTTGTCTTTGCGGTACATGGAATGGACCAGCTCTGTGTACTCCATGGCATGGACCGGCAGTCTGTGCTCCACATGGCATGGACTGGCTGTCTGTGCCCCACATGGCATGAACAATCTACCTTATGGTTTTTATATTGAGTTTAATGTTGTTTATGCAAATAGAAGATGTGTTGATGGGTTACGTTGGCCAATTTTGAAATAAAGAGTAAAATTTTCTTTTTTCTCAGATCACTTTAAATTAGCACGATTGGGACAGTATTTCAGTTGTAGCACAGACAGCTCATACAGGCCACGTGGAGCATAGAGAGCCAGTCTGTACCATGTGGTGCAGACAGTCGGCCCATGCTGTTTACAGTATTCACAACCTGTGCCCCCCCCTGAGCAACATGCCAAAGTACAACAGGGTCTCATATCCACTGCTTCCCTCCTCACTTATGGCTCCAAATGCTCTCATAACAAAGATGTAGAGGAGCAGTTTTTGAAGTGCAACAGTTATTGTTATCGTGAGTGAGGAAGGAACACAGTGGACATGAGACCCTGCTGTACATTGATGTGTCACGCAGGTGACACAGGCTGTCTACACTCCACGTCATAAACAGTCAGTGTCCTTCATGGTTAAAAAACACAAATAAACAGTAACATGTGGACAGATACCTTAAATTGTTACAATACCCACTGTGACAGTAAGCGACTATACTGTGAATTAATCTATCATTCTTCAAGTTATGGACTGAAATCCCCCACACAGTATTTTTTGTTCAAATCAGTTTTCAGGTTTTTTTTTTTTTTACAGTTTTCCCCCTTTTTTACGGTACATTCCTGGTAACCACAGCTGCTGGTATTTTCCTGTAAAATTGAAAGTTTTTTTTTTTTACAGTGTACTATTCATCAGAAGTGTTTTAGTTACTGGGGTGTCTCCATTGATCATCGAAATTCTTCTTCTTTTTTAAAGAAAAAAAAAATCAGACTTAAGACACTTGCATGTGTAGTTGTTGTATATCTTTTTTTGGGTACTGTTTTTTTGTCTTTTTTATAATCTGAACCATCTCTTTCTCTGTTTTTTCCACAGCCACATCTATGTGATCCCGGTCTTCACCTGGATTCTAACTCTCGCCATCTTACTCGCCCACACAGTCATCCAGCCAATCACATCAGTGCTCACACTGCTGAAAGGAATCCTTCTGATCGTCACGGTAACTGTTTGCCTTTTTTCTTTGTTTCTTGATTGTTTAAGTTTCTTGAAAACATAAGGAGACAGGGCTTTTATTTTGAAGAGTTTTGATGAAATAAAACAATTATCATCGATCGGCTCAGATAGTCAGCAGCAGTTGTCAGGAGTTACTTCATTTGACTACAAGTCACAGCTTCAGTCATTGATCCGACTCGTCGTGACCTTTAGGGTGATCAGTGGCAACACACTTTGAACAGGCAGAGTGATTGTAACAAAGATGTAGATCCCTGCAGTGTGAGGAGCAGCTGGTGCTCTTTGATTAGCATGTGGCTCTGCTCTGAAGTGGAGAGGAGGGGGTCCAGTCTATATTGATATCAGCTGCAAATTACTCCCTAATGCTGCTCTTACTGTCTGTCACTGTGGCTGCATGGTGTGGAGGGAAGTAAACCTTTGTAATACTTGCACCTAGAGAAAAAAGTGTGTTTAAACTAAGCGTTGAGTGTAAAAACCATGTCAGGGCAGAACGTGATGAGGGGGATGGCACTGAAACTGGTACATCCAACTCTACCTGGTAACACACAGTCTAGCTTGTTAGGCGGTTGATCTTCTGTTTCAGTTGTCACTTGATGTTGCTTCTTTGAACGTTTATTCAGATTTAGAGCCTTAGTAGGGAGGTTTAGCAACTTTTGACTTCAAATCATGATGCAAAGGTCCCCTTTGGTATGGAAGTACCCTACGGCGATAGTAATAAATTTATCCTAGGACGTAAGTGAGATCACACTTCGTATCAGAAATAGACTGTTTTTTTTTGTTTGTTTGTTTTTTTGTTTTTTTCAAAAATGGCCACCGATTCGCCAGAAATACTCTGTGCAGATCAGTTTCAGCAACAACACCTTCCATCTGCACCAGGGACTGTGAAAGCTGTTGTTGTCAGAGGTGACAGGTTAACACTCTGAGATTCTTATAGCTTCATTATTATTGAAGCAAACACATAGCCTACATGTTGCTTGCTAGTTGGCTTCATTATTTGACAGATTTTTGCATTTGTGAATGCTTCTTAACGCTCATGTTATCCATCTCGTATATCTCATCTCATAACTACTAACCTTGAAACTGATTTCCTTAATTTTGGGGGATCGATGATGATTGATGGATCCGGTATTGATCAGCAACCTCCTGGACCTGAGAAGTCTGAGGCTGTAAAGACGATTGGGCAGCAAATAATTGTCAGCTATGTAAAATGAAGATCCAAGAAATCCAGAAATTCTCGTCATCACAAAAAAGAGAGAGGGAAACCCACTTTGCTGATGTAGCTTTATTGCCAGATATATTAAAGTTGGTGAGTAGATATTTGGTGGAGGCCATGCATAGAAGAGGAATATGTGTGTCATATAACCGCTTGAAAACATTTAACATAGACATAGCAAATCTAGTGATCAGTCACTGGGAGCAGATTGGTGTCATGGTCCTACCTCAGGCAGTCTTTACTCACTGGTGGTTTTTATAACACTGACCACAACCCATCATCAACAGTAACAACATCAGCCCTTCATGAAACATGCATCAGCATTCAACAGCACTTTTCTTCAGAAAAGACCAACAGTCATCCCCATCCAGCATAGTCCAGGCCTCTGGCCACAACTCTGTGCCTGAATGGGATTTTCCAAATTGGGAAAACTGCACTTTAAAAAGGTCAACTGCTTCCTTGCATCTGTTTGACTTCCTGATGAAATGTGTAGCAGTGTGTCTTTATGGTCAGCATGATGATGTCTTTTGTTTTTTGGGGGTTTCTAAGACATACACTATATTTAAAATAAATATTTTAACAAACAATACAGGCCAAAATGATCTGAATCAGTTCTACTGTGCCATCTTTAATTTGCTACAATTCACAATAAAACTTCATCCAAATGTTTGTTGAGAATCCCCTTACAACCATTAAAAACACAAATCTGCCCCCTCGATTTCTCTTTTTGTGATACAAGATTTAAAGAAATTTCTTCAACCACTGGAACAGATTTTAAGCTAATGCTTTTTTTGACTGATTCATTTAGTTTACTGACATTTTACTGACAAGTCAATATTAAGAAAAAAGAAATATAATTAGATGGAAATCTTACTTACTTACTTTACAAGTGGGGACCGTGGAGTTCACACAGCTGCTTTTCATTTAAAGCTCTGAAATGTAGATATGAATAATATTGCTTGATATCTTAGTTGTGTACCAAAGCACACTGAACTCTACAGATTCTCTTTTTTATCCAATCTCCCAAAAATGTAAATAGGAAGTGTAAAATGTAATTATGAAGATTTAAAACACTGCAGTGAATAATTCATGGTGCCAGGTTTCACTCAGTCTTATTAAAGGATGAACTGTGGAAAACTGAAAAGTCTTCTCTCACCTTCACGCTTCACACTGTATAAACTTTTCAGTTTCGTCTTTATTCACTTCCTCAAAGAGTATATCCTTTGGCCATTTTTGACGGATGTCATGTCGCTTTAACTGCTGTGTTTGCATGAGAAGTCATGCTGGCAAAATGGATGGAAGTGGCGTTGTACATTGGGCACCTCATGCAGAAGCTGCGGTACTTATGGAGCTCCCACTGTGTGTGTGGCGGTTTTGGGCTTTTCCAGGTCAGTGCTTGCAAACATCAGGGAGTGTCAGCAGCTCAGCAGGGGCTCTGGAAGGAAGTCTTTAGGTTTGGGCCAGAATACATTTAACACAACAACTTCCTACAAGGTTACTCTGTCTCAACGAAGTGTACTGTTAGCTGCTGCATCTGCTGTGTGGATGTTAGACAAAACTATTAATAACAGACAGTTTCTGACACTTCCTGTAAGGAGTGTCATGCACAGTCAGCTTTTATAGAGTCAAGCTTGTTTTGCCCAAGGTTTAAAGGCTTTTTTACTTGTCTCTAAATGTTTTAATGCAGGCATGTCCACAGTCAGGCCCAGAGGCCAATCGTAGCCCATAGGTCCATTTTCATATGGCCCCCAGCTTTCATCTCATACTGCATTACTTATTAGGGGTGGGAGAAAAAAACGTTTCACATAAGTATCTGGACTTTTGTTTCAAAATCAATATTTTGTTAAAAAAAAATCTTTTTTTTTCCCAGTTTGAATCCTTCATTTAAGTCTTTGTTTATAAGTTGTGTTGAAAAAACATTACTGCTTTTGTCCAGCAGAGGGCACAATGTTTTTCTTTGACTATCTAGTAACATGATTTCTATCCCCTGAATACGTCTTAAAAACTGACTCACATGTGTGTTTATATGTGTGTTTATGTTTATGTGTTGGGGAAATATGGCTCCTGATACAGTCTGTTGACATTATCACCATTCAACTTTACATAGGTCGTTGTTAAATAAGGGATGTAAAATTGCAAAAATTTCCAATATTGAAGAATCACAATTTAAATCGAATTGGCCCCCCTAAGATTGTAAAAGAATCAAATTAAAGACAGGATTAAAGTTATGAAAATGTCTGAGCTGCTGGGCCTCGGTTATTTTTCACAAAATCAAATGTGACCCTCTTTAAAAAAAAAACTTTGTTCACCTCTTAGGTAGGTCTAGGTCATAGTGGATCCATGTTGATTGGTATGATCTACTTCTTTATAATAAAAGTTGTTGTGTGCTTACATTAAGGTCTCTTGAATTCTTTGCTTAGCACTGCAGAGAAACTAACCCATGTCAGATGAAGGACGAATTACCTTCACAACAGTTCACATATCACAGTTGAAACAATCAAACGCATGCATTTCAAAAAATCAAATTGATACAAATTTAAAATGACCTGTTATTTGTTTGAATATATATATATATATATATATATATATATATATATATATATAGATAGATAGATAGATAGATAGATAGATAGATAGATAGATAGATAGATAGATGAGTCTTCAAGGGCAAATTACCTGCTGCGTCTGACTGCAAAACTTGAACTTTTTAGCCTAAGTTTCTAGCCTAACTCTGGAAGAGCCCTGACTGTCTCTGCTGTCCTCTCAAGGTCAGAGATAGCGGCAGCTGCAAAGTCTTTTGGAGGGTCAAACATGGGGCACTACCTGAGGCCTTTTCACTAAGAATACAGTCGCTTTAAGAGTTTCTGTCTGCTACTCTTAGATCTTTATTGGTAAAATATATACATATGATCTATGCAAATATACCTTGCAATGAGTGTATGAGAATTATAATGGCACTATATGTTTATGTAATACGTGTATGAAAATGTGTGGACAGCAAATTTTTTCCATCAGAACCCATAGAGGTGTAGGACTTCATACTGCAGTAATAAATGAGAAAACAGTTCAAAATACCAAAATGTCAAAATCTGTGGATTGTTTGAATGAAATGCCCACCAATATTTGTTCTATGTTTCTTAGGTTTTAGGGTACCTGAACATGTGTTGAATACACTAATTCCTTATTTTTTCAATTTCTAAAATGATAAAGACAATTTCCATTTTTATTTATTTATTTTTGATTGATAAAATCTTTTAGAATTTGTTACACTGCATGAAGACATAATTGACACACATCAGCCTGTAGTCATGGTGGTCTTGAATCTATATATTCCTTACAAACTACAACAACCTGGTTGCAGATGAGACAGACTGACTCGTCATTTATAAAATCAGGTTGGACGACTCTTGCGTCCTACACTGTCAACCTTCCTTTTTGTTTCTTTGGACAGGGACATTTCGTCTTGCTAGTTGTCAGTCTCTTGCTGATGTCTCACACAGTGTGATTTCAGCATGGGATGTGAGAACAGACTGTGTCACTAACAGATAAACAAATCATTACAGTAAACGTCCTTAAAATTAATTAATATGTTAGGCTCAGAGAAGTTGGTTATTTAAAATGGTCATTACTTAACCATGAAGTCTTAAAAGAGTGAGAGTTTGTGATTAAAGGCAGCCGCCCAACAGCTCACATACACCAGATGTGTCTCTGGTCCTCTGGTTATCAAGCTGGACACAATCTGGTTTTGACACAGTTTGCTATATTCTGAAAGTCACTGGGTGTTTTTATGTAGTTTCAATACACAACTTCCTGTACCTCTCAATCTGCGCTATGGTGACTTGAATAGAAACTTGTCTGATCTGGTGCCGACAGAGCGGAGCTGGACAGGAGAAACGTGGTGTATTTCAGCTGTTATTATCACCAGGTTACTGTTTCATTACACAGACACGGTGTGGAGCCAAAGCAGGAGTCTGTATAAAAAATCAAATGAATAACTTCATCAAATTGAGTTTTTGTATAAGATATAACAGTTATGGATGAGATTTTTTTTTAAAGTAGGAAAGAGGTTTTGCATGATGAAGATGTAATTTTGGCCCATCATCCAGTTATTCAGAAAAAAATTGGCCTGAAGCCAAACTTAGTTGTTGACCCCTGATGTAGGATATGTGTTGCAAGACAAAATGTTAAGGCGGGGGGATTCTTATGTTTTGTGAAAGTGAAATGTTGATAGGTATCTGTTAGTTTTGTTTTCAGTGCAGATATTTGGGTTTTTGTCAGTCAGTGAAGGCATCAGGAAGGTCAGAGTGCAGCAGGAGGGAGAGAGAGAGAGGTGAGCTACAAATGATGAATTTTCATTCAATTCTTTGTGTGAACACAAGTGTTTACAAATTAGCATTGTGACAGGCGTTACAGTATTTTAACGCCTGCCTTCATCTGTTAGTCAGTCAGTCCTCTTTCCTTCTTTCACATTCAGCAAATTGAATCTGGTATTGAATCGGGAAGAGATTTTACTCAAGTTGTCCTCAATTGTAGGCGTAATGGAAACACTGGCAAGGCACAATGATACTTTCTTAAAACTTTTTGAAAAAGTGTAATGGAAACCCAGCTAGTGTTACTGTCAGAGGGAAAGAAGTGTCATGTAAAGCAGTGTACTTGAGACCAGTGTCTCATCCCAAAGTGCTCCAGTGGTGATGTATGAATTGATGCCGAGGCTCTATGAAAACAGTTATCCATACAGCAACAGCAGATCGATGACTTCAACCATCTAGCGCAGGAGGCAGAACCTTTATGGCTCCTTGAAGGATCCCCTGTCCTTGAAAAACAATAGAAAAGAGCAGATGGATTTTAGATGGCATTCACACACACACACACACACACACACACACACACACACACACACACACACACACACACACACGTCCTTAACACACTATAAATGTCCACATGCACAAAACACACACTCAAAAAAAAGAAAAAGACAAAGAAAAACCGAGAAGAATCAGCTCAGTGTTGTGGTCATGTTTATCAAAAAAGAGATAAAATCACATCCTTGAAAACTGCTGCCGTTTGAGGACATTGTTGTTCCATCTGTGCCCTGTTGGTGGCGACATTTACAGAGAAACTCACTCACATTCATCCCCCTGCACACATACACACACACACACACACACACACACATACACACACATTATGAAAGAAATGTGTCCTAGAGCTAAGACCCAAACAGAGCAGGGCGTAAAGATTTAGAGGTTCACTTGTGGAGCGAGGCACTGAGAGCCATTCCCTGTACTCTGCATCAATATGAAAGAGAGCCGAACAGGCAAGGCCGACTGCACCAGAATAAAACACACTATCGTCAAGCTCCAGCCTTTTATGGCCCAGCAAATGTGATTTTTCTCTTTATGGCTGAAATATTAATGTTTCTATTTTGGTATACTTAGAAAGAAAACAGCGGTTTCCAGGTCTGAGCTGCCGAGATAGAAGGGGTAGAGAGAGAAAGAGACGGGGATTTAACAAGTGATGTCACGGGGAATCAAAAGGGTAAAGAGTGACCTTCAGTTAGGGACTGCTCAGAGGCTTCACCAGTCAAAATACAAACAAAGGACCTTAAAAAATTATTTTGAAGCTCCCTTGTTTGTATTTTGTGTTGATTCCTGGAAAAAAAGGGGTTTAATTTTAATTTTTTGGAATCTAAGATTTGCAGAAAACCTCACAACCAATTCCAGTGAGACTGGGACATTTTCTAAGACATAAATAAAAACAGAAAACAGTAATTTGCAAATCCTGTTAAACCTATATTCAATTGAATTTACTACAAAGACAAAATATTTATTGTTTAAACTGATTGATTTTTGCAAATATTCACTCATTTTGAATTTGATGCAGCAACACTTTCCTAAAAAGCTGGGACAGGGTCAACAAAAGACTGGGAAAGTTAAGGAATGCTCCAAAACACCTGTTTGGAACATTCCACAGGTTAATAGGTTCATTGGAAACAGGTGAGTGTCATGATTGGGTATAAAGGAGCATCCCTGAAAGGCTCAGTTGTTTACAAGCAAGGATGGGGTGAGGTTCACCACTTTGTGAACAACTGCGTGAGCAAATAGTCCAACAGTTTAAGAACAAAGTTTCTTAACATACAATGTCAAAGAATTGATGGATTTGATCATCTACAGTCCATAATATCATCAAAAGATTCAGAGAATCTGGAGAAATCTCTGCACGTAAGCAGCAAGGCTGAAAACCAACATTGAATGCCCATGAGTGCTGAAAGGTACATACAGGTTTTGGAGCAACATATGCTGCCATCCAAGTCACGTCTTTTTCAGGGACGTCCCTGCTTATTTCAGCAAGACAAGAAGACACATTCTGCACCTGTTACAACAGCGTGGCTTTGTAGTAAAAGAGTGCAGGTACTAGACTGGCCTGCCTGCAGTCCAGACCTGTCTCCCATTGAAAATATGTGCCACATTATGAATTTGCACACAAATTTTGGAAACCCACAGTATTCTACTGTTCAGCTAAATTACATTTTTTTGCCCTTTTTTAAGGGGAATCTCCAGCTCCACTATAAGGGGGGCTAAAAAGTTTGAGAAGTCCAGATGAAACAAAAGCCTAAAGTTCACATTTTTCAACTTGTAAAAGTTTGTGGAAATATCTTGCAAAACATTTACTAATGTTCCCAGAACAAAATCAATGCCGATGTGTCTTTGATTGCCTCACTTCACAGGAGTATAATCCTAAACGAAGCAGTCCATAATTTATTCCAATCTTTAAACACCGGCCTTAGGGAGATGTTTCTCATCTGCAAAAATAATAATTTATAAAAAGCATTTTCAAAAAGCCAAAGTTAGATTGGTGCACGCGGTCTCTTTTAAGTCAACTTTATGAAAAGTGAGTGAGAAACCTTGGCAGTAAACAACCTATGAAGTTGAGTGATGTTTTGAGCAGGATTTAGATAAGAGTTTGTCTTCAGCCGGTGAAGATACAGAGTGTGGGACGTGTAAGCAGCCCCCCAGGGCAGCTTTGCTGATTGGGATTGATTTGGGGAGGATGAAGGCCAATGTAAGCAACCTGATGGTTTCAGGCTAACACATCAGCAGTTTGTTGTCTTTCAGGACCCAAATAAAGGAAGCCAATCACATGCTGCCCCTTTATCTCTTAAAGCAATGTGGAAGTGAAACTTCTGTTTGCGTTTGTCAGCAAATATCCTGACTTATAAAAAGTGTGTGTGTGCCCCTCCCCTCCCTTCCCCCATTAATCAGGGTACACGTGTATGCCAGAGGAGTTTTAATATCATTACTGATCATGGTGTCACTTTTTCAATGTGAAGTCAATGAATTAATCAGTCAAACTTTATCTATACAGAACCAAATCACAACAGATGTTATCTCAAGACAAAAACATGATCAGGTCAAGGCCTGAAAATGCTAGAGCGTTAACAAAGACCCAGGAGTCTGAAAGAGAGAGAGAGAGAGAAATTGTCAGCACCCATAGATCTGTGTTGTTGTTGTGATGATGATGATGGTGAGACTATAAAAGTCAGAGCAGCTGGATTCTGGCAGGTTTACAGCAGCAGACCGTGTACAGCAGTGATCCTGAGAACATCGTTAAATGGACAAAGATATCTGAATCTGGGCGCTAAATTAACAATCCTTAAAAAATGCTGCACTTTGAAGGCACTGTGGGGGCTTTCACATCGGCACAGTTTAGGTTCTGGAAGTGGTTCCATTCTGAATTCTTAGAACCTTGGTGTTTGACCCTTGGTGTTTGTTGCCCAGGCCTCTAGTAGGCCTGGACAACATGTTTGGCCTGCTTTATGTTTGAGTAGTGCCGTGCTGACCAGCAGAGGAGCAGTGCTGCTGGGGGGCAATCATGCTTGAGTTCAGCATGGTTTGGATGTGAAGCAGCAGGTTGTTGTCTGCAGACAGAGGAGTTTCCTTCATGTAGGTTCACATCTCCAGGATGCAGCCAACATTTGAACAGATAATCAGATATTAGAGATTGTATGTTTAAAACTTTGTGTCTGTAGGAAACTTAATTTACTGTATACTTTTAAATGTATTGAGTCATTCTCATTTCAAGTAATCTGTGCTCATCAGCTATTCAAAAAACCTAAATACAAACTACTTCTTTTTTTTTTTTGCTGCGCAGGTGTAGTGGGGTAGTTATTGTCCATTTATTGTCATTGAGGTAAACTGCTCAATATAATGTGACATTTATTTGAGGCCATATTGCCCAGCCCTACTTTCTAGCAAACCAGCCTGTGTTCATACCAGTTTAAGCGGAAAGAAAGTGGGAGGGCTTTATTTCATGTTACTCAGGGGGAAGGAGCTGATATGAGAGCTACAGTGCTGGAGTTTTTTGTTCTTACTCCCTATGAAGGACAGTACTGTAGTTTTGATGCAGTGTATAAAGTTTTTGTACAGTTTTGTCAATGCGGTGCCTTCTAGAGAATGAAAAAAAAACATTTAGCTATTGTTCACTGAAAGTACATACATGATCCATGATAGTAGTATCATATTATAGTTTGTTTCAGAAGCGTTGAATGAGCAAAATGTGCTTTTTTCAATGACTTTTTTTCACTACAGTTCACTACAGAAAATAAAAACAGAAAACTCTTAAAGGCTCTAAGTGAGGACGTTATAAATGGTGTCAAAATAGTTCTGACAAAGGACAGAAAACTGAGATTACAAAGTTTGCTTGATGTCATGTTTCAAACAATAGCTCTCCGCAACTATAAATGAGTACATTACCTCATCGCTTTGCATCCTGGGAAAAGTGCACTTTAACAAAAAAAAAAAGTAGCACTAAAAACAAGATCTGTTCTCCAAAACAAATGCACACCTTAGTTAAAGTCATGTATTTGTGACAGATGATGATGCTAATGGGAAATGGAGACTTGGTTCAAAAACACTACCAGTTACAGCCAAAGCTGTCATGACAATCAGTGCCCACTGGATCATCCTCACAGAGCCTCTAAAGACAGAAAGCAGTTTTCTTTGCCTCAAAAACAATCAGAGCACCTCTTATTCCAGACTTTGAGATTTTATTCATGCATCATGTTACGAAAGTTTGCCTCAATTTTATGCACAGATTTCCAGGAGCCAGGTTAGGTTTTCCCTGAGCAGGCATCTTTGTCCCAGTGTCTCCAGGAAACAGCAGAAAGCAGACCTGTCGGTAAAATATAAAGCATCATCTGCTATCTCAGCTACATTTCTTCATGAATTGTTTTTCTTCTCTTCTTTGTTCCCTGCCTTTTTTCTCTTTCATTTCACCCAATCAATGGGCCTCTCTGGTGGCTCCTTTTCACCTGACATCAGACAAAAACCTTCATCGAAATAAAATAACAGCGAAGCCCAAATTAAGTTGAAACACCTTAATATGAGCCGTGTTCAGCGATCATGGAAAAGGCCAAAGTGAAGCTCCAGCCATTATGTCTATACACACACACACACACACACACACACACACACACACACACACACACACACACACACACACACACACACACACACATACACACACACTCTTCCAAATGAATCTCATGCACCCAGCTGTAGAATTGTGTTTGAAGGTAGATTATTCACGGAGAATCGACTACAATTTCACGGCTTTCTGGAAATAATTAGCGTGACATTTATTCAGGCTTTATAATTGGTGGAGACTCCAGACCCTCACCTCTAATAAAGTTGTCATTGAACCTTTAATGCTGCTGGCTTCCATGACAGCAGGGGGTTATTGCAGTCTGGTGCAGGGTACTCAAATCATTTGGAAGAGGATAATGCAGTTAGGTTTATGGTGCTTGTGTGTGTGTGTGTGTGTGTGTGTGTGTGTGTGTGTGTGTGTGTGTGTGTGTGTGTGTGTGTGTGTGTGTGCGTGTGCGTGTGTGCGTGGTGAGTAGTTTAGCCAAATGCATCTCAGTCTTGAACTAAAGCTCTAATTTAAGCTGCCAGTTGTGAGACAATCTGAGCCTTTCTTATTGATTTCTTAAAAAGTCTGCTCAGATGTTTATGTGTATCCATAATGCACAGGTTGACAAACAAGACTTTCACCGTACAGTCCCAGGAACCAACCCTCTCTCTCCCCCTTTACTCCGCCATTCCTATTCCTCAGTTTATTCCCAATTTTTTCTTCCACCATCCTCTTTCTTCCCTTTTATTCTACCTCTTCTATAATCCTCTGTCTTGCTGTAATTTCTTATTCTTTCACTGCCCTCTTTCCCTTATCTTTTCCTTTTTTAACCCATTTTAATCATGTTTTCTGTCCTGAGGCTGTGAAATGATTTGCAGAAGTCCTCATTTCTCAGGTTTTCACATCTCTCTTTGTCTAATTGGAAAAGACCACAAAGTGTTTATGATGCGCTAAAACACAAAGGTGACTACTTTTTCTGGGGAAGCTCTTGTCACAAACATAAACACCGTTTCATCACTTTAATCTGGTCTTGTTTCCTCTGAAGTGTTTTTTGAATTCTCACATTTTCACATCCTGATAAATTCATTCATTTACAGTCGTCAGCTGTAAGAGTTGTTGAGTTTATGCTGAGTGTTCAGAGCTTTAGCTTCATACAGGTAGACTATGAACCAAATGGAGTTAAGTGAGATGTTACTGGATAGACTTTGGTTTTGTTTGTGACTTTGACAGAGAATGTAAATGTACACATTATTTAGAACATGATTAACACTGAGGGGCTGTATGAAAAATGACCTTGAGTCATGATTGGCAGCAGAACAGTACTGGAAGTAGCAGCAGAGACGTTACAGGGGTCAGAAGGATTCACTGTGAACAGACCAGCACTCTGTGAGTGTATGTGAAGCTCCTGATGTGTGTTTTCCTCTCTTGCTACATGATGTGGCAGCTAATGCTACGGCATTACTGAGGCATGGTGGTGGCACGGCTGTTTCTTTGGACAAAAAGGATTAACTTTGACATTCAGGTTTGTTTGCAGAACATGTCTTGTCTTGTGTTGAGTTGTTTGTGCTTTGTTGTGCTGTAGAGGCATTAATTACCTTTCAAAATACCTGGGTGATGGAACTCTATCTTTTTGACTATGAGAGAATGTTTTTCTTGTGTTGAAGTGAATCCTCTCTGTTTCTGTGTTTGTGTCTCAGGTGGCTGTGACATTTGCAGTGGGGTCAGAGGTCGGCCTTCAGAGCAGCAATGACTTCAGTGAGATGGGGAAACCTTTCCTAATGGGCACAGTGGCTCTGGGTGAGGATCAGCTTTGTAAACATCGCTTTTTTTCTTTCTTTCTTTCTTTCTTTCTTTCTTTCTTTCTTTCTTTCTTTCTTTCTTTCTTTCTTTCTTTCTTTCTTTCTTTCTTTCTTTTTGAGGGAGTCCTTCTAGGATCAGTTCAGGGTAGCATTGAATATCAGAAAGTATGCCACAAGCCATCCAGTCCTGAGATAGTCTGTCAACACATTTATGAGGGTTTTTTTTTTTAAGGCTGTGGTCTTAAACTTTGATCCACTGATGAACAGACCATTTCACTTTAATTGTTCTTTGCAATTAATCGCCTCATCAATTATTATTTATTGTCTCAATCCCATTTCTTCTTTTTGTATTTTGAAACTGTACTTATAACCTTTTCAAGATCCAACAGTGTAAGATGTAAATTGCACTTTTTCAACTGGTAATAATATTTTGATCAGATGTGTCTGAAATTTACATATTTTGTTTGTTAAATTCGTCGAGCTCTCTCAGTCCTGTGTTGAATCTGTACAATGGCACTGTGAGTCTTTACTCCTATAATTTCATTTCATCAGTGAAGATGGAAAATGTACTGAGATAGGTCTGAAATCTTGAGGTTAAAAATGGCAGACATGAAACTGTGCTGTTCCTCTGCTTCTTTGTTCAACAGGAGGGATTGTAAATGTGATGCCGCTGCTCTTCTCACAGATCTCACACAACAGAACACAGGTACAGCTGCCTCTCTGTGTATCTCACTCTGTGTGTCCTGTTGATATGTAAGCATCCCACACTCTCTGAGTGCTGTTCTTCTGCTGAAGTACACTGAGAGGGAGAGAGAGAGAGGAACATGTGGGGAACAATGAAGAGGAGAAGGGCTGTGGTAGGGCTGCACTGATCCATCTTTTCTGGTCCCAATACTGATACCTTGGCTTTGGGTATCGACCGATTCCAATCTGAAACTAGTGTTAAAATGATAACCTGCATAACCTAATGTGGGGTAAGACTGGTGATGTTTTGAATAAAGGTAAAAAATGAGTCCTTATGGAATAGCTGAAGTTAATATCACTTTAAACTATAAAGTTTTTAAATGTTTACCAGCAGTTTGGTGAAAACAATGCTTCAGAACTTACAGAAATTAATATTCAATAGTAAACTTCAATACCCTGTAGACTGGTAACAGCAAAAAAACAAAGAAAGTGCATCAGTGGTAACCTTCCAGTACAAACTGTATTACACAACTGTTTGTAACCACAGACTGTAAACAAAGTGACAAAATAATGCAAAAAACCTTGTTTGATTAAATCATAATTTAACCTTAGTGTCAAGTTCTTTAAGTGACAACAGAAATTCCTGTACAAAATACAAGAGCACTGGTTAAATAAAAAAGGCATAGAGCTGGTTGCCTAGATCAGCACCACAGATCAGCCCTTTTCTACTGATACCTGATCCAGCTTTGAGGGGCTCGATCCGGCTGATACCTGATACCAGGATCGGATTGATGCATCCCTAAGCTGTGGTGAACTTTCACCACCTGTCTCACTGTGACCGACGGACCACTGTGTTTGTACTGAGCTGATAGAGACTGACCTGCTTCCTGTGTGGGTCCTCCCTGTTCCCTTATTTTATTTCTTTTTTTTTCCAGAAGGGTTACAAACAAACATGGAAAAGAAAAGGGCTCAAAAACATCAGTCTCACCTAAACTATGAAAGCCATAGTATAAACATGAACTCTGGCTTCTCAGTGCTTCACATCAACTGGATGTTTTTGCTGAGTCATACCTTCAGTAAATTTAACCCTAGGACTTATTTTAATTATATTGATTAATATGACTCTTCCACGTGGGTTTTTTTTTTGTTTGTTTGTTTGTTTTTTTAACAGAAATAAGAGTTGTCTTTTCATTAACTCTTATCCAAAGGTTTAAAATGTGTATTTAACAGAAACGTGTTCATGTTCTTGGATCCCTCTGCCTCTGACTGCACTCAGACATCCTCTTTGTCTTTGAAACTCTGCGACATGAAAATTACCACCCACATCTGCCTCCAATAAAAATGTATCATCATCCCTGACGTGATTTGTGTATTTTGAGGCCATTGTCTCCAAAGTGTTTCTGAAGATGGATCCTTTTGCATCAAATGCATGTATTTTGCATAAGTTGAGCAAAAACAAGGTCAGAAGCACTAAGTGTAATGGCTGAAAGCGAGTGAGTCATGGACTCTTATAACAGGCTTTTTAGAGGAGACCAAAAGACCAGATGTCAGTGGAGTGGGCAGTTATGTGATGATACACACTGTGAGTTCATTTTACTAAATTCTGCTTTAACTCTGGCTCAGCAGGATCTTTTAACTGTGTTTTCTTGATGCACAGATCCTGTGGTTTCGACGAGCTGTGCTCGGGGGTCTGACAACGTGCACTGTGCTCAACATCCTCTGGTAAGCACATAATTCTCTTAAACTTTAACAAAGGGATGTTTTGGGGTATTTTTTTCCTGTATCAATAAGTCAGCTGAAGACTGGAGACTGAAAATGAGAGGAGTACAGAGTGTAGGAGGACACGTGGGGCCTGTGGTTAAACCACCCAGTCAACTGACGCCTTTTCCCATTATTGTTCTACTCTTGAGCTTCTTTATAAGACAAAAACTATGGCCCAGAATCATGAATTATAACTTTTTTTTTTAAAGGCCCTGGGAGGACTTCATAAGTGATGTATTTTCCTGTTCACAATCCATGATTTTAAATTAGATTATCTGCTCAGTGTCTGTGGTTGGGTCAGGTTGTCCTGGAGGGAACATGAATCTTTTTACTGCACAAAGACTGAAAATCTCTCCGAGAACACGAAGCCGGCTCGCAAAGTTTAGCAGTGAGAAGAGAGATCTGTGTTTTTCTCTGCTGAAAAGGATGTCTCTAATTTACAACCCCACTTCCATTGAAGTTCGGATGTTGTGTAAAATGTAAATAAAAACAAAATACATTGATCTGCATATCCTGTTTAAGATATTTATTGTTCAAACTGATAAACTTTTTTTCCCCGAATATTCACTCATTTTAAATTGATGCCTGCAGCACACTCCAAAAAGGCAAGGAGACAGAGTTATGTTCCCCACTGTGTGGAAACATGACCCTGTACATCACCTTTCCTTTTAACAACACTCAATAAGTCAGACCACAGCAGACTTTTCCACTTTGTGTCAGTCCATCTCAGATGAGCTCGGGTCCAGAGAAGCCGGCGGTGTTTCTGGGTGTTGTTGATATATGTCTTTGTCTTTGCATGGTAGAGTTTGAACTTGCACTTGTAGATGTAGTGATGAACTGTGTTAACTGACAATGGTTTTCTGAAGTCTTCCTGAGCCCAGGTGGTAATATCCTTTACACAATGATGTTGGTTTTTAATGCAGTGCTGCCTGAGGGGTCAAAGGTCACGGTCATTCGATGTTGGTTTTTTTCAGCCTTGCTGCTTACGTGCAGAGATTTCTCCAGATTCTCTGAATCTTTTGATGATATTATGGACTGTAGATGATCAAATCCATCAATTCTTTGACATTGTATATTGAGAAACATTGTTTTTAAACTGTTGGACTATTTGCTCACGCAGTTGTTCACAAAGTGATGAACCTCGCTCCATCCTTTCTTGTGAATGACTGAGCCTTTCAGGGATGCTCCTTTTATATCCAATCATGACACTCACCTGTTTCCAATGAACCTGTTCACCTGTGGAATGTTCCAAACAGGTGTTTTTGGAGCCTTCCTCAACTTTCCCAGTCTTTTGTTGACCCTGTGCCAAATTTTTAGGAACATGTTACAGGCATCAAATTCAAAATGAGTGAATATTTGCCAAAAAAAAAAATCAATTTGTACATTAAATATCTTGTCTTTGTAGTGTATTCAGCTGAATATAGGTTAAACAGGATTTGGAAAATCATTGTTTTCTGTTTTTAATTACTTTATACACAACGTCCCAACTTCATTGGATTGGGGTTATATTTTGTAATACACTGAGAGTCTGTCAATAAAATGAAGAGTGAGGTTATATTTGCTCTGATTGGTGAGGTTGGAGTTGGTAGATGAGCTCTGGTAGGACATAACCAGGATTCACTGATGTTACACGTTACAGACACGTCTCAGAGCAGCAGGCTCTGAGGAACACTAAACAGATAGTCTGCTCCCCTTCTCTTTGATTGTTTTCATCGGCATGTAACTGTAAGTTAGTTTTTGTGTTTCAGCATCATTCTGTCGACACTACTCTGACAATCAATATCACAACAGAGAAAAGATGTTACACACGGAAATCTCCTCTGCTGTGGCAGAGCCTGTTTCTGGCAGGAGAACATCCGGTGTAATGTCTCACAGGGGAGCGCACCACAGGGCACGGGGCAATTTCTGTGATTGAATGCCACATCCTCAAGGCAGAGAGTCTGGGATTTTGGAGACAGGAGATTAAAAAGATGGTAGCCTTGTTACAGGCGCAGTACTCACGCTGTTAAAGATAGTGTAAGTTTCAGCTACTGTGAGGATGCACAATGTTTTGGCCTCCTGTCAATGTGTGGATTCAATGCATATTGCTGGGAGCTGCTTGGAATAATTGACTTTGGTATTCTTCTGTTTTTGCAGAGCATTCTGCCACTGATTTTTGTTTAAGTCAGGCTTTAAACTCAGAAAGGCCGCTTGAAAAGATCTGCGACAGACAAGGGTTGTTAGACTATCAAATTTAGCCACACGGTTCAGATTGTCTAGGAAAAGGTCGACTCGTGCCACAGAAGCAGAACCCTGAGGGACCTCCAGCAGATGTTTGAGGAGAGTGGACTCTTAGAGCAGCAGCCAGGGCCACAGACGAGATCTGTTCCAGAGAGAAAGGAGGCCATCTGGCAGTAAAACCATGAAGGAGAACTGCTCCACAGAGCCTGGACCATCCACAGCCTCTTGAAATCTTTTCAACAGTTGAAGAGCAGATAGAAAGGTGCATAAAGAGGAAACATTTAACCAGCTTTTTTTTCTGCTCCAGGGTCGTGCAGTTCTGAGTCAGACCGCACTTCATCTACTGCACAATGGCACTTAAACCACACTCTCCTCTCTGTGCTTGTTTGATGTTCTTGACAGAGGCCACAACGTGTCTGCTGATGGAGGCTGTCACAAAGAGGGAATTTATTACTATGCTGGAATATTTTAAGGAATCTTTTCTGAAGCAAATGTGACAAAGAAATCAGACAAACGGGACTCCTTCATCATAAAGAAATGAATCTGTTTCCATCACTCAGGAAATGGGTGAAGAAAAAGAAACAAAAAAAATTAAAATAGCATTTTGAAAAAAAGTATAAAGTATATAAGTAAAATCAGACAAATAAACATGATGAAGACAACCTGCTGAGGTTCAAACTGAGCATCAGAACAGAGAAGAAAGTTGATTTAAGAGACTTTAAACATGTCGTGGTTGTTGGTCTGAGTATTTGACAAACTGCTGATCGACTGGGATTTAAACCCACAACCATCTCTAGGGTTTACAGAGGATGGTCCCAAAAGGCGGAGCCACTCTATCCATTCTATATACAGTCTATGGGTGAAACCCAGTGTGAGCATGGTCAACTTAAATGACTGGTGAGTGTTTGAGCATCATCAGGTCAGCTGTCTCCAGACTTTAACTCAATACTGATAGAGCTCTTTTAAATACTCCTTTTTAATCATTTTCCTGGCTTCTTTTTGTCCCCATCCTCCTCTGTGAGGTGTTATTTTATCAGATATTTGAAATAAACACACTTCTATACTCATAATCAACATATTAACACTGGAAGTGTGTATCATCCATAATAACTGTCATCTATCAAAGACTGACACTACATTCATCCTTATCCCACTAAACCAACAGCTTCTATGCAGACTGAGGCTGCAATTTGAGTCCAAATGCTGCAGCGTCTCTGAACACACGCTGTGCACCTTGTTTCAATGAGATTTTAAAAGCAACAGGAGACTTCTGGATATTGCCAGAACTTCTAAAGACAAAATGAACAGAAAAACACTTTGTAAGCTGAACACAATGCTCTACTGCTGCTGCTGTGCTGCATAAGATAGTCTGTGCACACCCATGACAAATTTCACTGAGCTATACCCAACAATTGGCTTTCTCTGACCTTTGGTGTACTTTACTGATCAGCTTCTGGCAAAACAACTTACAGCAGCTCCACACAATAAGTCTCCCTCCTCTGGGATACTTCTCTGAGATTTATGAGCTTGAGGCTGCATTTTTCCTTTTGTGTCCAACCTACACACCAGATTGTGAAAGCAGTGTTCCGTGGCAAAGCAATGCTCTGTAATGGCAGGTTTTTCACAGGGGAGCTCCATTTATCGATTCATGATAACATTTCAGAATGACTCCAATGCTCTGTAAACAGGCTTCACTTTCTCTCAGCACATACACAGAGCCCTTTGGCCAACACACGCGCTGCAAAATCACAAACTCTCCTCTTACTTTCACTCCAGTCGCTGCAGACTGGGATAAACACAAAGTGTTCTGTTTCACCCAAGTTTTGCCTTTGAATCGTGCTTTTTTTAACATTTCAGTGCTCACAAACGAAATGGGGATGAAAGGTGCTGTACTCGAACTTCATTTGGTCGAAAATCCCAGTGGATCAGTAAATACGTGATGCTTCTACTCTCCTGCTCTTCGGTTCCACAAGATTATTCAGATTTACAGAAATAAATGAACATAACAGCCTGTCCCTTATAAAACTGCAACCCTGCACCTCCATGAGAGCACAAAGAAAACTGGGGCCATTAGTGGCCATATGGCAGGGTAGGTCATGTCAGTGTCATGACTACCAGGAGCTCACTGGTACTGAGCCTGGATCCATTGAGCATGTCGATACTGATTGGTTTGGGTTGTTAATTGTCCTCTGGCTAAGCCCCGCCCCCTCCACTCACTCAGACAAACAATCAACATTCAGTGACAGGCACTATGGCAGGTGTCACAGTAGGAGACGTTTCACAGGACGTCATTGATGATTTTTTGGGACAGAGATATCACATATCATCTAAAAGGCACCAAAAGGATTTAAACTCCACATTGGAGGGATAATAAATCAATTTACTGTTGAAGGTCCATAAAAAGCTTCAGTTACAAGACAAAACTTCCAGGTCCCAGAGCAAACCTGATAAACCACATCTGGTTACCATCAGCATCTCAAACAACAAGACAGAGGATCAGCATCAGTCATGAGAAAAATCTAACCTCCTTTTTACCATCTTTAGTGTCGGAGTATTTCCACCGCCGATCCTCTCAGGATACCTTATTTTGGAGTTGTACCCCATGAACACCATGTGACCATTTTCAAGCTTCAAATCTCAATTAAAAAAAAAAAAAAAAAAAACTCATAAAACAGAACAAAAACTGACTCTCTGCAATGCATTTCAATGGACATCTGGGCAGAAAATTTCCAAGTGTATGAGATTGCTACACTCACTGTGATTGGCTCATTGCGTTTAGGGCGGGACTTAGGCATAGGTCAATTGCACCATGAAAACGAGGCAGGTTCAGAAAATCATACGTCAGAGGAACTTCCTGTCTAACAAATTCAAATGGGGCACGCGTACTCCAGCCATTAACAGAGATGAACATGAAGAATGTAAATCTAAATGTCCTGTATATTTTAACATTGTCATACTTTTCCAAAGGATTGATTTGATCTCTAAATACCTGTCTTAAATGGTAACATATGACGATGATGTCCACCATTTTTGTAACAGCCTGACAGGTGCAGTAATCCTGCCTGTACCATTAATACAAACGGTCTGTTTTCATTGCTCGTGGCTGGCATGCGTACGGGCCCTCATGTGTTTCTGTCCTAACACAGAAGCCAAAACTTTTGAGTGCACCTGTGTGTGATTACTACAAAGCCTTGGCTGAAACTTCTTTTTCTTTTTCTTTTTCTTTTCTTCAGTTTAGATCAAACTTAGAAACCAATCTCAGAAATTGCTCATTTTTCCCAGTCACCCTTCTCATCACCTCTCTAAAGCTCCACGAAGAACCAATATGTTTCCATTTAGATCGACCCATCCTTCTAGACAGGCCGTGTACCTGACCACACATGGCACTTATGGAGTATTTTTTAGCTTTTTGGCAGATTTCAGGTTTGCTTTTGTATCTACAGTGATTGCATGTTGAGTGGATAACCTTCACTCCATTTCACTCTCTTTGGGTAACACTGATGGGAGCGTGAAGATGCCTCTGTTGCTCTGCTGATGTCCTGCATTCCCTTCCTCTGTCTAGACTCTACATCAAAAACTTGAATTACAACCCAGACTTGCAGGAAGACGGTGTTTAGAGGAATGTAAAATCTATTCAAAACTTAAAGAACAAACAAGACCTTCTGCTTTCTCTCTCAGTCACACACCTTCTTAAAGGGCTCTTTTCTTTTCTTTAAGAGATTATAAACATTTCTTATTACCATAACAGTTCAAACTCTGCTGGGATAACAACTCACAGCTTATGTAATGCATTTGAATTGGCTTTATTTGCTCTTCAGAAAGATTAAAGTCTGGCACAGTTTGTCTCTATAAGTTGACTGAAATCACCACAGCTCACGCTGTACAGATGCAAATCCTCCCTCCTCGCCTCTCTTTCTCTCAACTCTCTCCCCCCTTATCACACTTCCTCTTTTGGGAGTCCTGTTCCTGCTTGACGTCCTGCTAAGCAATTTCCCCTGCCTCAGTTTTTTAGACCATAATTTTGATTGATAATTATCGTTGGGGACATAATTCTGTTGAGCCACCCAGTAGAGTGAAAGACTCGTAGAATAAAACAGAAATGGTCTGTTGTTGGGTGCATTCGAGCGTAGCCACAACAAATGAATGGATAAATCTCTCAGAGCTGCACTCTGCAATGCCAATTCAAAGACCAGTGCGGCAGAGAGAGGAGAAAACGTACTTCTCCCTCCCTGCAGTCTAACTTTATGGCCTTTGGTTTTAAACAAAGAACTTATGATTCATCCTCTGTTTCTCCATTTCCTTCTTTTGTTTTCAGAAAACCTTCAAAGACTAGCTGTACCCAGAAGGATTATCAAGCTGATTTCCTCCAGATTTAAACACAATCCAAGGGGAAATCTTTTCCAGAGGCTTAGTTGGGACCACTGGTCAGGCGTGACGGTTTTTCAGATCTGAGCAGCTAATAATTGCTCAGTTGATGAAGCCATTGTCAGTAATGTCCTAGATCACTGCATCCTTTTGGGAGTCAAGTATTAACCTCAAAAAGACCTGAAAGAATATGAATTTGTCAAACTTCAAGTGATGCTGTGGAAGTTTAACACACTTCAGCCACAACAGTCTGAAATGAAACAACAATCTGATTACTTCAGTGATCAAAATCCACATAAAGCTTATTGCTCATAAATAATCAGCCGGTAGCACTCTTTAAACATGGGTAACCTGCTAGCACCAGTTTACACATCTTGATAAACTCGTGCTGGATTCCATTTTATGATTTCAGAGGAAAATGGTCTCATTACCTCATCATGATACAGCAAAGTTAACTGCTTATCCAAGGTCAGGTTGGGGGACAGTCTAAGCTAGTCAGCCCAGACGTCCCTCTCCTTAGCAACGTTTCCTTGTTCCACCTCTGGGATCCCATGTCATTCCCAGGCTAGAAGTGACGTATAAACTCCTGTTTCCACCGAGCGGTTCAGTTCGTTTCATCTCAGTACTGCACACGTTTTGTAGCATTTCCATGACTTAAAACGGGACAGGCCCCCAAATTACCAACCCGTACCGTCCCAGGTTTTGGTACCCTTCTGTTGGGGTGCCAGACATACCGATATGACCCCAGAAGGTGGAGCTAGAAACACTGCAGTCCACTTATTGTTTGAAAGAATGGTCACTTCCTGTGTGACAGTGGTGAGATTTAATTTAGTTTGATAGTTTTAATAGTTTGAAAAAATTTGCAGCACACACCCCAAACTCAGAAAGCATTCAGCTCATTGCAACAAACAAAATATAACTGCAAACAAAACACCCCGTTAACTTAAACATTGATCGCCCAAAAATGAACAAAATTTTCCCCAAACGAAATAAGAAGGTAGATGCTTTCAGCCTTAATATCTGACAGTCTTTGTCATCATTTGAACGTCTCGTTTGGTTTAAGACCGCTGCCCAACTGCCCAAATGCACACCGTTGATCCCATGTCCAATAATCCTCAGTCCCAGAAAGAAAAAAATAATAAAAGTAAGCCCATTCTCTGCCACCTATTAAACAAAAATTTAGCTGGCTAAAAAGCACAAAAGTTAAAGGTCTCAACCTGAATTACATCCCCAAACACAAAAATCCATATTTTTTCCTGACAAGACTGGCAGATGCGCTCCATTACAAGGAAGATCCAGCCAGCTGATTGGAGTAAATCCCCCGACAGCTTCATCTTTGAACGGTTCCTTGTTTTCTTTGTACCTTACATACGCAGACATCCTTTTGATCCGCTTGTTTTGTCCCATTTCCGAGTGCAATTGCTGTGTTCAAATAATGCTCAAATAATAATCTGGACTTTAGGAGGAGGCGCACAGTCTCATCAGAGTCAGCACAATGTGACACAGTGAACATGGAGAACATGACTATGACTACCATTACTTTTTGGCTCATGTTAACTTGTTTTGTCTGACACAGCCCTCGTGCATGCAAAAGCATAACGTGCATTTTTGAGCAATGGCCAAAAGGGTTTTTAAAACCAAGTGACTAATTTTTTTCACCAACCATCCAATCAGCTCATTTCTGAGATGAAGTCAGAGTTTGTGCTTCAAACCTCAAACTGCTTATCAATCTGTTTTACCACACTGCTACTCACTATGAATGCACTTCTCCTACTCTAATCAGAAACAAGCAGCTGCTCTTTGTGACATCGACATATCAGAGAGTTACTCTACCACTGAACACTAGCTGCTGTCCTCCTCTTAAAATGAAACATTTTCTAAAAATAAGAACCCAGCAGGCGTCCTGACTGAACATGAGGAAGCCACAATCGCAGAATACCACCTGGACATCAAACATGCATTGGTTTTAGCCAGCATTCATGAAATATGGCTAAAATCAAGCAAATCAGACTGTGGCCATATGTGTTCTCAGAGAAATCACAATCAGGCACCGAATGATACGAATCAGTGAAAACTTCAACAAGAGGTTGTGCGTTAAATTTTCAGTAGTAACCTTTTTATTGTGGAGAGGAATTCAAGACCAAGACAGCTCGATGGAGAACACAAAATGAGCACGTTCTCCAAGTGGAGCAAAACTCAATGACCTGTTTCACAGCACTTTTGGTCGAATTTTTAAAGTCCCAAAATATGTAACTTCTGGTTGGATTTTTTCATTAAAGAAGAATAATACAATATTTTAACAGTTTACTAAAAACCATCAAACAGAGACAGTTTTGTAAATCTACCTGAGCCTCTTAAAGTGAACATTTATAAATGAACAACCATATTCCATCCTTATCTTCTATATTCAACCAATTCCTATGAGCATCATCACCTGTTGTAAAGGCGTGACATTTGCCAAGGCCTGCACTTGTTTTGGAGAGCAGATCTTCTTTCTAACACTACTTTTCTTTCTTCAAGACATTTTTTTCCCAGAAAAGACCCTGTTTACACCACAATGTTTCACTCGACAATGCAGTAAAAAAAAAAAAGAATGTTTACACAGAAATGCTGACGGACTGAAAACACTGTAACATGCATGCCAGGCCTGTAAATGGTGATGTAGCCGCAGAGTCTTTTGGCCAAAGTCGAGGTGAACTGATCATCTGGCATATAAATTAAATGTGTCTTTGCTGTTTGCAGAAGTGGAGCAACAGATGCTCATTTTGTTGAAAGGCAGTCATCTGATTCAGCAGCACAAGCACAACACGGTAGTCCGTCATTGTTACTGTTGTTGTTGTCTGGTTCACATATGACAATTTAAGTTGCTACAGTTAAAGTATAGCGCGCAAAGGGGAGCATGACGTCAGCGTTTCAACTGGAAACACCAGCTTGCTGTTGTTGACCTGTCTGTAACGTGTAACGTTAGTGAATCCTGGTTATGTTCTACCAGAGCTCATCTACCAACTCCAACCTCACCAATCAGAGCTAACATAACCTCACTCTTCATTTTATTGACAGAATCTCAAGTTTTATCAGATCACTGCAGAACAACTGCTGCATGTGGGTTAGAATGAACATTATCACAAAGAGTTTAGCCCGTGGTTTAGCCTTTAGCTTGTGTTTTAGCCTTTTCCTTTAGCTTGTGCTATCAGTCTCTCATTTAGCTTTTTTTCTTCTTGGAATGAACATTATCACAAACAGATCAGCCTGTGGTTTAGCTCATGCTCTATCACTCCCCTGTTTAGCTTTCTTCTGCTCTGACCTCCTTTTTCAACAGTCCAGTGTCCAAAATTACAACAAAATTAATCCAAGAAATAATTTTCTTCAGGAAAGCATCATCAAAAGGATTTTTGGTTGACATGCCATAAATGGTTTTGTGTTCTCCAGGGAAAATCCCACCTGACCACAGATACTGAGAAATTTAGAACTAACCAGTTTTGTTACTGATAATCTCATTTTAAATGGTAGATTATAAACAGGCAAATATTCAAAAGTGGGACCATTTCAAAATCACTTGTCTAAATGTGATCCAAACACCATTTTAACACTCAAGGCAGAAGCCTTACTATTATTTATTAGTCATCATAACTATTGTATTAAAAATATTGTCAGGTTTGCCCTCTGATGTATTTCATGTCTTAATTGTGATTTTGTGTCTATCATGTTCATGTCCATTTGTTTTGGCAAAGTTGTCAGCCACAGTAAAAGCATGAGCCATGTTTTCTACACATTATACATTTATTCTCTTCACACCAGCCCTGTCTTCCTTTGGTAATTTTCTGGGTTTGTTGATGTGTTTCAGGTGCTGGGCGGTGCTAGAAATAGTCCCCCAGACATCGCTACCTGAGAGGCGGATAGCTGCAGAGACGACCTCCCAGCCCGACTCCAGCAGCCCATCAGCTGCCCCCCTTTTACTGTACTCTAACATCTCCTTAGAAGAGTGAGTCTTTACTCTGCATGCTGTGTTTCTGCTGCCTGACAGGTCTCAGGTTATGCACATGTTAATCTGCAGTGGATTATTCTCTTTCTGGTGGATTAAGTTATATTTCAATAGACTCAGGACTGACTAGAACTAGCACGTTTGAGTGGTGAAGCCTATCAGTGACTCTGAACCTTTGGATTAGTCCAGGCATGTTCAAAGTCAGGCTGAGGTTTCTTTTCATAAGAGACACCTGAGGGACAGGTGAGCTTTGATTTCATCAGTCTGTGATGATGGAACAAGGAGTTTTGAACCACAGAGAGACTGATGTTTACAGGCATCACTTAAAGAATTAGTTGACAAATAGAGCACTCAGATGTTACTCTCAGGGATAATAAATATCTCAGTAAAAGTTGTTATTTGGTGCAGATTTTTAACAGTATTGCTCTAACTGAACCATTGAATGAAAATAATAGAGTCAGTGTCTCAGAGGTCCTTCAGTGGATGGAGTGAACAAACCCCCACATGATGCTGGGAGGAAGCCAAACCAGTGGGTTGTTCAGAGAGAAGCTGCAGACCAACGTGGATTTTATGTCCATAGAAATCTGGAGAACTTTCTCAGGACTTCATCACTCGCTTTCACCATTTGCATTTTTCCGTCACACGTGAGTGGGCTGATGGTTGCAAAAACCCTCAGTTGAAACTCTTTGTAAAATGATCAGGCTGCTTGTTAAAAAAACAGAAAAACAGGAAGTTGAAAGTGTTACTTTTCTTTTGCTCCTTCAGTAGCACAGTAGGAAGACAGTTAATGATTTGAATTTTTCTGATGTAGTTTGCTGCAGTGGATCATTAGATTTCAGAGTTTTCTGAACATGAGAGCTTAAACTGCTCAACATTTTGTTATTGACCTTGGAAACTGAAGCTGAAGAGGGATTCTTTACACAGCTCACTCAACTTGAAATGAAAACTGTTGTGAGGGATCTGGAGGACTGACTCATCTGTAGATGGAGTCACAGGCAGCAAGTACACACTTTGGTCTTGAATGGTGTGGTTGGTACCTGGGTCAGAGCATCTCCAAAACGGCAGCTCCTGTTTGGTGTTCTTGGTCTGTGGTCTCTTCCAAAAGCAGGTTTAGAAAGGAAAACGTCCCTGTTCACTGCCACAGGCTTCAACAACAACCTGAGCATCGTAGCTATGAAAAAAGTGTCCTGGAGTGAGCAAATCAGAGATCCAATCCTGAGATCTCAGCTGAGCATCTGTCAAATCTACTGGAGAACCAAGGCTGATCCATGCATCTTACAGGACTTCAAGGATCTGCTCGGTCTTGGTGCCTGATACCATCACACACCTTCAGAGATCTGGGGAAGTCCTTGTTTCATCAGGTCAGGAACACTTCAGCCTGATGATCCTCTTAAACATCAGTGAAACAGAGTCCAGTGACTTTAAAGTGTCCTCTGTTATCTTAGAAAGAGAAACAGCCCTGTCTTTAAATAACCCTGCCTGCACGGATCGCTTGTACTTAAACTTTGTCCGCCCACGTCCTCAGACCATAAAACGGCTCCAGATTGTCACTCCTGATATTAATTTAGCTTTTTTGTCATCATATGCTGTTCCACTGATGCCCAAAGGGTGACAGTGATGATTCATCAGCAGAGAATTGTGAGGATGTGCACAATTAACAGCTCTTGTTCTGAATATGTAATTATTTCACAGCATCTTAGAATCTAATGGCTCCCTGGCTCAGGCCTTCCCTTTCCATTAACTTCTCCTTCATTCTGCTGATTTGCAGAACAACCGTTTTTCATTTTGATTGCTTGGCATGAATTTTTATTTCTGTGTTATTCCTTCTCCCTGACCGATCACTGCTCATTGTTCATCTCTTTAAAAAGCAGAGCTCCTGTGACCCACATGGCTCAGACAACCTCAGTGACAGGTGCTCACTCTGCCACGTGTGCAGCTTTCATGGACCAACAGTGCCCCCTAGTGGATTTTCAGAACATAAGAATCATCTGCTAAAGCACATGGTGGTTTGAATACTTCAAACCCAAATGCTCTGACCTTGTTCTCCTCGTCTGTTGAGTCTTTTTAGAGCAGCTCTGAGCGTTTAGAGCCAGGATGAGGAGGGTAATCAGAGATAAAGTGCTCATGTGTTCTGTCACTGGGGTTAGAAACAAGGATTTGCTTTTAGACACATAGTAGTTTTTAAACACTTGGGATATGGGTGAGTGTTACTCTTCAGATACTGTAAGAGTGATAGGGAGCAGTTCTTTGTCTCTAACAGTGTGGAAGATTCATGAAATTGAAGAACACAAAAAAGTGTCAACAATTTTCTCTGCAGTTTATATATATATGTATATATATACATATATATATGTATGTGTGTGTGTGTGTGTGTGTGTGTGTGTGTGTGTGTATATATATATATATATATATATATATATATATACACATATGTATATATACATATATACATATATATATATATATATATATATATATATATATATATATATATATATATATATATATATATATGTATATACACACACACATACATACATATATACATATACACACACACACACACACACACACACACATATATACATATATATATATATAAACTTTATTTGACATAATAATTTAGGTTTTATAGTTTGACCACATGTCCCAGGTATATTAACCTGGAGGAGGTTAATACCTGGGACCTGTCACCTTGGGCTTCTTTCTCACATCTTATTCATGTTTGTTCCATCTCCAGTCCATTGGGTCTTGGCGACATGTCCTCTTATCTGTCAACTCACACCGGCTGTGTCTTCAGTCTGGACCACCAGAGAGCTGGAGATTGAGAAGTTCACACGCTTCCCTCCCTAATGATGATCCTCTCCTGGGTCATGTTGGACTGTCAAACCTCAAACCTGTTGACCCCTGGTCTGGCTCCTCTCATTTTGTTTTTCATTTTGAAAGTCATTGGGTGTTTTAATGTGGTGTGGTGGACTTCCTGTCCCACTCGATCTAAAGCATTGTTTCTCAGACATCCACCCGCAGATCTGGTGTAGTTTGGCCTTTATTTATTACAAAAATCATAGTCAGCATTACTGTGATTGATACTGAGGTCATCATTCCTAAATCTGATGCCTGAAATTAAATACTTCTGATTAGACATCTGCATCACAAGTATTTGAACTTAAACACTGTTTCACAACTAGAAAAAAAAAAACAGTAATAATTGACACGATCATTAAACTTTTTTGTTTTCATGTCTGGTTTTTTCGATAATACAATGGGCTAACTAAAAAAAATCTCAAGTAATATTACTGACAGGCAGCATTTACTCTGTTAATACTTGAGGACTTCATACTAAATACTAAAAAGAGTCATTTAACAAAGTAAAGAATCTAAAATCGTCCAGATCTAACTGGAGTCCTCCTCATTATATCAAGACTCAAAATTACATTACATGATCCAAGCAGATTCCACTTACCCCTTTTCGACCAAGCTGGTTCCAGGGCTGGTGCTAGTGCTGGTGCTAGAGCTGGTTCACAGTTGGTTCAAGTGTGAACTGGTTAAGAACCGTTTGCTTTTCCACAAACGGGTGCCGGCCATGCTGCTTTGCTTTGAAATCCATTGTTTTACTTATCTTCTTCTTCTGTTTCTCTCTTACCCCAACCTCGACTTTTTAAAAATGGCTCTCTTCTGTGTTTTGACTCTGCTTTGGTTGGTCAATAATCCCACGCCCACCCCCTGACGTAAGCCCATAGCCCCCGACGTAACATGGTTCTTTCTGCTGGCCCAGCAAAGAGTTGGTGCTTGCTAAGCACCGGTTTTGAGAGCCAGCAGCCGGTGCTTAGTCTGTGGAAAACCAAAGAACTGGTGCTACGTCTGGCTCTAGCTCCGAACCAGCCCTGGAACCAGCTTGGTCGAAAAGGGGTATCAGATCTCTTTCTCTCTCTCTCTCTCTCTCTCTCTCTCTCTCTCTCTCTCTCTCTCTCTCTCTCTCTCTCTCTCTCTCTCTCTCTCTCTCTCTCTCTCTCTGTCTATCTCTCTCTCTCTGTCTTTCTCTCTCTCTCTGTGTCTCTCTCTCTCTATGTCTCACTCTTTCTCTCTCAAACTCATATTCAGAATAACCTTTAATGGTATGGAGTTTTCTTTAAAAAACATGTTGTCAAAGTCAATGCACAATCAAAATCATCAAGAAAACAACAGCAAACAATAAACAACAATAACGTCGTTTAAAAGCTGAATGAACAAAACTCTCCCTCTCTCTCACCACAGGGGATATCAGTCACTTCGGCTCATTGATTGAGAAACCAACCAGATACACGGTACAGAGGACTCTTTCATAGTGGACAAACAACATGAAACAGGAGATTTCCTTTTTTTCCTTTGCTAGCTGCTCATGAGGTCAATTTCATTTGCTAGTTTCAATGGGAAGACTCAGTCTCTTGTGAGGGAATTCATGTTATTCCAATTATTGAATTCAAGGAATAAAGACAGGTGAATTTTAAGTAGTTTAAATAGAATTTGAAACCAAATAAACTAAATGTCAAAACATTAAATCTGATTTCAGTTCATGCTTTTCAAATTGATTATACTAAACCAAATTCCATTTGTAGTTGTCAACAAATTAGCTAGATGTGAAATGAGCTTTGTGACGTAAACTTAAAAGTGGAGTGCATACAGAATTTCCAACAGAGCTGTAACATGAATCATGGTATTAGTTCATTTGGATAAATGGAGAGTAAAAGAAGTCAAAGTCAAATTGTTTTATGCTTCATAATGCTTAATTTACAAATACTTTAGGGTTGACTAATGTACACAAACACAGTTATTTTAAAAACAGGTCAATGGTTCACTGAAAATGTGTGAGTAGATGTTTACTTGCTTTTCATCACTTTGCCTCTCAGCACAGTTGAAGCAAAAACTAACGTCTGTTTTCCTTTTTTTAGTCGTAGATTCAACTTAAAATAAAAAGGTTCAAAGTCTTTTATTTTTAACATGCTAATAAGTTGTTGGTGAGGAGTGTGTCTGCACCTGTATGGGCACATATGCTTCCTGGTTCATGTGTGTCTGCTCATGTTAAGGTGTCACACTGGTGAGACTAGGCTTTAATGGGATCCTGAAAGAAAAATCCACAGAGAGACTTTAAAAGAGCTAAGAGAGGGTTGAGGTGCAGGAGAAGCTCAGGAGAAAAAGAAGAAACAAAGCAACAGAAAGTCAGCAAAGAGAGGAGATGTAGCTGAGGAGAGAAGGAGGCGAGACGGATGGAGGAGGATGAGAGGGATGTTGATGCAAGGTCCGCACAGAAACAGAAAAAGAACTGAGTGGTGCAAGAGAGGCTCTGTTGGCATAAAGTAATAATGCTGGAAGAGGAAGCATTCACAAAGCCCAGAATCACTCAGAGTGACCTGAAACAGCAGCACCAGAGCAGTTACAAGAGGCTGAGCTCTGCTGTCTGCCAGGAGTGGACCACAAAGCCAGCTCTAAGTGCCCATCTTCTGTGCTGAAGGGCCTGGCACAGGGGACAAGACAAACTCATGGAAAGGATCTGCCGGAAGTTTGAGAAAAACAGAGATAACTACTGTACATATGCAGTATCTGCTCTGTGGAAATACAGCAACTCACTGTTGTCTTAAAGTCCCTGTGAGGACTTTCTCAGTGATCTAGAAAAAGTCTTTCTTCTCGATATCTGCCTGATCCCAATCCAAAACTTAAAATGAGATTATCAGCACTTATAGAGGTTATTTATAAATGCTATTTCTTAGCTTCTCAATCGAGTCAGACAGGACCAGATTGATTTACGGCACGTTGAAGTCTCTATGACAACACCACGCTGACCGATGAAGTTCGGCAGTGAGAAGAGAGATCTGTGTTTTTCTCTGCTGAGGATTTCTGTTCAGAAGAAAAGAAGAAAGCTAAATGAGAGACTGATAGCACAAGCTAAAGGCTAAAACACAGGCTAAACTCTTTGTGATAATGTTCATTCTAACCCACATGCAGCAGTTATCCTGCAGTGATCTGATCAAACTTGAGAGTCTGATTGGTAGATGAGCAGGACATAAGGATTAGCTAACATTATATGTTAGCCTACGGATACATCTCAGACCACCGGGCTTTGAGTAGCACTTAATTAGCCGGCTACTAAACTACAGTACAAACTGACAAAGTTTGCTTGTTGTCACGTTTCACATAACAGCGCTGTGTAACTGTTGATAAATACCTTACCTCATCACAATGCATCTGTAAAAAAGTTTTCTTGAACAAAGAAAAGTAGTGTTAAAATGAAGATCTGATCTCCATTCATTTCCAAAACAAACTCACGCCTTGTTAAGAGTCATGTCACCATGACAGCGTGCGCGTGAATCCAGCCAAAAGGTGTCGCTGTGATCCACTTCAAACAGATCGTGGGATAATTTACTGTAGATGCAACATTTATAGTATTTTATGAGTAGTTTTCAAGCCAATAAAATATGTAGTGTTGTGTATTATTTGGATGTGCATGGTCGTCGCCATGGTCTGTAGTATTCTTTACGGTTCTAAATTTCTGTAACCCATTGTACCGCTCTATGCCACTGGGAGGGCCAAGTGAGTTTAACATACTAATTTATAACTGTACGTTGTCATGTGTGTAATTCCTGTGGGAACATGTGGTTCTCCAGTGATCTTGTGATCTCACGTATTCAGCTGCCATGAAGTGCTCCAGAGACAGATCCAGTGTGAATGGGCGCATACCGAAAACCCTGAGTGGTCAATGATTCCAAAGAAAAGGATCATGATAACTGAAGGCTCCACCTCCCAGACTACTTTTAGAGACCGCAGGTACGATGAGCAGGCTGCATGCTGGGAGCTCAGTAATAGACCGATAATACCACGACATGAGCTCTTTAATGTAGGATGGTTCATTAGTGTTAAGAGCTTTGTAAGACAGAAGAAGAATCAGTCATTACCTGAGCTGCAGCATTTTGGACCATCTGAAGAGTCCTAATAGACTTGTATAGAGAGTGACAGTAATCCAACCTGGAGGAAACAAAGGCTTGGACGAGTTCTCTGCACAGCTCTGAGACAAGATGTATCTGATGTTTGTTTGTTTTTTTTTGTTTTTTTTTATATATATTGCGAATGTGGAAAAAAAGTCTGTCCTTAAGTAGATTTTGGAGGCTGTTCTTATCAGAAAACAATACTGTCATAGTAAAATAAATAAAAGATACATGATTGATGAGTTTGCTAAAGCGACTGAATGAGTGGAGAGAAGGGCAGCAATATTTCCTGACGTTATTTAAATGTCTCCCCACAGAAAGAAAAGATCTTTACCTTGAAAGCATCCTCTGAGTGTCGCCGTACTTTATCTTTTTATGCCAGGGCTGATAAAAACTTACAACCCATCCTTTCTGTCTCTGTTTTGGCAGAGATCTGTGCACAACTTGCAGAAAGCAAACCTCCTTTTCCCTCAATGTTCAGACCATATAAGATGGATGTGAGGTGGTAAAGAGATGCTCATGGGTTGTTCATGGGAAACATGCAGCCATCCCACAGGCCTCAAGTCATCTGGCTGGATCTGCATGTGTGTAATAAAATAACAGCATGATTTTCATATTTAATTCTTTATATAAACTCTCAAACAAACATTTGAATGATGTGACCATGATGTGTCCTCAGTCCATCTAATGAAAGCAGCAAAAAACAACCAAAAAGCTGCTGCACTTTACAGCAGCAGAAAAATGACTAAAATTAGAGTTTAAAACGGAAACACTGATTCATAGGTTTAAGCCTTGACCTGCCTTATGTTTTACAACCAGTTGTGCCTCAATTAATAATGAGGACAATATTTTCCCTGCCGAAGTGTTCTTTTATCTCCCCAGGAGATCCTCTGCAGGCTGGTGGCTGGCCAGAGAAACAGAGTGAGCCAATACAGGGACTCTTAATGAAGATAAACTAATTGAGAGAGAGAGAGAGAGAGAGAGAGAGAGAGAGAGAGAGAGAGAGAGAGAGCGAGAGAGAGAGAGAGTTATAAACTAAGATTCTAAAGAATACTTTCAACAGAACCAGACTTCATCATCCCAAACTAGAAAGTAAAGGAATCAATCCAGAGCACTGTGAGGCTAAGCAGAAACACGGGACAAATGTCCGTCAAACTGATCACATCATGTTTAAATCAGCTCACATGTTGTCAAGGACTGTGCTGTACAGCTCCAGTGAGGCATGATGGGAAACCAAGTGTCATGAACGGCAGATCATACTGTGGATAACAGAGATGTCATAAACCTGTGTCCCTACTCCTTCTCAGAGTGTTTTTGACACTGTCTATCTCTGTGGATATTGATCCGTTCTTTTAAAGTCCAGAAACAGCGGAACAGTCTTTGCTCTGTTAGTGAACTACGTTACATGTTGTTTTAGGATGTTTTGGTTGACGTGACATTGAACACCTCAAAAAAGGTCGCAGAGCGTAAATGTATGCACATGTGGCTCTGGGACTGTCTTCAAACACTAGTTTGATATACATTTAAACCACAGAGTTGCTAATGCTAAGCTAACAGACCTGTGCTAACAAATGTGTCCTGTGTTTGTTTTTGCCTTTTTGAACTGTTTGTCCCTGGAGAGTTACCATAGGGTGCTGTAAAGCAGATCTTATTGCTGCGATGTGTCTGGTTGTGTCTGGTGTTGTAATAAAGCTAAGTGTAGCTGCTGTTTCACATCAGTGTACCTTACCATATGTGAATACCGATCACTGATAAATAAGAGAAGGGCAAAATCGTCCCTGATCCGATGCTTGAGATTGGGATCAGGACATCTGAGCCCATGAGAAAAAATTGCCTAATCTTCTCTTCCAGTGCCAAACAGCTTATCCTGCTGTTGCTGTTGACTCTTGTTTTGAGCTTCTGGTTCTGGTTCGTAACAAACAGATGCCTGATTCTCACCTGACTGACAGTAAAGATAAAGAGCCATTCGAAATGTTAGTAATGTGGACTTTTAATGTACTTATTCTTCTTTTCTTTTCTTTTTTACATTTCATCCGTTTAGTACTCAGAGGTTGTCCCGTAAGCTTTCCCGGAGTGATCTGAGGAAACTTAAGTGATGTATAGATTTTATGTTTGTATTTAGACGGTGCTGCAGAAAAGTCTTTGCTACATTGCTGACATTTCCGGGGCTCTGACTGAATGTCAGACTGCTGCAGGTAAAGGGTCATTACAGCTGCTAAACACGAGGTTTACTTCACTTCCTGGCATTTCAGCAGAAGTGGCTGAGAGGATCAGGACCTCCTGCACTCACCTGACTGCCTCAGAATCCAGAGCCTTCTCTGTTTGTTTTTTTTTCAGGAGAAATAATGTTTCCTCTTTCATTTTCTTTTTCTTCAGGTCTGAGAAAGCAGGAGAGATCGCAACCGTTCCACTGACCAGGGTGAGAGAACACACTCTTTGTGCGTGTGTGTGTGTGTGTGTGTGTGTGTGTGTGTGTATTGGTGAGGTGTAAGCAAGCACACTTGATGCACTGAACTGTAAGATCAAATTTACACAAAAGTCACACCTGTGTGTGAAAAATACGTTTATGTACAGTTGAGGTTAACACCGTTAGCCCCCCTGATGCTAACAGTTAGCTGTGTGTTTGTAACACGTCTCCTGAGGAATCCCAGCCCATTCTTAATCTTTCAAGCTCCCTCAGATCTGATGCTCTTCTGGCATGGACCCTGGTCTACAGTCAGCCCCCCTTACAGATCTTCAATGTGGTTCAAGTCAGGGCTTAGTGCAGACCAGTCAACAAGGTTCACCTTGGTTTTCTGGTGCTGGTTCTTCACCAGGAGTCACGTATGTTTTGACTTGTTGTCATGTTGGAAGACAAAGCCACGACCCAGACCCAGACCCAGACCCAGACCCAGTTTCCTTGTTTTTTTTCAGTCTTTGCATGTCCTTCTTTTTCATAATTCAAGATTCCCAGTTCAAGACTGAGCACTGAAGCATCCCTACAGCATTAAACTCCCCCCACTGTGTTTAACTGTGTGTGTGTGTGTGTGTGTGTGTGTGTGTGTGTGTTGGGGGGGGGGGGGGTCTCACCTGGTCTCACCTGGTCTCACCTGGTCTCACCTGGTCTCACCTGGTCTCACCTGGTCTCACCTGACCAAAGAACCCTTTGGCTGCTTCCAGTCTAGAGAATCCAGCTCTGGGTGGTCCTGAGCATCCTTCAGTCTGCTGGCTTGAAGGTCTCTCCCTCTCTCTCTTCTGTGGAAATGGACTATTTCTTGTCCTGCATCCACAGCAGTCTCATTTCTGGGACATCAGGGATCTAGATTGTTTTTGACACTTTGACAATTTCTGACTCGTCTTTTTCATGAACTGTGTGCAAAGCAAAATTATGTAATCATCGAGAATAAATCTAGGATGTTTGGAAAAGCTGTATTTATTGATCTGCGTTTGACACATTTCTGGAAGGGGGGTGATCATTTTGACCTCAACTGTAGATGCTGCAAATAATGTCTTTTTGAGTGCTCATGCTCTGACTCTGTGAGAGTCAGAGGTACAGTTTAAGTTATTTGTTCTGCATTGAATTAAACTGCAGTTTTTCAATCCAGCATAGGTAAAGAGTGATAAACCCCACTTAAATGAGCAAAAGACGTTAGAGATGACTAAACAATGAACCAGGTGGTAGAGAACACAAGTACTTCAGCAGTCAGTCCATTTCAAAATGTGCAAGCATCGTAGGAGTTTAGTGGCTGTTTGAGTTCCACAGTCTAACAACATTCCCTCTCCTAAACTACCTTGAAGAAGTCTAAAGTCATGCCTTTCTTACTCCTTGTCCTGTCCTCATTTTCAACATCCACCAACATCCATCACCCTCCCCACCAACCCATGTAGATTATTAATGAACGTTACAGGGCCTACTCCTGGGTGGCCGAGCTGATCCAGGTGTTCATCGCCATCAGTGTCACCGTGTCCTTCCTGGTGATGGGATCTGCCATGAAACACACCAGTAAGTTCACACCTACTTCAATGTCATTCAGTTATTGAGTCTGTTGTGGGGTTTTTATAGTTTATAGTTCTTCATAGGAGGCGTGAAAAGTGTCAATTTATTTTATTTCTGTAATACAACAAAAAAATCAAAAGGTAGAAGTCAGATGTCAGAGTTACAATTATTCTTTTAAATAGAATAGAATAGAATAGAATGTACTTTATTTATCCCCGAAGGGAAATTCAGGTGTCACAACAGCAAACAAGAATAAGTATAGTATAAAAATGTTCTCCAGTCAGCCACCGTGTCCACAGGGTCCAGTCCTGAGCTGACCTTTTTTACCAGTCTGTTCTCTCCTATATCCTGTTCATTCACAGCATGTGGAGTCCTCCAGTGTTGTGTTTGTGTTGAGTTTGAGCTCTGTTAGCCATGTTTTTGTGAATAGCATGATGCTACTCTGACCTCTGGTATTCCCTCTGGCGCTGGGTTAGCATGGCTAGCTCATCATCTTATTGGAGATGGATCTAACGTTCCCCATAACGGTGGATGGAAGGACAGGTGGATATCATCTCTTCTTAGCTCGAACAGCAGCAGCATCACGTCTTCCTCATTTCCTTCTCCTCAGCTCGCGAGGAACATTGAGCTTAGCACCAGTTAGCATCCACATGCTATTGGCTGCTAACAGGTGATCTCATGTGTAAACACTGCAACCATGGTTACACCACTGCAGACGTAACCAGTTTTGGTTACAAATGAGACATAAAAAATAATGACAGGTTAAAAATACAACAACAACAACAACAACAACAACAACAACAACAATAATAATAATAATAATGATAATAATAATAATAATAATAATAATAAATAATAATAATAAATAATAATAATAATAATAATAATAATAATAAATGATACAAAACATAGATGAAACTCACCATCTTTAACTTGTTTCCAATGTCCAGAGAAAACAGAAGTAGACCAAGAACTGATCTCTGAGGTACCCCTCTGTTGACTTTAACAGAAGATGATTTGACAACAATCTGCAACTATTGCTGTTTGTTAAATAGTTTAAAACCAGTTACAAGCAGCCATCAATTCCAGTGGAATTGGAAAAAAAATGTGCAGTAAAATGAAGAGGTCAATTAAGATGTGAATAAAGAGGGAAACACATTTTTGTTGTAAATCTGTTGAATTTCAAATATCATTTCATACAGGAGTGGTTACAGAGATCGTTTCCATGACCAAAATAGAAAGATGTGTAAAAATATGAGGGAGGAAGAGGAGGAATGTAGATTTCTAAACATTGAGGTCAATAATGCAGGATTTATAGTTTTAAAAATTGACTTTGCAAATGTTTTATGAGAGTGAATGCATTCAACACTTCTTGGCCTAAAGGGAAAAAACACGTCCTGTGAACAGAAACTTTTATTTATAATAAAACCCCACAGGGCCCATGAACCTGAGGGTGGCTGAAGTTTATAATGAAATGGTGTTTGAGGGGGTTTGATGTTCTTACTATCTCACTCTCTTTGTGTGAGTGTAAAATATGGAGTGTAATTTCTAAGTTTGTACTGCACAAGTCTAAGAGGTTTTGTTTTTTCAGTTGACGGTCTGGTGAGCTCGCTGTGGAGCAGCAAACTGGAGTGGTTGTCTAAAGCCTGGGAGAGAAACCTGCCCAACAAACATCACATCTGCTCAGCCAGGAGGTGAGTGCTCATGACACGGGGGGGGGGGGGGGGGGGGGGTGACTTTGATTTGGTTCATAGAGAGTGGGTCAACCACAAACAAACAGCGGGGGCCAAGATGAGCTGAATGAAGTGACCACAGGGCTCAGTACTGAAAAACAAAGATAAAATAAACCCTCAGGGAGAAGACGGTGAAAATAAAAACGAGAAACAAAATATAAACCATCCATCTGTAAAAACAAGATTTCATCTTAATGGTAACATATAACTTACTGAAGTTCTATCCCTTTCACCATCTGAGAACAGGATAAAATGACCAACCACAGTCATCTGTCTTCACGAGCAGATTATACAGCAGACTTTGTTGTTCTTCCTCTCCACTGCTGATCCTGTACGCAGCACTTTTTGTCTACAGACATGTCAGTCATTGTGGTTTCTCTATTTTTAGCATTCAATTTCTAAATGACATAGGAGCTGACTACACTGACACAAACTATGTTGAGAGACATTAAAATTATTATTAAGGGTGTTTACTTACTGTTTACTTTTAAAGGTTTGACCCTTTTACCATCTATTAACCATTAGTTAGCCATAAATAAGGCTCACTTCATGACCTTCATAAGGGATTCCCAAACTTGTCAGCCTGTGGCCCCTAATATAGTGGTGCCAGAGACCAAGGACCCCCTGACCTAGGAATCCATTTAACCCCCATTTCCTCCAAGTGGTTCAGTTCAGTTCGTCTCGGTGCTGCACACATTTCGCAGCGTGTCCATGACTAAAACCAGGTCCCCAAATTACCAACCCATACCATCCCACTTTTTGGTACCCTTGGGATGCCAGGCATACTGATCCAACCCCAGAGGGTGGAGCTAGAAACACTGCAGTTGGTTGATTGGTCGAAAGAATTGTTACTTCCTGTGTGACAGCGTTAAATTTTGATTTAGTTTGATAGTTTTAATAGTCTGAAAACTATTGCAGCATTCACCCGAAACTCAAAAAACTTTCATCTTATTGCAACAAACACCATGTTCTGTTAACTTGAACACTGATTGCTCCAAATTTAACAAAAAACTGATTAATGAAGGTAGATGTTTTTACCCTTAATGTCTGACAGTCTTTTTCATCCTTCAAATCCCCTCGTTTGGTTTAAGTCCGCTGCCCGTCTGCACTCCATTGATCTCATGTCCAATAATCCTCAGTCCCAAAAAGAAAAAAACAGTAATCAAATTCTCCTCCGCCGATCGGTCAAACAAAAAGTTAGCTGACCAAAAACTACAAAAGTTAAAGGTCTCACCCTGAGTTACATCCCCAAACACAAAAATCCATATTTTTTCCAGGTGAGTCCGGTAGACGTGCTCCACTGTGTGGAAGAATCAGAGCGCTGATCAGATTAATTCCCCCCAACAGTTTTATCTTTAAACACAGTTCTTTGTTTCCTTTGTGCCTTACATATACAGACACATAATGTCCTCTACTAAAACTCACTGTGTCCTATATCACTGCAGACAAAGTCTGACGCAGGTCATTCAGCTTTCCCACTGCGTTCTTTTTCCAGTTTTGAAATTAATGACTTTATATCATTACTCTTAACACCACCTTAACTCATTCTTTACAGTGAAAAAGTTTTTATCACAGCATTGCACACAAATCAGTTTCTCCTCTTTGATTTGACCACAAATGTTTTTTTTTTTTTTTTTTTAGTTTTTTTTTTTTTTTTTTTTTTTTTTAAACTAATTTTCTAATGTGACACTGTCACACTGTAACACTTTTACATAGCTTACACGACTATCAGCATCTGGCTTCCACGACTCCTACCAGGACGGGCACAGTTAGCTGTGGAAACACAAACAGGATCAGGCTTTACTGATCTGACCTGTACCAAACTGTACTGATCCGTACTAGACTGTGTGGTTGAAAAGGGGCTTTATAGGCAATTCAAAAAACAGACCGAAATTAACAAAAAAAGTGTGCAAGTGTGCATATTTGGGTTAAGTAGGATAAAAATGGATAAGGTCTGCTGTGTTTGTTTTATAGAAAAGAAGTCTGAGTAAAATCCAATCTCTGAACTAAATGTTTAAAATTAGATGGTTTAAAAAGTTTATCCAGGAACTGAGAAAAAACACTTTCAAAACACTCATCAATTCTCATCGAAGCACAAAACAATCTGTATGATGAAGAAGTTTCTCCAGGTAAACTTCTCTTTAGAGGTTTCCGCTAAATAAGCAGCCGTCAAGGCAAAAAGCTGATGCTAATAGCTTTTTTTTGTGCCCCTATCCTCCGGACTGGACTCAAGAGGACCTGGTTTGTTCCTCAACAATAGACGGAGTAAATAGATCATTGATTTGGTGAAATAGGTATCAGACACCATGGCATCTTGTCTTCCAGCTGACATTAACTCCTTTTGGAAGACGATTTGCGGTACATTTACGACCTTAGTATGACTAAAGTGTAACCCAGAGTTGCTGATTGACTCCGCCCACTCCTCAGAGGTTTACTTTGACTTTCAGTCATCTTCACGCTCCTCCTTTCTGTCCCTCTGGCAGCCTGGCGAAAGGATTCATGTCACTGCTTGCATTTTTGGTCGTCTTTATCGTGTCAGTGTGTGACCCCAGGGTAAGTAATGAAACACACACACACACACACAATAACAAAGTAATGATCCATGGTGATAAAGGCCTCCACCAATCACTGCTCTTTACTCTCTGCAGGGTTTCGTTGTCATGTTGGACAAAGTTGTGTCTTTCTTGCTCAACACTGAGGTTGGATTGTTTGTCTTCATCATGCTGAGAGAATCCAGAGAGGACAGATTCCAGTGAGTACATCTGATTGAGTATATCAGTCAGGTTAGAACTCAAGAAGTCCTGTCATATACAGATACCTCTCAGTGAAACAGAGGATGGTGAAAAGCTCATTTATTTCAATTCAAAAAGTGAAACTCACATCTTATATAAATACTTAGGTTGAAAAAAGTTTTTAGACACCCTGTGTATTTGTGAAATATTGCATTAAAAAATCACTCTTAGGTCTTTAAGTGAAGTTCTTTTAGTACAGTCAAAGACAAAATACTAAACAGATCCTAAAAAAGACTTCATATTTATTAGTTTCATAAAAATACATCAGACATTTTGAGCCCTGGGTCATTTTAGTACCAGTGATCCACTAATGAAGGTCACAGTGCTTTTTATTGGTGGTGGTGGTGCTGTGGCTCTATAAAGCCAGCACTTTTAAAAGTTCTTCACAGACAAAAAAAGACTAAAACAAGGAACCTAAGGCAGGAAACACACCTGAAGATACAGATTCTCAGCCAGGAAGGGTTTAGCTGCTGCCAGAGAGCCAGGAAGTGCAGATGCAGGCCTTAGCAGGTGGATTCACTCTGCAGAAATACAGACCAACCAACAGCTTGGAAGACAAGCCAAGATCTGGGCATCCAAGGGTTTCTTCAGCAAGGAATGACCAAATGCTGATCTGCATGTGCAGGGAAAACCACTGAATGACAGTGGTCAAAGTGACAGTGGTCAAACTGACAGTGGTCGAACTGACAGTGGTCGAACTGACAGTGGTCGAACTGACAGTGGTCAAACTGACAGTGGTCAAACTGGTGTCAGGTGTTCCACCCGCACTGTACGTGGCCCACTTAAGATCATGGCTTAAGGTCCTACGAGGCTGTCAAGACGCCCCTGATCAATGAGAGACAGGGGTTAGCCCGGCAGCGTTGGGCCCAAGCACAGAAGACTTTGTGGTCAGATGAGTCCAGTTTCCAACTTCTTCTTCCTCCTGCTGATGTGAGTGTTCGCAGAAGGCCAGGCCAAGAATTATCTCCAGCATGAACAGGACCTGCTGTCAGCATGGTGGAGGCAGGATCATGGTTTGGGGATCCATGAGTGCTGCTGCTGTTGGTCATCTCACTGACTGTGAGGGCACATTGTTGTATTGAGCCATTCTCCAAACCCACATGCTCCTTTTTGAATGTGCTTTGTTCTGTCCAGATCAAAACTGGATGTTTCAACAAGACGAGGCCCCTCACCTCACATTCAGGGCCAGGAGAACTTCAGGGCTGCAGGCTTGCTTACGCACAAAACAGGACTTGAAAGTGGTGCACGGCACTTCTCACGCAAAGGTTGTGATTTATAAAAATATACTTGGCGAGAAATTTTGCACACCAATACGTCAACTTTGATCTTTGAGCACGAACATTTTGGAGTCAGGAGAAACCAGTGACAGACAGTGAAGTGATGAACTGAAGCCTGCAGATACAGACTGATGTCTCTCCCACATTTTATTTGATTAAATATCAAACTTAACAGATTAAATAACAGATCCACGTCATCATAATCATTCAAACCAACACTTTTATTTAGGCCGTAATCAACATGCATCATGAGCCGTTACCAATAAGCCACTTTCATTATGACAATATTTAAACATAAGAAAAAAAGATTTTAAAAAGTCTGCTACAGACATATTTCTTAAAGGAGACCGCTGACTGAAACGTCCTCTCTGAAAATATGTGAAGAAGTCAGTGTGGGTCTTGTGGACAGGTAAACACTTGTACGTAATGAAGAACGGTGGATGTTTTGGCTCATAGGATGAATGCAGCAGTAACGTGGTGTCATTCTCTGATTTTTTGTGAAGTTTGTGATCCCTGCTGCTGTAAACGACCAATATGTCAATTTTGTTCCTCACTTCAATTATAAACTTCTCCATTTCCTCATCTAAACTTCCAGTTTTCATCGTGATCCAGTGCTGGAAACCTTTGATCTGCCCCCTTGTTTCTCTGCATTTTCATTCACGAGTTGCTTTGCATTGACCATTCATGGTTGATTATGGGCGTGACGGGCGGAATTTGCGGTTTATTCACATGCACACTTCTCCAAGTGGATCCTAATTTATAAATGGAGCATTGTGTGCAGATGAGCGTCCAAAGGATTTTTTATAAATCTGAATCATTTTGTGCGCACGCCATATCCAGGTTTTTGGCGCAGGTACATTTTCAGTAAGGATTCTACGCACTCTTTCATAATTGAGGCCCCAGGTCTTTGAGTGGCCAACTCAATCCCTGGACATGTGCCCCATTGAAAATCTGTGGTAGATTATTAAAAGGTGTTTCAAAGCATAAACCAAAGAATTTAGAGAAATTAAAAGCAGTAATTGAAGAAGAATGGAACAACATGAGCCCTCAGTGTGAAAGACGTGTGAAAGAAAGTTTTCTCCACAAATATTTAATAATAAAATTTGAGCTTGTGTCAAATTATAAGAGTGTCCAAAGGCTTTTTTGTGACATGTTAGTACTGAGTTGACAGCTGTATGACTGTTATCTCTGTTCTCTTCTGTCAGGCACATCGCCATCCCTCTACCTGTCGGTGACTGCGTCTTCAGCCTCAGCTGGCTGCTCCCCACCTACTTCCTGTTTGCGGTCACCTATGACGTGCTGCAGACTCTGGCCGAGGTGGCTCATTATCTTCACTTCTACCACGAGGAGGAAGCACACTACCACAACCTGACTGAGAGTTTCTCAGCCGCTAATCTCTCCACGCCGCCCTGATCACTGAGCAGAGACGGAGCACACCGAGTTCAACGTGCCAAAAACATATCTGAATGTTAGAAAGTGCTTTTAAATCCCACTCATACTCATTCATCTCTGAAAACAACAGGAGCATCCTAAAGATGAACATTAATGCTTTTACCTCCATCTTTGAAAGACTGTTGATGGTTTTTTAGCGCTTTGCTAATCCATCGCTTTATTTTTACAAGCATCTTTTTTTCTTTTTGACATTTGTGACCCACCTGCTCATTTCTTCTAAACTGAAAGTCTGACGTCGTGAGGAGCCAGAGGATTTTCCCATCAGACACTTGGGCCTCGCTGTATTACAATGACAATGTGCAAAATCCAGAGAAAGCCATCCTAGTTTAGGATTGAGATAAATCAGAGACGGGATGTTTGGACTGTTTTAAATTTCATTTAATTGTTTTCAAAAAGAATAAAGATGCTTTAAAGGGGAAAGTGCATTCTTACACAACCTGGAGTCAGCCATTGCTTGTACAGTCAGAGTGTTCAGATTAAAATAGATCCACTTAGCATAGATTTTACACCAGGCTGTTTGACTGATGTAAAATCAGGAAAGTGAAGAAGGCTTATTTATTTTTTCTCTCAGTAACTTTACAAAAATAGAGAAAACCTCGACGTAAAGGCTCTGTGAGGACGATCTCTTTGCTGTTGATTGCAGTGACACCTCTGGTTAGAATCGGTATTACATTCCACCACTTACTGTCATAAAGGCATACGTTTGTTTTGGAGAGCAGATCTTCATTTTGACACTACTTTTCTATTGATCAAGACGACTTTTCCCAGGATGCAAAAGCGATCCATCTCTCTTCTCATGGCTAAACCTTATATTGAGAATCAGATACTTAGACAGCATGTAGATAGATAATCTCATTTTGAATCGTGGACTGTTTGAAGGTCACTCAGAAAGTCCTCACAGGGCCTTTACAGAGTCTGACTCTGGGGTTTCTGGGGTTGTAGAAATGTAAATAATGAGAAGTTTGAATGAAATCTTTCAAACACTTTATGCTGGTGCAGTTAAAAAGCACTCTGCAGAGTATAAACTTATTTAAATGATCATATCTGTTGCTATATTCACTTTAACTTATTTCACTTAACGGCTTTTATTGAGACAATCCTGCTGGTGTGAGCCCTTTGGGTGTGAGGAGAAGAGGAGTGTGTTGTTATTTCTGTTGAGCATGATGTATTTATCCTCCTAACAAATGAGTAAAATATGAAGTTCAACGTCATAGCTTAGCTCTTACAAAGTCATAGTTCAGTTACTTTCACTACAGCTCATGCTCTGTGGACCAGAGCTGATCTAAAGCCATCTTTGAATGTTCCTCCTCTTGAATCTGATTTATGCAACATTTAAAGTGTCTGATTTAAGGAACAAACGCTGTACATGAAGTAATCTTCACTGTGGATTCATGTTTCCATGCTCTATGGACTCAGAACGGCTGAGAGGTTTTATTTGGCCTTTTACAGACGAGTGCAAACACTTCTCTTCTATCTTTACCCTTACAAAAAAGAAGTTTATTGAAGTCTTCTATTAGTATAACTCTTTTTACCACAGTATACTTGCAGTTTACTTTTAAAGAACTTAGAGATATACTTACCAAAGTTATGTCTAAGTATACCTGGCTTAGACCGAGAAGTACACAGAAAAGTCTTTGTGTTTTAGGCTTATACTCATGCTTCAACTTTTGATCAAGATATACAAAGAAAACATAATAAAGTACTGAAACATTCCTGCTCAATGTTCAGTGAAATTTGGATTGCAGTTGTGCTTCTTTTGATAAAAAGTCTATTCAAATATTTTTATACCTTATCAGGTAACTCTCAGTATACCTTCAAGTTTACCAGCTGTATACCTGAAAGTAAACTCGTATAAACTAAAAAGTGTGATAGAAGTATATAACTAGTAAATTAGAGCATACTTGTTTCCTAAGTTTCCTTGTTGTGTACTTGCAGTACAAAATAATACCTGTATATAAACTTTTAGTGTACTCACTTTACTTCTGTTAACCTAAAAACATACGTATAGTTTATTTTTTAGAAACTAAAATGAGACAATTTAGTCCCAAAAAGTATTGAATAAGTACACTTGTAAGTGAACTACTAGTCCATTGATATGAGTACACTTGTAAGTGAACTACTAGTCCATTGATATGAGTACACTTGTAAGTGAACTACTAGTCCATTGATATGAGTACACTTGTAAGTGAACTACTAGTCCATTGATATGAGTACACTTGTAAGTGAACTACTAGTCCATTGATATGAGTACACTTATAAGTGAACTACTAGTCCATTGATATGAGTACACTTATAAGTGAACTACTAGTCCATTGATATGAGCACACTTGCTGCATAAAGTGGACTTGAAAGTTATACTTGACTTTTCGTTAACTTTACTTGATGAAATGAACTTGAAGTACACTTCTTTTTTGTAAGGGTCGTCTCTACAGCAGCTCGCCTCCTTCAGTTCGTTTCATCTGCTTTGTGGCACAAAAAGCACAAGCATGAGCTCATTTGCATGAAAGAAATCACTGATTTTTTTTTTTCCAACTTATTACTTTATGTTTTCACATGATTTAAACTTGAATGTCACAGATGTATTAGTATTATTTCATGATGTTAGCAGTAATGATTTACACACACACACAGAAATTAAACTCCAGACTCTTATCAAAATAGACTTTATTCTGGACTTTTCTGTTTCACTGATGGGACTTTAAATGTTAACAAATTGATGTGATGTGAGCTGCAGTAGATCAAATGAAAAAAAAGACCTCTGGACCCGATGGGAGAGGAGCTGCGGGGCTGACTGGGCGCTCTGCTCTGAGATTAACGCTGACTCAGCAAACGCGCACAGAAGAGGCCGAACTGATCAGGAGGGAAGAGCATTAACCCGTCCTCAAGAACGATATTTCAAATCTGATTTTTATGGCGGGAAAATGAAGAAGTACATCCTAATGGGTCTTTGAGAAAACGTGCTCAGAAGCAGAGATGCTCTCCAGGCAGATGTTTTCGAACCACGACTGAAGCTAAATTAAAGCTCTTTGTTTTGTTTTTTTTCCATCGAGTTCATCTGTCATGATTCCTGTAGTTCTGATCTGCATGTTCTCTGACTTTGTTAATTTTTAAATCCTCAAATGATATGAATCTGCCTCAGTTTGAGGATTTACGAAGGGATCATTAAGATGTATTCCCTCTTTCCTGAGTAACCAGCGATTCGGTCTGTGACTGGATTTTAGGTAAACTTCCTCTGTCTGAACAAACTTCCAGGAAACTGAGTTACTGAGTGAGAAATCTGATAGGTTCATGGAAAGAAATGTAACAGAGAGCATCCAAGAAGAGATGTATTTATAAATGAAATGATTCCTGCAAAACGCAAAATCTGATCCAACTCTCCCAGTCGAGTCTCAAATTTAATATCTGCCTGCAGAGCTCCTCTACAGAGCAAAGGAAAGAATCCAAACTGTGTCAGCGGGAAAGAGAAAGGGGAAGCAGAAAACCATTTGAGTCTTGGCTTGATTGAAAAATACATTTTTATTCCATTCAAAGACTTACTTTTTGAACTGTCTTTAGTGTAAGCCAAGAGGAGTTTCAGGAGAAAGTATTTCTAGGACAAAGCCTCCCAAAAAGAAAAGTGAAACATTTCTTTATTCAAACATGGACAAATTTAGTGGTGATTTGCTGCTGGGGGACGTTCTCTCCCCAGGCAAGGTGCCTTCAGGATGACAGCTCAGCTTGGAGCCTTACATTTACAGGGTCAACCTCCAAAGTAAGAAAGAAACATCGCCTGGAATTGACAGAACATGTCAATGAACACTGCTAATAATTCATCAAGTCACTTTTTTTTTCAAATCTACAAAGAAATTACAAAAATGTAACTTTAAATCTGTCTTTAAAGAGTATAAAATGTCTCATCTTTGAGGAACCTCAGAGTAAAATGTGAGCGGGGTGGGGGGGGGGTCGGTGAGAAATAAGAAGGAGCATGAGAGGGCCGATGAATCCAAAAAACACAGAACCCGTTTCGTTTGCATTCACCAAGACCTCAAACTTAGATCCCCTTCACATCCTCCACTCTTCAAACCAGGTTGAAAAAAAGCATAAATGTAGTGTTTCTCTACAAGTACACGTTGTTTTGGTTCAGCCAGTAGGATTCACCTTTCAGAGAGCACATCATTCTGATTGGATGAGAAAAAACGCAGCTCGTGATCGTCCTCACTTTCTCTCTCTTCCATGTAAAGGCAGCCTGTTGACAAATAAACACCAAACCTCATCTCTCCTCGAATGCCAGGGAAACACAGACGATTGTGTCAAACAATACTGAAAAATAAATCAGTAACAGATGTCACAGAGGAAACCTTTTTCTAGAGCAGAGCTCAGGAACTGAACGTTATCAACGTGGTTACTTTTGTTTTAAACGGTTTTAGAGATAACGGTGTCTTATCGGCTCAACCAGGTGTTGTTTTAAATGGTTTAGTCTCTACCATCCAACTCTTTAAATTTAAGCTTTATAATCAATTAACTGATTTGTCTTTAAAGCAGGTCTGGGCTGTGTTTTAAGTTTTAACAGGGATCTGACCGAATCTGTAACAAAGTGTCACATGACCCTCTAAAAGAAACCACAAGGAACGTCTTTGTAACGAGCTCTCTAATGCCAACAAACTCTCAAATAAATGCACGTTTTGATCACTTTGGAGGATGAAATTTGAGTGAAATTGTCCTTTAAAATGGTTTTGATTGATGGGGGAAAAATGTGAATTTGCTGATGCAGTTCAGTCTTTAAATAGGAACACTCAGATGTCAGAAGTCATTATTTAAATAAAGCTGAACTGATTATTATTGGTGCTTTTTTCCTCCAATGAATCCTACTGGCTGAGTACAGAATTGACTTTTCAGCTTCAGGTGAAAAAAAAATTAACATGAGGAGCTAAAAAAAAAAAAAAAAAAAAAAAAAAAAAAAAAAAGACCACACAAAGGATCTGTTTTTAAACCAGTGGTGGATCCTGAGTCTGTCCTCTGGAGACAATGACCCATGAATTACTGCATTTTGGAGTCAACTCTCCGACCCGCTCTTCACGGCTGAAAGTACTGCAAAGAAAAAAAAAACAAAAAACAAATAGTGCGACATTATTCTGAAATCATGACGAGGACACGGCTTGGGTTCAAGTCTGAGCGTGTTTTGTTTGAATTTTCTTCTCCAATTAATAAAAGTGGGGCGTGGTCAGCCCCCGCCCCTCCCCCAAAGATAAAAAATATAAAAACATTAAAAGAAGAGATCTGAAATTTAAAAAAACTAAGTGCCATCCTATATTACGGTGGAGAAGTTGATATGTCTGCACAATGAGATCCGACTAGTAACAAAGATCAAGACTTTTTTCATCGTTTTTCATTTTGATGATGATGATGATGAAGATGATGAGCATGGTTTAAAGATCAAAAAAGCAAAATAGCTTCCAAATTTTGGTACATATACGGATCTGTGACTTTTTTTTGTCTGAGTTTTTTTTTTTTTTTTCTGCTGCGTCCCTTCTGCTTCTCTGTAAGAGTCTGCACAGATAGAGATGGGCGCCGCCATCCTCTTTATCCGTCTGTCCGTCCGTTCATCCGTCCGTCCGTTCATCCCTGTGTCTGGACCTGCTGTGTCGGGTGCTTGCTTTCTGTTCCTGTTTCCTGCTTCCTGTCTGTCTGTCGGTGGGCGGGGCCATAGTCGTAAGCGTGAGCAGTACGCAGGGCAGGCAGGGACAGTCATTTGGCTATGTACACATTCATGGTCGGTCCATGGCTTCCAACAAACAGCAGCACTATTTCCGAAGGTCTAGTACACACACCTGAGGCAGAAGAGGAGAGACGGAGCTTTTTAAGGACTGAAACAGAACAATCAGAACAAGAGAGCTGGCTTTAAACTGTGCCGTGTGGACTTACAGATCCGTCTGACGCACTGGCTCCCACTTTGTCCCCCGCTGCGTTCCAGCAGACCTCAAAGATTCCCCCTGTCCCTCTGTAACTGTGGACTAAAGCGCCCGTCTGCAGGGAAAACAGAGTGTCAGTGAGGAGGAGGAGGAGGTTCAAAACATGACTTTATTTCTCCATTTACAACCGCAGTAATAGTCCTTCACCACTTGGGGGCAGCATGATCTCTTTCTGAACCTGCTGAATCTTTGTCCAGAGTTCAGTGTGGCGTTCAGGGACTGTTCTAAAACGCTCTCTTAAGATGATTTTATTTGAATTTAAAGCTAATCTTCACCTGCTGAATGGAGTTTGTTCTGTCTGTGGTTTAGAGAGCTGCAAACTGCATTTTTCTGAACTGACTTATGATTGAATGAGTCTCTGTCAGCTCCCAGAGTTTAAAGAGTGACCCTGAACTGGAGACCTTCAGCTGAACATGTCAGTGGCTATCCAGTTTACAACAACTGTTCACAGGAGTTAAAGCCAATAAATAAGTAAGTAAGTAAATAAATAAATAAATAAATATTGACTGAAAATGGTCAACTTATGAAACAAAAGAGATGTTTTCAAAACAAAAGACAAAAACAAAAGATGTGGGTTTTTTTTTTTTTGAAGCCAAAGATCTGGGCTGACAGATGTGACCTGCAGTCCAGTACATTTTATGCCTTAATATAGTACCACATGTAACAGGTGTAAAAGTATAATAATATAATATAAAGTTAGGGGGGTCTGGGGGAAAAATCTAGCTCTTCTAACATTAAAATGAAGCTTTTTGGATTATATTTAGATTAGATTATGATAAATGAGGACAGTGTAATGAAAGGACTCTTCTGTTCTTCATCTTAAGCAGCCTGAAGTAGTAACAACACAGACACAACCTAAAATAAGTTTCCTGGAGCATATATTAAAGATATTATGACAAACAGAGAATTCATCCTTTTTTACATTTTAGATCTAAACCTGAGAAATAACTGACAAACTGAAGACTGTCTATAAATTTAGTGGAGTAAACAGTTTATTGTTATTTGGTAAAAGACGTTCTTTTTTTAAACATTTAGAAAAACTTGTGCAGGGTTATGTTTTAGAATTTTGACCCACTTAGCCTTAGCGTCTGTCTGCTCTGCCTGCACGTGATAAAACTTGAACCGGTAAACTCTGTCATGTTACCGTGGTATTTTTATTTTGTCAGGTAAATCATTTGCACAACAGAGCTCAAAATGAAGTAAAAGTCTGTAAAAAGTCAGCAAAAGCCTCCGTCACGGAGCAGATAAAAGTTCAGACTCCATCATGGCAGCGGAGAACTTTAATCCCTGTGTTCAAACACAAAAGAAATGATGAAAAGAAACATATACACCTTCTCCTCAGATGAGGATTTAATGACGATCGACGGCTTTCAGCAGTTTTTAGATCATCGACCCGTTTTTAAGCCTGTCTTCACGCTTTAGACGGCAGAGATCAACCTGGGTTTTACCGGTCGATCTGTTTTGGGTTTTCTGAAACATCTTTGTTAGTAGCACTCGTCTTCAGTCTGTGGTGGAAACACAGACAAACAACGGGCCACAGGAACCATGTAGTTCCTGGTAACATTTTACTAGGAACTAAAAGTTCCTGAGCCTCCTGCTTCGAAAATAACAATCTCTGCTGCTTAGAATGAAACCAGAGACCAGAGCTGGAAAATCAGTCTGAGAACGCCCTATGATGAGTGAAGGCACAGCTTGGGTGTCGGTTAGATTCCCTCTGTCCCTCTCATCATACCTGTGTATTCCAGATGTGCACGCATTTGTCGAAGGAGCCACTGGCCAAATGCCGACCATCGGGGCTGAAAGCGACACTGTAGACTGGTTCCTGGTGTTTAGTCAGCGTATGGATACAGATGCCCCTCTCCACGTCCCAAAGACGGACCGTGGAGTCAAATGAAGCACTGGAGGATGAGACAGAGACCGTCAGGGTTCAGGAAGTGTTCAAAAAATGAGAGTAAATATCAGGTTTATGTTACAGATGCTAACCTGGCTAGCATTAGATTAGCACTGGGATTGTTGGTTCCTGGGCCGGTTGGACTCCACTTGATGGTGTAGATTTCTTTACTGTGTGCCTGCAGGTCATGGACACACGAGTCCTGCTTCATACTCCAAATCTGAAAAGAAAAACACACAAAGATCAACAACTTTGACTTTCCTTCACTTCATCTGCAGCTGAAAGTCAGATATTAATAGTTCACATCCAGATCTGTTGAAATGTCCCTTTATCTGAATTCCCACTCATAGTGAACACGTGTCCTCCATAGTGACAGCAGTATTAATGACAGAGGCTGAGCAATATTTCAGCAGACTTGGCTGCGAGCTCACCTTCAGCGTCATGTCGTCTGAGCAGGAGGCGAGCAGGTTCCCTGTGGGATCCCACTTGATTGCATTTACTTCATTCTGGACAGAAAAGAGAGAGAGAGAGAGAGAGAGAGAGTGAGGGACTACTTACAGACCTAGTGTGAAAATGTTTCTTAGAGTTTTCTCCTCAGAGATATTACTTATACAAACTGTCAGCTTCTCGTGTCCTTTCAGCCTCTCTGACCCATTTAAAGGTTATTCATGAGTAATGAGGATGTGCAGACAGCACTTACTGTGTGTCCCTGGAATGTTTTAATGGGTCGGTCCTGTCCCAGTTTACAGACATGGATGCACATGTCTGTACTACAGGAGGCGAACGTGTTGTTACTCTGCCAATCCACGTCTAACGCTGGAGCTGCAGGACACAGACGAGCGAATGTCAACAACAAATACACCTGAAGACGTGACGGCAAAACTAAGAAAAAAAAAAAAAGTGAATAAAGAGAGGCGAGAAGTGTTGTACCTGAATGGAAAGGAAACTGTTGTTTGGCTTCTCCTGTATGGGCGTCCCATATGATTGTTGTCTAGTGGAGAACACGTCGTCAGTTAGTGAAGACTAAACAACAGATTACATCAAACTCTGTGAGAAGACAACAGCAGGATAAAGACTCTGTTTACCTTGTCTACTCCTGCACTGAGGATAAAGTTGCCTTTTTTATTCCATTTAAGGGCAAAGATGGGACCTTTGTGTTGGCCAAGTGTACTGGCAAGGTTTCCTGTGAAACAAAACAGAATTAAAATCACAACATCCAATTATCATGTTTACAGTTGCATTTTCTGTCAAAGTTATGAACCAAAGTCTATCCAGTAACGTTTCACTAAACTCCATCTGGACTGTGCAGAGTCTACCTGTATGTAGCTAAATCTCTGAACATTCAGCAGAAACACAACAACTCTGACAGCTGACGACTTTAAATAGATGAATTTATCAGGATGAGAAATTGTGAGAGTTCAAAAAACATCAGAGGAAACAAGACCAGATCAAAGCTATAAATGAATCAGAAAAATAGTTCAGAATGCGGGATCAGAAAAATGTGGGTCTAAAAATGTTGTTTTCAGGTCAAAATAGTCTGAATCTGAAAAACAATCCTGATCAAATCCAGATCCTGATCCTGCCATAAAAACCTGCTGACATATTTGTCCCATATCGCCCCCTAATGGAGAACATGTTCCTTGGTCTGAAGCAGAGTTTGATGATGTTTACGCAGCATGTCACTCAGCAACACTCATAGGCTGTTTTCAAATTGGACTACTATAGTAGCAAAACGTACTGATTTGGTGGAAATTTAGTTTGTGAAAATTTGTTATCTGCCGTATGCCAAAGATTCCCAGAGGTCATGCTGATCTGGGATAATTTCTCAGTATACATTGGACCAGTCTACCCAGAACACTGTTTCTAACGCTGTTTGTCTTCTTTTTCTGTTTCTTAATAGTGAAACTCAGGTTAAGGTGCATTACCGCCACCTACTGGGATGAGTCAACATTGCCACTACAATACAACGCTAATACTAGACGGTCAGTGAGACAGAAGTAAAGTGACGTGAAAGAAACACTGCTAAAGCTTCTCACTTCTCGTTGTTAAAGAGTAGGGTCACCATTTCACAGGTGACTTTTCACTTCTTTAAAATTCATTAGAGTCCATATAAACCACTTTTTGACTTTTCCAAAACATGCGTGGACCATACAGGAAAAAAAAGGTTTTATATTAGCTGTAAATATAAAAAGTGAATCTGTTACAGATTCAAAAATGATGAATTCTGCTGTGATACAATTCCAAATGTTCTACTCATAAAAACAGGACTCTGAAATTACATCAAGAATTCCTCACTGACATGTTAATACCTATACTCCACAACTGATTGATTCATATAAAATGTTCCATCTGGAAATCTCTTTGCATATTTACAGGTGAAATGCTAAGATACACCCATAGTTTGTTTTATACATTCACAGTTTTAACTTTCCTGAAACTGAAACCAAAGTAGCATACGACAAAACAGACCCTACAGAGCAGTCAGACTACATGTAGTAGGGGAAAAAAAAAATGGATGTCAGCTCACTCAGCTTAAACTGAGGTTGCCACAAAAACTGCTCCCCCTGGTGACTGGCTGCAGTATGGGTTGAAAACTCAGTCTCCCCCATTCATTTAAATGGGGTTGTGGTAGTTTTGAACAATAATTACACATAATCAAAATTTTTCTCACATTTATATGCTGTGGTGGTATAAAGATACTATTGGGATGCATTGTGTTCAAGTCCTCTTTTTTCTGGAAGTTTCTGACAGCTGCAATTCTTTCTGTCAAAGTTATAAACCGTATTTCAGGGATGGTAAAATATGTGAGGAAGGAGAGTTAAGAAGAGATTAGACCGTGGAAAGAAAAAAGACGTCTTTTGTTCCCCACTCAGATTCTCTACTGCGCAGACTCTGGCTGCAAGAGTGTGGCGCCTGACAGGAGTATTTTGGCTTCAAAATCAAACAGTGGTAAAAAGCTGTCCATTCTAAACACAGTCAGTAATAACACTGCAGAAAACTGACCACTGATCATCTGGTATGAAGAGACACATGAAGGACAGGTAAGTTTTGATTTCATCAGTCTCATGAATTTCATCAAGCCTGAACTGACTTGAGTATGAAGTTTGTAAACTGGCCTCTAGGTGGCAGTATTGGTCCAGGTTTTACTCAAAGCCATGTGGCGAAGATGCTGCTGTAGCAAATCAAAATACACAGAGCAGGATCACTGAGAGGGCTTCTGCTGTGACATGTTGGTACATTTTTAGTTTAAGAGCAGAAAAACTTTTCAATATTCAGGAAACAGTAACATTTAGCCCACTTTCCAGGGAGACAAAACACATTATTTATATTTAATGAGTCAAAGCAATCTCACCATCCTTCGTCCATATTCTGGCAAAGCCGTCATAGGAGCCTGTTGCTAACAGCGTACCTTCGCTCTGTCAGGGGGAGAAAGAGAGAGAGAGGTGTGTTAGCTTTCTTTTGTAGTATTCCAAGGCTCAGTGAAAATTTGCTGCTATCATAAGAGGACTCCTGTCTTCTCCATCAGCGTGGATGCTTTCCAGGAAATTTCTGCCTCTGCCCTTGGCTCAGGTTTACAATCCACAGCCCTGACTGAAGGAAAATTCTACTGATACACCGTCGCTGTGAGACACCTCTCATAGTGTGTTTAGAGCGCTCAGGGAGTCTCCCCGCATGCTGGCGAGCGTTACGATCATGGAACTGCTGATTAGAAAGTGTGATGAGGCTGTTTGACTGAAACAGCGCTTTGATACTCAGAACATCTCCACCATTTCCTCAGCTTTGACCCGGTTCCACATTTTGAGAGTGATACAGTGACGGAGGGTGACTCACATGTTACATCATATGTGTGTGCGTGTGTGTGTGTGTGAGAGAGAGAGAGAGAAAGAGAGAGAGAGTGTTAGCGTGCTTACATTCCAGTCTAGCGAGGTGACGTCTTTGTTGCTGGGGACATCCTGTCCTCCCTCTCGTATGCAGTGTCTCAACACCAGCTGTGTGGAGCTGCTCGTACTGTTCTCACTCAGATTCCAGATACGAGCCGTCGAATCGCCAGACCTGAAACACACACACACACCTTACTAAATGAAGCACTGGGTCTTGCAGATTGTCTTGTTTAACCTTTTTTTTATTTTTATTGGTGCTTCATCGCTCTCAAATCAATTTCATGCAGTGTTCAACAAAATTAAATCAACAAAACATTAAACAGCTAACGTTACATTAGATTTGATATGATCAATTCAGAAATCTAAAATGTGTTCCGATCGAGAGCTTGGTTGGTTTCTTCCAGTTCAGGACGTGTGACTCACCCTGATGCCAGCAGGTCACTGACTGGGTTCCAGGCACAGATGAAGACTTCTGACTCGTGGCCCCTCAGGACCATGGCTTTGTTCTGAGGGATCTCCACATCTCCATCCACCTCCATCAGGTCTGCATGGTTGTCTGAGTGGAGAGTTTCATGTTAAAAGTAGGAATGTTGAAGGAATCCATCATCAGATCTAAAACTTAAAGTTGTTCCACTGACTTTTTGAAAGATGAATCTTTTAATCAAGATCTAAATCTACTTTGAAATCTTCGCCGCTAATGGAAGCCAATCACCTGTTGCGACTGCTAACCTTTAAACAGCACATGAATGGCCTATTTTCACTCACTAGCTAAGGCGTGGGCTCCGTTCTCCTCCCCGTTGGCAGTATTCTCTCCGTTCTTGGCGTTGCCAGCGATGCTGCCACTGGTGGCCGATGCCGGTGCTGAAGCGGCGGCCTGCTGCTGGGCCATTTTGTCCCTGTAGGCCTGCTGCCTCGTCTGAACCACATCAGGCATCACAGCATCGATGAGGGACAGAGACTCGATGGGCCGCCCATCAAACAATGTGCCGTCCTGTAGAGCAGAGGGGATAATCGGGATTAGATGGAGAAGAAGAGGGGAGGACTTTAAAGACCTTCAGAGTCAGTCTCACCTCATTGATGCTGACTTCAGCCTCCACGTACTGCAGGCCCTTCTGGATGATGCTGATGAGGGCAGCAGGGGGAACCAGAGCACCATTGATGTTGGATTGGCTGATGTGACTCTCTATACCGAACGTGAACGCTGAGTGGGAGAACCCTGAGACGAAGAGAGGGAACAAATTAACCGACATACTCCATAAATAATTCATTCAGTTACTGGATGTGGGTCTCAAAATAAAGTACAGACAGTTTGGTGAACTTTTGTGACATCACATAAAGACATTTATTACATCAGATGATCCTCATTAAAACATAATTATCTGGAGATAATATCCGAAATACGACACGCTGTCATCTATCTTCGCCCTGCAGCCGTTTGTTCAAGTGTTGTTCTCATCGTAAATGTAAATGCAGAAAAACGGAAACTCATCAGAATAAAGCTAATAAAAAACTTTCACACTCATTTTTCAATGATCACTACACATTCAAAATGATCCTGAGAGCTAGAAGCACAGTCTCCTGAGCCATCACACACGCCTGTTTGCACACATGTCCATTTGAAAATAATATTCTCACAGTATGTGGATTTTTAGCTGTTCTCTGTCAGGTATGATATGACAGACAGTAGAGCTGTCGTTGATATTCAGACGTAAGAGTCAAAGAGCTCCAGTCGAGCCGAGTCTTTTGGCAGCAGAGAAATTACAGCTCTGGTTCACAGAGCCTGCACAGCTGGTCGAAGGTTGTTCCTGCACCCCCAGAGCTCCTCACACAAAGGGAAGGAAGCCCGAGTGTAAACTGACCACTGAGACGTGCGCGCTCTCATTTTAACCGTTAAGTTTCACCATTTAGCCAACAGAGTCCATGTGTCATTCATTCAGCTGATATTCAATTATTAATTAAAAATGCAAAATGTTTAAAAAATGGTTCGTTTTCCTTTAAAAAAAAAAATTGTTGTTTTTCAATATCCTGTTTGTTAATATAGATCAAATAAAGAGAAGTTGAGTTACGGGCCACGGACTGATTCCTGTTTTATTATTTGATTTGTCCGATCATCATGACCCAGAGGTTGTAGACGGAGCATCTTCTCTGTCAAGAGGTCTTTGCACGCTGAGTCCGTTATTTAATTTGATTTTTGGATCTGTAATCCAAAAACAAAACATCACACAGACACCTTGTACACTGAATCTGAAGCACTCATCTTTCTACTAATTGCAAAAATCTTCAACACGCTAAAAATGGAATCATTGAGCAGTGATCAAGCAATTGATCCTGAGCAGTGGCTGTCATTTAAGGCAGGCACATACACACACAAACACACTCACACTTGCGCATATGGAAGCACCATAGTCTGTATAATTAATGGACGTAGTCTCTGCGACGTCACCCGTCTGTTCCTGAAACAGACTTTTGACGCAAAACGGCCGGCGCGGCCATATTGGAAATGAGGCGTGCTGTGAGACTCCACAGTAACAACCATAGGACGCTCCACAGTCACGTGATCTAAGCTGTGCCTCTGATTGGACAAACTGATGATCTTAATATTGTGGAATCTACTGAGTTACAAAAAAATTCACCCCCGTACAGTGCATGCCGTTAGCAAAATTAACGATTCAGACGGGAGACATTCTTTGTACCAGGCTGTAAATGTGCTTATTTTGGCCGTGAAAACGCCTTTTTTTGGCTTGGTGTGTTTGTGACTTCCAGTACTTCTGGAGCCAGACTCAAGCGGACACTCGAGGAACAGCAGACTTTAGCACTTCCACATTGTCTCATATTTTCAGACTGGAGGTTGCCGCTTGGGAAGCACACAGACACACAAACAAATCTTCAATCGTCATCTCACACGTGCACCTGCCATCAAGCCGGCTTCGTCTACGATCTCTTGACAGAGAGGCTACTCCATCTACAACCTCCAGGTCACGATCATCAGACAAATCAAATAACACAATCAAAATCATCCAGTGGAATGTAATTTAACTTTTCTATATTTGATCTCTATTAACAAACAAGATAATGAAAAAGGAACACATTTTTTGTTTTCATGTCAAAAAGGAAAAAAATGGAAAACAAACATTGCAATCATTTATTTATTCATGTATTCATTTATCCTTTTATTCTTTTATTCGGTTAGTCGGTTGGGTGGTTGGTTGGTTGGTTGGTTGATTAATTTATTTATTTATTCATTCATTCCTGATTGACTTTCAACTGAACGAAAGACAGACTCCACTGACCCATTATTATTGTAGGCCTCATGTCTGTGTCTGAACTGTAGTGCAGCCTCTTACCACTAGTTTACACTGTTGCTCTGGTTAATGGTGACTGCCATTATGCTACTTTTGTTTTGATGTTTTGATCTAGAAATAAAGGAAATCAAGTTGTATGAAGGCTGTGTCTGGTTAAACTTAAAGTGATGTACTGATTCAACTTTTGAACTACAGATACCACAACCTAAATCTGGGCTTTGGTATCTGCCAATGCTGATCTAATCCCAAACCAGCATTAATTTAACATCCTGTATTCCTGGACACAAGGATACCTTTTGGTAACTTCAGACTTCTCTAAAATAAAAGGAAATAAAACTTTTTGAGTCTGTATCAAGCTGATACCAGGATTAGATCAGACAGCATTTGCCAAAATCAAATTATTTTGTACTATTTTTACATTTTTTACTTTTAGACTACTCGACTGGTTGTGATTCAAATCTCTGACTACAACATGAACCTCTTGTGAACAACACTTAAGTAAACTGACAGTAAAAATGTTTTATGGGAAACTTTTGGTGTTGGTTAGACCTTTATTATAAAGGTAAAACTCTGTTTATCATGCTTTTAACTCTCAGTTATATAAAATTTGGTGAAACTGCTCCTGTATCAAAAATAAATGAATGAATATAATAAACAGTTAAAAAAGGTGAGCTAATATCATGTTATTTTAAAGACATCTGTTTAAAATTGCAGTTATTATAATAACTGTTATTGTTTTTGTTGTTGTCAATATTGAAACAGGTTTCAAAGGTGCAGAAAGAAAGAATACCTGACTCCTGTAGGTATCTGTAGACCAGGAAGTTGACCTCATCACTGCTAATGCTCATCTTTACTCCTGTTACACCATGAGGTCAGCACGCACACAGCTAGCCTAGAAAACAGAGAGGAAGAGTCATCAGTGGTGAAGGCAAACACTCATCATCATCACTCATCATTTACTCCAGCGCTCAGTGCACATGATGCATACATAACAAGCTATGTGACTGCAGTCTGAAAAGACCGGCTCAGATATGGAGAGAGTCTATTCATCGACTCCACAAAGAAGACTATTCAGACTCTTTTTCTAGAAGTTATTTCACTAAACGATTCAGGAAATGATAACAGCTGCTGACCTAATTTAACCTGCTCCAGATTTAGTTTTACCACACAAAAAGCTGCCCAAACAAAATATGAGACATTATTAAAATGTACAAAGACTCAGGAGTTCTGCAGCACTGTTCACTAAATGCTTCTGCATTTAGTTGGTTTCATTGTTAGGACCAGATGTGAAATCATATAATATTGTGTCACTATAATATTATATTCAAACGTTTCTTTAACCTTGGAGCAGGAAGGAAAGGCAGCAGTATGAGGAACTGGTCTATACTGATACTGATCTGATACAGGTACCAATATAACATTCTATAATCCTTAATATGAAGATGAGACTGATAATTATATTTTGGAAACTTCTGGAGTTTTTTTTTTTTACTTTGTAAACCAAAATGAAATAAATATTAACTGACTGTATATTATTTTACAAGTTGATAAATGTGTGGTTAGCATATCCCCAACACTAAAAGGAATTATATTTTGACTGTAAACCTCTGCAGAGGATCAGCAAGGAACTGACCTACAACTAAGTCCCGCCCACAAATGTGATAAGACAATCACAGTGTGTAGAGCCGTTCCCAAACACTCCAACATTCTGTGCCCAGACGTCCATTGACATGTATTGCAGAAAGTTCGTTTTTGTTTGGCTTGATGAGGTTTTCAAATGGTGTTCATGGAGTACTTGCAACTCAGACACAAGGTATCCTGAGAGGATGGGCAACGGAGTGTATTTTTTACTTTCTTTATCTTTAAAAGGTCAACATTTTGTCACTTTGCTATAAATAAATATAAAGTTATCTTTAAAACTAGAAGCGCCACAGCAGTCTGAAAGAGAGTTTGGGATTTTCTCTAACGTTAGCTAATGTTAGCCTAACGTTAGATCCTAGCTGTGTTGTTCATCATGTCTCTTTGTTTGTTGGAGTTCATTGACCTGTTTTGTTCTAGTTTTTGTTCTTTGGTGATCGTCCATCATTGTTAGCTGTTGTCCAAAGGGCTCTAGTTAAGCTAACGTTAGCTTCTGGAGCTTAGCTTCATTAGCTTATCTGTAATAGTCCAGATAACAAAGGTTGACAAAAGTTCTGCTGAATGATTCAATGTAAATACTGTAGCTCCAAACTAACAGAGACACTCTTGGTAAAGATGGTAAAAAGGAGGTTAGATTTTTCTCATATTCTGAGCCAAAAACCTGAACTTCAGTGGTGATGGGGATGGTAACCAGATGCAGTTTATCACGTTTGCACTTGGACCTGAAAACTTCGGCTTATAACTGAAGCTTTTTATCAACCTTCTCAACAATCAAATGATGTGTTTTCCAGCGAATCAGAGAGCATTTCATGAGTCACATCTTGAACATGACACCATCTGAAATGACCTACACGTTGCATCCAGACTAAACTTTAAATAAATAAATAAATATATAAAATTAAATAAATAAATAAATAAATAAATAAATAAATAAAAATAAAAAATAATCATAGTTTCACCAGTGGCTGATTGTAAAACAGTATTTTTGCCAGATATATTTTTGCTTACCACGCTACATAACTAGAGAAGAAGAATGGTAACAGCACACTGCTGGGTCACTGGAACACTGGTGTAAATCTCTGGACAGATGCTACTGTTGTCAGTTAATGCTACTGCCACACAAACAGACTGTTAACATGACGTGGCCCATGGAGTGTTTACTATCCTCTATGGGTTGCTGTTGCCTCATGAATTAAGTCCCAACTAACAAGTTTTTACGAGACACAAGCTGTCCCAGAGACAATTTTCTTTGCTTTGAGTTGAGGGCTAAAATTGGGGTTAAAAGCCAGTTTAAGATACCCAAAAACACCACAGTGAGCGCCACAACATCCGCCTAGCATCTCGTGTCTCACTCGTTCACTTTCAGTGGTTAGCTCGCAGTGAAAGCGTTTTGCTCACATTTGCGCTTGCAGTTATTTAGCAAAATTTCAAACTTTATTCAAAAGAAACGCACAGAAAGAGTTGCAAGTGCTGAACATTATACTTAATAAAATCAGTTCATTGCAGTGCATTCTACTTTATTGCGTGTTTTACAATATCCCTTGTTTATAGGTACATTTCAATGGTGAAAATTGATTTGACATATGAGTATTTGAGGAACATGCTCTGTCACAGAATGAATTAAACTCATAAGTCAAGGCTCCACTGTACTTAGCAAGGAGCTGACTTACAAAGACAGCAGACGTAACATCCAAATCTGCTCCAACTTTAGCTGAAATGTCACCCAGCAAGAAGGCGTGTTAAATCACACACACACCACCACACACGCCTGATACACTACTCTATTATTTGAACACTCCTCATGGTTGTCACAACAGAAGATAAAATCGGTATCACCAGAATAACTCTCTACAGCACTAAAACCAGTCTCAGAGTATTAACTCCAGTGACATGTTTTGGTGTCTGTGCAGCCTTAAAATCTCTGGCATGTTTTTCTAACTGGCTTGTTGGAACATATTTCATCATCTATGTATCTGAGGCGACGTGCCAACACTCATCCAGACCCTTTGCAGTATTTTTGGACAAGTATGGCATCAGCAAAACAGTAAGAGGCAAGACTCGCACATCTGAAAAGCTAAAACATTTGGACACAGATGGCTTGAGTTCCAAACTGGGTTCAGAATCTGATTATTTTGAACATCAGAATCATATCGACCCAGATTTTCTCAAACACTGCAACCACCAGCTGCACTATGACTCCTCCATTTGTTCATCCAAGCACATGTCAGTGGCATCATTAGTGTAATGTTCCCGGTTTCTGTGGTTTGGTGAAGCAAAGGAGTGAGAACCACAACAGCAGAGGCTCACTGAAAGCCACACAGCCCATTCCAAATAAGGACCAAAAGGTTCAAAGCCTATTTCCCCTGAGAATAATCAGCCGTGTAATGCCTGGAGCTCTCTTTCTACAGCCTCCGCTCCCTGGAGAAGCAGACTTTCTGTGCATTTAATGGTGTTTAAGTGGATGAAACTGCCTCCTGGGTGCTGTGAACACGAGGTTGCATTTCATTTCCCAGAATGTTACATTTTTGTCGTCTGGAACCCAGAGACGTTTAACATGACCTGTGGCCTTCACACTGCAGAACATCAAACCAAGCAGGAGGCAGGAAGTAGTAAGAGTGTGCACACATCATAGATCTTACACAGTGAGAAGACTTTATGTACTTTCCACATGTGATTAACTGGAATGCAAACAGGATACACAATAACTCTGGCTTGAAGTAACAGAGCGACAGTGCATGTGCTTCTTTTATTTTTGTTAATCCTCCACAGGACATAACAATAACATCAAACAGAGTGGAACCCATATGCATCACCATGAGATGAGGTTAAAGCTGTAATGTCAGAGCTGTTTGAGGGCCTGTACCTGCCGCAGGAGGCGGCGACACAACAACAGTGTGGCTAAAATAGAAGAAAATGTGTGATGCTGTTCTCTGCTGTGTTGTCTCATCAATAGTGATGTTTGTGTAACCAGGCTCCAGTCTCTGATGAGAGAGGAGAGCTGATGACCTCAGCCGAGTTCAGCTCCGAAGTGACTCTATCACATTAAAACACTGCAGCAAAAATCTTTACTGTCAGAGTCATAACACACACACACACACACAAAAACACACACACGCACACACACACATACACACGCACACCACTCTAAATTAAGCCCATTATTAAATCATGAACAGCTGCAGGGCTGCTATCACTTCCAATTCACAACACTGCAAATACTGAAGCTGCTGCTAGCTTTCAAATGTGACACACCCCTGAACTTTGCAGTAACTAGAAATCAAATGAATGGAAAGCAGATCTTTTTAAACTCTACTGTCTTTGTTTAAGATACATACATATATATATATATATATATATATATATATATATATATATATATATATATATATATATATACACACACACACACACACACACACACACATATACACACACACACACACTCCGAACTACTGGCGGTTGGTGTGAGACCATACTACCTTCCAGGAAAGTTATTTGGGACAGTAACAATCCTTGTTTACATTCCACTCAAAGACTTTAGAGAGAAAGGGTTTAATGTGGTACAGACAGGACATCCTTGGAGACTTCAATCATGTTACCCTCTCCTCCCATCAGACTGGATTTGTTAGTTTGTTATTTGTCCAACCAGAGAGAATAAAACACTTGATCTGCAGTTTGCCAGTGTCAGGGATGCCCACCACTGGGCAGGTCAGACTGCTGCCTAGCATGGACGTCATCCGTCTGTTCCTGATTCAGTCAAATGAAGCCAATCATTGGACAGAGCCATCTTGGATATGACGTGGACTTTGAGCTTCCATTCCAACAGCTATAGGGCGCCCGCCAGTCACGTGAACTGAGCTCAGCCTCTGATTGGACAAACCTGTAATCCTAATATTGTCTAAATCAACGAGCTAGAAAAAAATTTACTCACCGTTGTAATTGTAATTTCAATGTCTTTTGTCGCCCTATCTCCTGTCTTCCTCACACTCTGCCACAAAGCCCTGTCCTGATATGATTTCCTGCAGCAGCCTGTTGTATTTTAAATTGCGATGTCTAGACCTCTCTCACCTTCCACCTGGATACAAAGCCCTGTTGCGGGGTGAATTCCTGCAGCAGACAGAGAGGTGTGAGGCACACCTTAGGGGGCGTTTCTTCATGTATATATTCTTGAGGCCCCCTTTTCAGGGTCTTTTCTTCATTCTTACCACTCGTATGATGACTGACCTTTTCTTTGCAAAGAAAATAAAAGCTTGTCCGCCGGCAGAAGTCTCTATTTCGTTCTTCACCAGAATTTAAGAAATTTCCACAACACCATTTAGTGTGTGCCGATAGCAAAATTAGCGTTTCAGACCCAAGTCATTTTTGAACCAGGCTGTAAATATGTTTTTTAATGCTGTAAAAGTCTGTTTTTTGGCTTGATGTTTACATGACTTCTGGTCTTTCTGCAGCCAGCCTCTAGTGGATTCTCATTTAACTGCAACTTTTAGCACTTCCGCATAGGCTTCATTTTTCTCTACCAGATGTTGCCTCTTGCTGCCCAGTGTTCCTGCAGACCTGTTGTGGACCCCGTGTGCTGAAGCAGCCTGTAACTACCCTCATATTCAAGAGATGGACACCTGAGGCTGGTGAGGCTCTAAAGGACTGCTTTGAAAGCACAGATTGGAGTTTGCTGCTGGAAACAGATGAGAGCAACAAACGTCAACAGACTTTATTTCATGTTTGTTTGTTTTTTTCTTTATTGAATGTGATTTTTATAATTTCATCTGCTAAACACCTGATTTTCCCTTCTGGAATTAATAAATAAATTCTTTTCTATTCCATCCATCTATTTAGTGTTACTCTTAACCCAGTGCTCTGAGGTGTGTCCGTAACTTTACTAAATCCTGGTTATGTTCTATCAGTGCTTATCTACCAACTCTAACCTCACCAAGCAGAGCAAGCGTAACCTTCCTTCCTTTTCATTAGACTTTTCTCACACGGTTGGCACAGCCGTTGGGAAAAAATATTCTCTCTCTCTTTTATTGAGCCATACAAAGTTCATGTTCAGTATGTGAGTGTGCTTCAAGAGTTTAAACAAACAGACCTTTGGTCACTGAAACGGTTCAACTGCAGTGTTCACTTTTTACTTCTTATCGTCTCAACTTGAGAAAGGGCTGCAGCTATAGAATATTTTAGTTTTTGTGCATTCAATTGAAATTTCCATTGATTATTTCAGTAATCAGATAAAACATTTTTGTTTCGTTAAAGAGCAATTATTTTGAAACAAGTGAAAAACAAGCGACTTTAGGTGGTACATTTGAAGTTCAATGGGATCTGACTAAAAGATGAGATGTCAGTTTTTTTCAATTTCAATCCAGTATCAATAATGAAAGAGCAGGTCAGCCAATGATGCATGGATAATCTCAGACATCTCAAAGTTTCTGCTTTTTTTCCCAACAATTTAATGATGTTTACATCTACTACCCATGTACATTGCAATCTAATATACATTGTACTGGATTTATAATTGATTGATGACTTAGAAATAACGTTGGATTATTCTCAGATTTCAGAATACGATAATGATTTACAACTGATGTAACATTGCGATGCATTCTTCTATATATCATAACAGAATATGAATGAAAGAAGCCGTTTACGGCAGATGTTCTGGAGGGTGTGTGAGTTTTTCTGTCTGCAACAGAGAGCGAAGAAGACGCGAGTGATCAGGCGCCAAACACTGGGAGCTGTCCGTCCATCCAATCAGGAGACGCAGAGGCTCTGTCGGAGCCACGGAAATATTTCCTCATCAATATTCCTAATGTATGAATTTAACAATTTTTATCTATAAAAGTATCCAATAACACAGCACTTCATTTATTCGATATTTGATTTGATCTGACTATATGTTGCAGGACCAGCTATGAAAAAACTGTGACTTATAGTCCAGAAAATTCAGTACTCGATCGGTCCACATGCAGACCGGACCAAAGGCCCTGTATTGAAACGGTCCAGTCCGAGTGCACATCCTATATTTGGGTCAATATGGTATTTTGGTTGACCGATAGATTTATAGAGATCAACCCTTCAATTCATCAATCAATTCCAATCAATCAATCTCAAATTAGCTTAGCTTTAAAAAATTGTGCTTTATAAATAAAATTGCTATTGCCATTTATAAAACACTGTTGAAAATGTTCATTTTGATTAATTTCAAAGTAAACTTCTGTCCCTAACCACAACATAATTCAGTATTCAGATTTGTACTTTATTTGGCCTATGGTTGGGTGAACCATTTTAAAATTGTGGAGTATTCTGAAGATTTATCTGCAATCCAAATTATCTTTCAAGTATTTTGATGGTGTTAATATTTCAAATGTCCCAGGATGCACTGAGAGGCTGAAGGAAAACACTGTACAGAGTTTGTTTATATGTTTGTTTGGTTTCTTATGTTCTCACCCAGCGGTAAAGCAGAGGAATAAATATTAAAATTTGAAGCACAAGTGTAGTTTTAAACGTTTTCTTTAACAGTAAGTCAAAGAAGGGTGAATATTTCAACCCATTCTCGGCACAGATTATAAGAAGGTACATCCATCGCTGGAAGCATGGCTTAATGTACACACTGACTGATGAAATAACCGTCTCAAGAGAGAATTTTTTTCCCAACAAAATACTGCCGTGGCTGTTTCTTTGGGAGACTATGTAGGTCACATTTCTACAACGTTTCATAAAGTTTTTCACATGATCTCTCAACCCGGATGATTTATTATTTATTTATTAGCTAATTTTGATTCATCTAACACACAACAGCAGTGATGCAGTTAAATAGTAGGAAGGAGAAAGGGTTAAAAGTGGATCAGCCTGCTGTTGTGTCAGGTTGAAATAAAAAACCTGCAGACTGTTGAGTCACAAATCACCAGACCCCTCTGCTCAAATCCCATCTGACAGCTGCAGCACCCTGGAGGACAGGACAGCCAGGGTTTGTAAACACAGAGCTGCACTTCCTCCCACCACCATCCCTCTGCAGTGGTGCTGTTGAGCCACTCATGCAGGCTGGATCCTCTGTGTTGACAGTGTAAGGGAACGGGGGATGGGTGAGGAGAAGGGAATCTCTGTCTCTGCATTTCATCCCTCCTCCTCCTCCTCCTCCCCCTCTCCCCCTCTCTTTTCCCTCCCCTTCTGTCAGTTGCAAACTGGCCTTTACAGTAAATCTTAACTCAAGTCACAGCTCAATGAGAGAGGACGGCAGGACGAGAGAGCGCCACAAAGACAATCAATCAACAGCAGAAGAAAATCAGGACATGGCAATTAGATACATGCAGCACGTAACCTGTTTGCTAACCATGACATGAATTCATATTGATGAGAGCGTGGAAGGTTCTGTCCGTCACAATATGAAATCAATATGGCTAAGTAAATCATATTTGCCCCGGGTTATCAGCGAGCATAAATAATTCATTAAGTCAAACACAGGCTAATGAAACATCCAATCACAAGGCTTTAGCTCACTCAGAGACGTGTGATAAAAATATAACGACACCTGTTCAATATGCTGCAACGTTCCACTTCCTGTCACAACACATTTCTCTACGCATCAATCACACCTTCCCCCAGCTTCATTGTTGTTATGATGAACATGCAGACCTCAAAGCCAAACTGGATGCCACGCGTTTCGGTCTGTTTTTAGAGCGGCAGATGAGGGGAGCTTTCTTTTTCGCTGCTTAAACATGCAATGAATTTACAACTGCAGGCTGTAAGTTGCTCACATCGTCAGGAGACTAATAACTTTATTTGATCAGGTTAAAGTCATGTGCTGAGAGCAGCACAGTCACTGTTCATACAAAACAAAGCCAGGGCAAATATTTCACTCTCGTCTAGCCCTCTGTGCTCATTATCAAAATACTTTCAATGGAGCTGCACAATTATTCTCACTGCATAACAAGAGGGATGTGTGTGCAAGTGTGTTTGTTCAGTATGTTTTTTATGGTTACATGACTATTCAATGCACAGAGCACAGACCGGACAACAAAGACATAAAACAGGAAGAAATGCTGAGCAAAACTTGCAAAGTTGAGTCGATAAAACCAGTTTGTACAAGCAGCACTGCCTCTTCACTGTGGACAAATTCCTTTGTGAAGTTTTCAGATGCTCCCCATCTCTGCTTGCACTTTAGGTGCTTTTATTTTTAACAGTAGTGTTGAAAGTTTTTTGCTTTTACAGAAACGTCCGGTTAAGAGTAGTATCGTGATGCTACTATTCCTGCACTTTCCAGAATCTGTCTCTTTTCCAGGGGAAATTTACAGTCAATACTTAAATTAACTTATTTCCAAAACAGTACTCTTTAGCTTAATTTTTCTTGATAAAAATATATCATTAAAAACACTTGTATTATGTTTTTATTTTTGTAAAACATGCTTTATTTTTCATACAACAGATGTAGAAAGTGCACTTTTATTGATTAGAACTCACCGTCAGTCATCAACATTTACATAAAGTCACCGATCTAGATTGAATCTAGACTATTGATATTATTGATATTGTTGATTTTGCGATACTAATATTCTGAATGTTTATATCTAGATATAAATATAGTAACCATATATCTTTCAGTCCTATTCAGCCCTACATGTTTCCCACTTCCTGTGTTAAAGCATAGTCCACTTTAGTCAGGACGAGTTAAAGATTTGGTGGTTTTGCTCTCTTCTGGCAGCTCCCTGCCCTTCCATGTGCCCATGTGGAATGCAAGAGCATGAGGCAGGCAGAGCACACCATCCCTTTCATATATATACATGAGAAACCAAGGCAGGGAGGGCCGCAGCAAAGCTGTTCCATACATGCATCAGTAGTTGCTTTTCAACCAGAAGGACCAGGAGCTTATAGTTCCCCATAAAACACTCCTGGGAATGACACGGTTCCTGGGGTCCATTGTTTGTTTGCATTTCCACTGTGGGCTATATACCCAGGTAGATTATTTAAACAAGACTTGCAGCAGACCAACAGACCAGTAAGACAACTAAGAAGGCCATTCGGCAAAAAATGACACCATAGAGGGTGAAGACAAGCCTGCATTGTTACATACAGCACAACTGTTAGCCTGTTAGCATTTAAGATATTCAGCCTGTGCTGGTTTTGAACAAGCATTAATGTACTGCAGGTGGGTTTGTTGATTTCACCTTTTAAAAAGGAGGCAGAACAATTTAACCAGAATAAAATTTATATCCTAGTTCCTGTCAAGTTGGATACATCCAACTAAGGACCAGCCATATTTTAAGCTTTTTAAAACCTTAACAGGTGTCAAACATCTGAGAGACCCTGCAGATGATGAGAGACCAAGACAGATTTTACAAATTCCTCTCTACAGTGTGTCCACACTGTACCAACACAGCACATTACACACTGACAGATTCAATCCAGCACCAACCAGAGTCCGAACAAGTCTTAGAAAATATTAAAATGACTGAACAGATGTGGCAGACAGCAGGATGGGTGTCCAGCTAAGCTACCAGGTACATCCATCTCTGAGCCAATTTCTATCTTAGTGGTATGTTTCACAGAAACACTCCTGATGTAGCCACAAATCCCCAAATTGGTCACCATATCTGACGTCCATCAATCGATAAACTTTATGTTTACTAATATTCCTGTGGCTGTTTGTTGGGCTTCCTTTTTCCAGTCACATTGCATCCTGGTAGGTTATCATGGTGTATGCTTGGCTTTCTTCAGGGTTCCCCCAACAGGACACAACAGGATATCTGATTGTAAATACTGAACATGTTTAATGTCTGTGCTGTCAAACCACAGCAGTCACCACCTTCTTCAGAGCAGATTGAGGGAAGTGAATACATTTCTTTGCATACTTCGCACCACATCTGAGGAGACAGGGTCTCTGCAGGTTTCAACAAGTCAAATTTATTGTAAGACGTATTTAAAAACTATAATGAATACAATTTAAGACCCATTCACATCTATACTTTCAAGATCACTTAGAAAGTCATTGTAGTCCCTTTAAATAAAGGCAATGTTAATACATTTTTAAGAGCTTTCAAAATCACATTTAAAATAATTTATGTGATTTTAACACTATTTTAGACATATTAAGGCCTTAAATTTTAAATAATTGAATTTTAGACATTCTAAGACTATCTATTTAAGACCCAAGAAAACCATTGGAACTATCAACATTTTGAATTTTTTTTTTGTTTCTTTTGGCCTAAGTTTTGGCTGATCCCCTAAATGTTAATACTTTTTCCCCAATATGAAGGAAAATATTCAGACTGGGTCAAGCCATGCTGGATGTGGCCATTAACATTATTCCTGGAGCTGTCTAAGAGCTTAAACCGTTATGTAGCAGTTTTATGCAAGTACAACCAATTTTAAAGCCAGTACCAAAAAAAAAAAGACTAAATTCCTGAAATGTTTTTGTATACATTTTATATTTCTTCATGTATTTGCTGATGCATAAACCCGGCCTAAATATGTCTAAACAAATACCCAGCCTTATGAAAAAGCTCCAAATTTATGTAGACTGAAAGATTATTGAGACACTACTAAATAATGAAACACTATTTAAAAATCCTGACACAGTCAGACTAAAATTTTGCTCTGGAGAATTATTTTTTCATATTTGGGCCAAGACCCGAATGGTTAATTCATCAAAAATGAAATACAAAACAAACTGTTGTCTCTGTTGCGACAGCATGAGAACAATCTGTAACAGGCTCAGGCTGGGATCATGTATGAAACAGCTTTTCAAAATGCCAGGTGCATCCCCTGAAACTAGAGCGAGGGGAAACCAACAAACTGCCACTCCACAGTGGTGTGTCTCAGTGTTTCCTTTTCTAGCTCACAGTCTGTGACGCTAACACACACCATGTTGGTTTCATGTTCTTTGAAGACCCCCTGCATCAATACCTGAAGGAGACACTTGCTGTGATGGCTGCTGCGCCGTGTGCAGGTGGAAATGGGGCTCATTCCTATTTAAAGGCTGCGTCTGAGACCTGATGGTTTGGGTCTATTTTCAGAGAGGAGCAGAAAGAAATTCAGCCGGTGGAGGATGGGGTGATTTAGAGCTCTTATTATGCATGTGCTCTCTCTCTCTCTCTAGCACACACAAACACTCACTCACACACACTTACTACTGCCGCAACAGGAACAATGCACTGAGAACAAAAGCCAGAGATTGTTTACTGTAAGCCTGCTGCAAGTTATGACTCATGTACCAACAGATCTAAACTCCAGAAGAAGTGCATGTGTGCAGAATGTGAAATTTCACAGCGGACAGGTTTCCTCATTAGTCGTATAAAAAAAAAGGGTAGTTTTTGAAGTTTAGTTGTGGGGAATCCAAAAGCTTTGACATGTCTTCACCAGCTTCAGGATTACAAATGTTAAAAAAGGTTTACAAAGCTTCATCAGGTTTGGACTTTGAGTGACTCGAGCTTTTTGAATATCCAAATAATTGTTAACAAAAAACTGGATAGTTTGTGTGACCAATATCTCATCTTAAAATAGTATTTTTTCCAATTGTTCTCATTACCCTCTGGTTGTAATGTGGTAAAAATGCCAGACAGGAAACTGCAAGTAGCAAAACTTATTTCTCTACCAGAACTTCTCTGTCATCACTTTTTCAACCTTTAAACTAACAGCACCGTTTCAACCAAATTTACACCAATTAGTCTGAGGATGTAGACTTTTTTAAGTTGAATTTTTTTTTACCCTATATCTCGAACTGAGACATTAAACTCTCAAAAAAAATGTCTTCCTTCGGGAAAGCATTTAAGAAAGTCATGATTTTTGTCCGCTGCTTTTATCCAAAATTTATACCAATTACATTTTAATAATTAATAATTAACATAAATAATAATTATATTTTTAAAAAATATATTTTATATTTGTACCTTTAAATTTCTGCTCTGTAAGAGTTATTTAAGGCTTTTTTTTAATTCCATTGTGCAGTTAAGGTGTAAGGTGCATTGACTACAGACATGCGTGTGGCGCTATCCTCCCCCTCTCCTGAGTTACTGCTCTCTCAGAGTGACAGATTGCATTGGCGAGCCTGGCCCTGCCTCAAATGGCCTATGTGAGGTCAGGAAGGCTAGCTGTCTGTCGCTGACAGATGGTAGCACGTAGGCCTTGCCAGCTAGCTTGGCTTGATGGGCGGTTAAACCTGCTCGAGGCAGCTCGTGTCCATCTGAATGCAGCAGGTCAGTGAGGTCCACTGAATCAGAGGTGGTTATCTCACTGAGAGCCGACGCGTCGCCTCAGATTAGGAAAAGTTGCCAAAGTCAGAAGCCCGATGACTTGAAGCTCTCTTTGGAAGGTCAAGTGACTCGCACAGATCAGTAGCAAGTTGGGGTCACCGTTTGTTTTGCAATATCTCATTGTGGGTAAAAATGCCGCTATGACTAGTGACTGCAAGTTAAACCTCCAGTGGGAGATCAATAGATAATAATCAGCCTGTGGTTCATCTGCATGAGGTCGAGCTGCAGACTCAATCAATGAGTTCCTTGAGAAAAACATCCAGGATGATAGGGGAATATCATATTTAGGGATGGGCAATGCTTTTCGAATATTCAAATAGTCGATAACATTTAATTAATCAACTAGTTCATGCCACTTTAACAAACAACAACAAAACAACAACAACAAAAACATTGTTTTCCTGCGTTTTACCGCCGAGAACCTGAGACTGTTTGGTTGTTGTTCCGGCTGCAGCAGGTGGCAGCATATAGCAAAAATTCCTATTTTGGCCAGATTCTGCTGCTGTGACGCATCAATTTATTGAAAAAGCAGATCGAGTGGGACAGGAAGTGCTGCACAGAATCCACCTAGCACGCCTAGTGACTTTCAAATTAAAACAAACCATGTCCAACCCAGATCGTATTTAGCTCGACTATAATAAAAAAACACATAATGAGTGGAGCCAGGCAAGAGGTGTCAACAGGTTGGAAGTTTTACAGCCTAAACAAGAACAAAAAGAGGCTCATTAAAGGATTGGGAAGTGCAGAGAAAACAAAAATGAGATGCAGCAATCTCTGCAAGGTTAGCCTAGCATATCACAAATTGACCACAACTATGCACGGCCATGTGAGAGCGAGGCATGCAGCAGAAAGTGGGGCACTGTCCACTGATCAACAGTCAGTAGCAAGCTTCAACACCTGAAGAGGTACGACTGATGATTGATGTGCAAAGCAAGCAACAGCTCTCTCCCTCTTTGTCAAAGTCTATGTTGGCAGGTATGTGTATGGAGGATGGCGGCAGCACCGGCACCTGCGTGGGGATGTGTGTTTGTGTATGTGTGTGTGTGTGTGTGGGGGGGGGGTGATCCATGAATAATTCTGAATGAAAATCAAATAGCCTTTTTGCTTGAAATGTCCATCCCTTAAATTCAGTGACTCAAACCAGAAACAGTCACAAACGTGCTAATGCTAAGCTAAAATTAATGATTTTTAACTCATTCTCTTGGCTGTATGATGGATGACGTTGTACTACAAAGATCTTAATGACATAAAATGTCAAGTATGGTCACAATATCCTCCTCTGTGTTCCTACTGGGAGTGTGTGTTTTAACAGTGGCAGCACAGAGGAGTTGATCTTTGGTCCTTTTGGTTGTAAAATGTTGTAACTTCTATGGAGTTGTAGGTGGGGCGGCTACACAGGTCTGTTTAAAGTACTGGAACACTTATTTATATCCACTGATTACTTCTATCATTTTATCAGATTTTGTATTTGTTGTACTTTGTTCTCAAATGTTTTCTTCCATGTAAGCAAACAACTCTAATGTCATCTTCTTTTGTGATACATTAGCTGGAGGGACCTTGTGAATGACCTGTGGTTCAACTTGTTTTTATCAATAATTTATGAGCTGGAGAGCATTGATAGACCATCTAAATCATTGATTCAATAAGAACTTAAGGGAAAAATGTAAAACTTGTAAACATTACACTTAACCTGCCCAGATCTCATGTGTAAGAAACACTGAGAGCATCAGAAAATAAAAGTCACATGTGTTATTAAAAATGAAATCTGTTTCGTATTTCATTGCTTTAAATGAGTGTTAATACACCTATGAACAGTTTCCACAGCTGTGATGAGTTGAGTTGTTTGGAGTGGTTTTCCAAACCCAGACTGAGGTAATGAATATATCACTAAAGACAAACAGTATGAGGCACTTTATTTACTGCTGGGGGTCTTGGAGCAGGATGGGTGGGAGTGTTGTGAAAGGCTCAAGTCTTGTGTTCCAATAAAAGGAGGCTAACTCTATTACCTGTGTGAGCACCCAGAGACCTGCCAACATCACACCTCTTTGACAAAGAAGGCAACAAATAGAGGTCCATTTACGAAAACTCGTAGGGTTTCCACACAGCAGCGTGAGTCATGTCCAAGTGAAGTGGTTGGTTGTTGGATAATACTTGTGTAAAACAAGGTGGCTGCAAGTGATCCAAGTTATCCAGGGAGCTGGATCAGTGCAGATGACTTGGGCTTTTACTCCCTCTCTCCCTCTGTCTTACCCTTTTTCCACCAGGCCGGTTCCAGAGCTGCACTGTGTGCACAATTATTAGCTCTCACTCTGTCCAGAATTTTAATAAAGCTCAAATATTTAAGAATGTATATGTTGGGTTTTGTCTTTTTTCAGAGAATATCTCAGTGTGCACAATTATTTAGCAAATATTGGTGCACAGAGCTACGAGGCAACTAAATAAAAACAAAGATTTTACATCTCACTTGTTTATCTTCCTCTGTTAGTTAAAGTGAAAATAATGAAAAAAAAAGACTTAAAATTTAGTGGAGTGGAGCTTTGTGCTCATTACTGATCCAACCACAGGCCCATCCATCTGGTCCATCAAGGGTCACTCGAATTTCATCAGTCCACAAAACCTTTGAAAAATCTGTCTTCAGGAATTTTTGGACCCAGTCTTGACGTTTAAACTTATGTGTCTTGTTAAGTGGTGGTCAGATCTCAGCTGTCCTTACCCCGGCCATGTCTCTGAGCACCGAACACCTTGCTTCTGTGTAGGTTACAGTTCTGGAATATTCCAGCACTGGAGGACAGCTTCACGCTTGATTTTTCATAAAACTTTGGTAGTTAACTTGTGTCTTTTTTTTCTAAACACATTTCTTTCAACCCTGTTGACATTTGATAGTTCTGTGATCACAACCCAATATCTTTGCAATTTCCTGTATGCTGAATCCCTCTAAAAGATCTTTTTCCACAATTTTGACTTTTTAAGTCAGTCAAATCTCTTTTTCAGCCCATATCGGACGAAGAAAATAATCAGCCTAACCTTGATGCAAGGTGTTGATCTCCTTCGGCCGCACCCTCCCTCATTACACAAATACGCATCCCCTGATACGTTTAAATCCAATAAGCACTCAAGTTTATATAGCTTGGAGCTGGAAATTATGCATTAAAATGAGGGTAGGGTCAAAATACTCACTTGCCTAGTAATTGTGTGCACAGAGTAGTTTGGAGCTGGTGCTAAATCAGGTACCAGTCTTTGTATTTCGACCTCCAAAAAACTGACCCCATATCAGAGAAAAAGGGTTCCACCAACTCCTTGATGGGCTAGAGGAAAGAACTGTTTGTATCAGGAGCTGAAGGTAGAGTTATCACAGTAACACCATCAAAAACCTTAATGCAAAAAATAAAAGTCTTATTGGCTATTGGCTAGGTATTGTCATTTATTTAGTAATACAACATTTCACTTTGCTTTTAATTTGTTGTTTTTATTTAAACATTGTAACCTATAAAGCCCTGAGGGAAGAAAGACATTCATCAATCATTCATTTTGTTAAGTTCTAATTCCATATGTTAATTTAACTGAAGCAATGATTGCTTTGACGTGTTTGAATTTTTTTATAGACAGAGCTCGACCGATTATTGGCAGAGCAGATTTTAGCGCATCACTGATTAATTAACGTCAGTCAACATGCAACTGATGTATTTCTTTTTTGCTGCGTGGCAATTGTGTCGCTCTGTGACAAGTCATTTAACAGTTATATATAGTTTAAAAGTGCTGTAAGTTGCATCTTTGTGAAATACGAGTGTTTACAGTGTTACTAATTCAAGTTCTTTATTTTCATTTAGTAGGATTCTGCTTCTTTGTCTTGAATCATATTTTGGGTGATATAAGAATTTGTGCTTATGTAGAGTATATATCCTGTAAATATCAATGATCTTATTTCATATTGGTTGATGTATCAGATATTACTTTTTCTAGCCCCCAAAATCGGTATCAGTATCTACATCGGCATCATACATCCCATATTGGTCGGGCTCTAATTTCAGATAAGTAATTGTATGTTGATGTGTATTAATCTTTTGTGGCCCTTGCCAGTGGAAAGGCAAGCTGGTTCTTTGACGGTTGAACCAATTCTGAACCAGCACTAGGATATCATACACATGTTTGGGCAATGTGCTCTGAACAAAAGACTGTCTGACATCAGATCCCCAAGCTTCAGCACATGTACAACCTTCAGTGCTCTTTGTCATAAATAAACTGGAGTCAAACTAAAGACTTTGATATTAGCTACGCTCAGCCCAAACAAAAGCAACACAGCTCATGTCTGACCCTGGGTTCCAGTGCGTTGCCTAGTCATGGCGTTGTCCCTTCGGCCCCGTTCCCACCAAGTGGTCCGGTATGGATCAGTACCGTTTGGTACTGGTCAGGTCAGATCAGATCGGTAAAGCCTGACCCTATTTGTGTTTCCACAGCTAACCATGCCCTTCTTGGTAGGTAGCGTGTTAGCCTGATGCTGATAGCAGCATCAGCTACGTAACAGTGTGATCGCATAGCAGCATGACACTGTGCACCCTACAAATAAATCCAAAGAAGAGAAACAGTCGACTGTTTTGTGACGCCATTTTTTCCGAAACAAAAAGTTAACTCCAGGAAGTCGACTGGTGATTTAAACATGGCAGGGTTATGTGTTGTTCGTTGTTACCGCTGTCGCACGGGAAGTTACGATTCTTTTGACCAATCAACAGACTGCAGTTTCTAGCTCCACCTTCTTGGGTCAGATCGGTATGTCTGGCACCCCAACAGACGGGTTCCAAAAAGCGGGACGGTACAGGTCGGTAATTTGGGGACCTGTCCTGGTTTTAGTCAATGGAAACGCCACAAAATGCTTGCCATACCCAGGTGAATGTGTGAAAAACACTGAAATAGTTCAACTCATTATCCAACCTGTTTATGTTCTCACTGTGCCACTCCTTTTAAACTCTGAATTATATCATCTCCAGATCTGCCACAGCAGCAGACAAATAACAGCAGTGAAGTTACACGACTAATCTCATGCTTCATCCCTCCATTCATATATGTATTCAACCATCTCTCCGTCGCTGCATACTTCTGATTCTCTCACTGCCTCAGACTAAAAAGGCTTTGAGCACCAAGTTTAAACAAGGACAAGGTCTCAGCAAGAGGTGTGGAATTTTTGGCTGACTGTAGGACAGACTAGAGGAGAAGTATCTGACATATTTGTGGTGTATTTTGAGAATGGGGCACAGAGAGTGAGAGGCGTAGCAAACAAGCTAATTTCTAGGCAAACTGCTGCAATGAATCAATACTGTGGGCTGTATCATTTTAAACAAAGACTTCTTTCTCCTCCTCTGTCATACAACAGCCTTGTGGGAGCAGCACAGTTTTCCACACAGCTGCATCAGTGGGGGAAAAAAAAAAAAAAAAAAAAAAACGCCTTTGGATCTGAAGCCGTGTTTCCTAAAAGACATTTGGCAATTCAGGAGAGATTTGACAACATGCCAACGCTCTCCAAAAACTACAATGTGTTCAGTCATTCCTGTCAGTTTGTCTCACTCCTGAGGTCATGAAAGACATTTTGCATCTGTGAGAAAACACAAGGAGCCAGCATGAAATTAAAAACAAGTTGGGAGGTGCAATGTTTCTGTAGGGCACAAACAAATTGGATGTCTTGTTTGTCTTTAACTTTCTGGCCTGAGCAGCTCAAATTCTAAGTCTTTATAGAGCTGCTGCACAAAATAACACACAAAAAAAACAACAACACTCAAGGATCAAATCACACAAACACAGAGACCAAATCGTTTCCCTGACAGAGCTGCTCTCTCTCCACCCAAATAGGTTCACCCATCTGTTACACATAATTGTCACAATAGGATATTATTTCCAAGAATCTGTGCACAATAACTCGCTTTCTGTTGTAACTGGTATGTAAATGAGAACTGTGTAGGAGTGCTTTAAGCCTACTCATGCTAATAACGCACTGGATGACATAACTACAGCACTGAGTTATGGCCGTAAGATGGAAATAAACAAGCTGATCTGAGTGCTTTACAGCGAGGCCTGAACAGACAGTTACACAGAGAGCGGTAGCAGGAGCACGGCTGTCACAACACAAAATCTGCTTCAACACAACCAAACCAAAAACGTCAGTGAGTCAGACAGAAAGAAAGTCCTTGGGCATCCAAGCATAACAAACATGAAAGACAGTGTCAGAGAGCTTCTGAGTGTCCCATCATGCATTGTGCATTGTTGCACTGTGGGGTCGAGTTCACAGGAAGTCTGCTGGACTCTCAGACAGTTCAAAACAGGAAGAGCGTACTGTCCCTCCAGAGAAAACAAAACCGCAGATTTCAAACTTTGTGACAATTTGACGAAAAAAAAAAAAAATCCCTTTAAAATCTGTACCTTCTTTTCAGGAGAGGAGGACACAGGGGAGGGGAAGACGTTCAAGATGCAGCTAGAGGAAGTAGTGGTATTGACAACATCATGGTGATGCTATGTTTGGTTTGTTAGGCTGTTAGGTGCTCTACCCTCGTGTCTTTCAGGGAATATGGACACAGCACACTTCATCACTCTGGAAACATCTCAGCATGAGTCATAATGCAAAGATTGAAGTAGAAACACTTTTGGCCACTCACCACAGTAGTAAGTCTGTATGCACCACCAGTTTGTTCAGTCAGGGCCGTGCACCATCAGCTCCGAACCTGCAACAAAGAAGAGGAAGGAAGCTCAGCGAGGGGCTTTCATAAGAGATAAGATGAAAGAAAACCAGAGTACTGTGGAGAACACGCTCTGCCAGCACAAACAGGGATGGTCAAGTCATCCAGACCAATACAATGGGTCCTCAAAGGTATCAGCTTCTACACACCTGATCAGATTTTTTGGTGGATGGAGGGAAGGGGAAATAAAAACACTGAGGCTGCTCCACCAGAAAAGTAGGAGCTCTGGAAATTGCTATACCTCCAACAGGGCCGTTTCAAGGGTTAGATCAATACTTCTGAACTAAATTTAGTCCCTCGTTCCTGTGGCCCAAAAGCACGCAGTTCCTTAGGAAGTCACTAGTTCCTGGTGAATGTTCCTGTGGTTGAAAAGCATCTATACACTTCTGATCAAAGACCAGTTAAAATTTACATTTTGCAGTGTTGGGTCTTCAAAAGGTTCTAAGAAGAGTTTCAAAACACAAAAAGAAAAAAAATGAGAGTGAGAAAAGAAATATTTGATAAGGAATTTTTTTGCAAACAAAAATTACAGTGAATCAGTCTGTTCATCAGCTGATCAAAAGGTTAAGACCGCGGCCTTTAAAAGACAAAATCTGCACAAAAAATGTGGCTTCAATGTGAATCCCCCCTATTTCACTTTAATTGCTGTTTGCAATAAATTGTTAACTCATTTTTTTGTCTCACTATCATCTCTTCTTTTTGCATTTTGAAATTCTACCTAGAACCTTTTTAAGATCCAACAGTGCAAATCATCATCTAGACTAAAAATTTTGATCAGGTGTGTATGATGCAAATTATCTGACAATCTTAACCATATTTTAATTTTAATATAAAGAATCTGTAACACTGAGTGTTTCTGTTGTCACCCTCAAAAAGAAAATAAATTATGTTTGGAGCAGCCCACACACAGAACAAAACAAACTCAACCTCCCTGTAAAAGTAATGCATGCGTATTAAAAGGAAAAAAAAACATTAGTGGGGATTAACTCAATGAAACATGGAGTTGGTAGGGAATTAAATAAAGGCGTAGTGGGGAAAGATGGACTTTGAGTGTGAAGTAAACAAATGTAACACAGCAGCAGAGCAGCATGAAGTTTATGGAAGGAAATATGGTTCTCCCAAGGGCTTTGGTAAGTGACTCTTTGAGACTGCTTCTTCCCCTCTGTGTGGAGTAAACACAGAGCATTGCAGCATAATTACCTGGAGGAAAACATTGAGAGAGTAATTTAAAAAACTTCCAGCACTACACAATGGGATTCAATCCATTGCAATTCAGTTCATAATACTGCTGTTTTTGAGATGTTCAAGATTTTTCCTGTTAGTTTATACTAACCTTTAAATAAACAAGAAAAGGTATTCTGACCACTTGTAAATGCTTAATTGTTTAAAAATGTCTGTTTATTCTTGAACTTTTTTATTATGTAGGTGTATTTTTTTTTTCAAAGATAGTAATAAAAAATAGACTAAACTCTTTTCATGGTTTGGGGTTTATACACACCGAAAATGTTTTCAATTTAAAGGCTATGTATCAGGTTAGAGACTCCATTTCCCATGAGCACTATCACCCATTGTTGTAAGGACGTGACTCTTGCCAAGCCGTGTATTTGTTTTGGAGAGCAGATCTTCTTTTCAACACTATTTTTCTTTTTTCAAGACAACTTTTCCCAGGATGCACAGCACAAGGTGGTGTATTTATTTGCAGTTACATAGAACTATTGTTTGAAAGGTGACAATAGTCAAACTTTGTAAACTCAGTTTGTAGTTTAGTGTCCAGAAGATGAGCAGACTCACCTCACTTCTCACATTTCTGTGCTGTAAAAGGACATGTTTGACCTGACCATCGATACTAAGAAATAACATTAAGAAATAACCAATTTTGGGGAATTGGATTATAAACAGGTAAATATAGCAGAGTGAAACCATTTCAGGATCACTTAGAAAGTCCTCAAAGGGCCTTTGATCAGATGGTAACTGAACCTGGTTGACTTTTTCTTATGCTACTTTAATATTTCTTCTTCAATAAACCCAATTATAAAGCTTTCGGGGTACCTCAGTTGATTAGCTGAAAAAAATGAGTTATTTTACCAATCAGTCAGAATTAACAAGCAGCCACTCTATTGATACATGATAACACTAAAAAAATAAAATAAAATAATATATATATATATATATATATATATATATATATATTTTTTTTTTTTTTTTTTTTTCTGATGAGAAAATACAGTATCAGATGATATCTGCCCTGCTGCTACCATGCAGTGATCAGTCCGTAGCTGCTGTTTTGTTGTTGTTTCATATATAACATATGGACCTGAATATAAGACGAGGTTTCTTCCGTTGAAAATAATGACAAAAAATGGGGTCGTTTTATAATCAGGGTCTGACCATTGACATATGCTGATAGTTGTCTAGAGTCGCTATACGACCAAACAGCAGAGGGCGCCAGCATTTTGTAAAGCCAGTGACCTAACTGTGGCCATGGTGATCTGTCAATCACAGCAGAGATGCAGCGACAGGAGAGGATACGTGGAGAGGCACGGTAATCGTCCAGTCGATCAAAAGCTGGGCAAGTTAACAGACAACTGAGGCAAAGTTATGATGTTAAATTTAAGACAATGATGGTCAGTGCAGCAGAGCCGTTAAACAATCGTCAGGCAGCTAAAATATATGGAGTTACTGTGTCATGTCTGAAGATCGAGCGTCCATAAAGACCACCTGAAAAATACCAACTGCAAAAGAAAAACTGATGGTAGTCCTCAAAGCAGCCGTTTCCAAGAGACTGACGGGAGGGTGAGTGTGTGAGTTTGTTCCTGAGAAATTTACCTAAAGGCGTCATTACCAAAGCTCTTATCAGTATTACATTTGAAATCTGGATCTTAGTGATTGTGTTTACAGCCAAAAATAAAAGCAGTCTGTATTATTTCAACAACTTTCTCAGAATTTCAAAACAAACAAAAAAAAAAAGTTTCTTTTTCCTGAAGATTGATCGTATATAATTGGGGTCATCCTAAAATTGGGTCAATACGGTATATAATTCTGGTTAGCTAGCATGTCTAACTGTTGATCGAGGAGTTGATTGGCCAAGAGAGGTCACCTGTTGTAAAAACTCATTTGACACTTTCAACACTTTGATTCTAATCTCACAGCTCATTTAGGACATGTCAAAAATTAACTACATTAGTTGATTATTATATTATACTACAATATGCTGAACTATAAGTCGCGCCATGTCATTCAGAAATTTAACAATCCAAGAAGAGACGTTTAACCTGGAAAGGAAAGTTATTCAACTACAGCACACTGAACAACAGGCTATCACCAGTATAGGTGTCCAGAATGTTAACCTAACACATTAAAAATTATTCAGCTACTGGGAGGCTGAATGGGCTAAATTAACATGACAAGCTAGCAAGTCCAACACACGAATTACCAGCAGGCAAGTTTATCAAGCTCTCAGTCTCATTCCACATCACTGAATCCATTGAATTCTTCATCCTTGGAGTCGCTTCCAAATAACTCCAAATAACTGAGATAAACACCAACATACCAAAATTCAGTCATGGCAAGAAATTTATGAATCCAGTGTTTTCATGCTGAAACGTGCTCCACAGCCCCCCCTAGTGAGTTAAAACTGCAGCCACTCAGGCTACTTTGAGCTACTGGCCTGATTTTAGGTGTACATAGATATCATGTCAAGACCTACAAAAAAGTCTTTACATCCATACTGAGTTCAAAACAGGAAGTTCAGATCAAACCTGTCCCTCAGTTTTTTATTTTCTTTGGATCATCTTTGAAAAAACAAAAAAATTATTACTAGACACATCAACGATTAAAAGTAATCAATTGATTTTTCGTTACTCAGTGGGCGTGGCCACAAATAACAGCAAAAGTTGACAGTTTTTTCAATAAAATGAAAATCTTAATAGCGGTAATATACAATATTGGATCTGGACAAAAATTCACACATGTACAGTGTCACAGCCTGAGTGCATTTATATGCCTTTTTCACCTTAAACTACAGTGCCCCCTACTGTCAACAGGAAGTCATGGGTGTTACTCTGTGATTAAAAACTCCTGTTTTAACAACATATCCTTTTCCAATCTGCTCAGTAATGTCTTTCAGCTCTTCATTAAGCACCACCAATGGGTGCACGGGTGCGAGGGCCCATTTATCGCCGCTTGAGGTTATAATTAATATTTAAAAATGACAAATTCCATATATTTAAAAAATATATATAAGTCGCACTCAACTATAAGTCGCAGAACCAGCCAAACTATAAAAAAAACTGTGCAACTTTTAGTCCAGAAAATACAGCATCTCTACTGGAAATGGTTTATGCATAACAGCGACGGGAAGGAACGTTCATATGAAAATAAATGCATTAATAAGCATGTGATTTATGATGCAATCAGTCAGTTAATCATTTTGATAATCACCAGTGGCACTGATATCAGTCATAGTTTACATTCTGTGCTTATCTTGCCTCTGAGGTGTGGAAGTAAAAACCAAACTGTGTAACACTCACACCATGAACTCAAAGTGAGACTGTAGCGCAGGGACCAATGGGCTCATCATGTGACTTGCTCACTCACTCACTCACTAATGAGTCGTATGAATGTTCCACCTCATCAGTAGGTGGACCCTTTAAGCACTGCCAATATTTATAGTGCCATAAAACTGAAAAACTCTGCTATCAGCAGTGCCTTTGTGAAACCTGTAAGTTCAACTTTACTGCATCCTGTGGTAATTATGAAGACTGCAGATTGAGGTTGCGTCAGAGTGTTGCTGGATTGCATAATACTGTTAAGGGCTCTGGAAATCACTGAACGTTAAGAGCTTTTTTTCCAGCCTCCTTCTCTCCACTCCCTATTTTCCCTGACCTTGATTATTTCTACGCCTCTTTTTCTTTTAGTCATTCTTTTCCTCCGTCCCTCTGGCTTCCTCCAGCAAAGAGAGCGATAATGTTACCACAACGAGAGCAGGAGTAGTAGGGTGTGGCCATAGGAGCACTGTGTTGGGAGTGTTGAAGGTTGCACGGTGTTTGCTGGAGGACACAGCTCTGCCATGGCTGAATAAAAGTTTCCAGGCAGCATAAGGCTGTCAGGTAATTATCTGTTTGATGGGAACTGAGATAAGACGCATCTATCTCTGCGTACATCTGTAACCATGTCAACGAGCAAACACAATCACCAACACAATCTCTTTAAAGGTTCAATGGAAATGTGACTCATTACAGAACAAACTAACTGTTTTTTATTAAATCCTCAAACAGCAAAATTTTTTCTGCCTTAATGCTGGAGGAACCCTTATTGATAAACTGATCAGGACTTCAGATTCAAACCCTTGTTATGCAAGGTCACACACTTACTCATGCAGCAGAAAACTGGAGTAACTATGCCAGCTTCCCTTATTTTCCATTCCTGCAGCTGTGTTCATGTAACTACCCTCCCTCACAAGAAGAAAACAGCAAAAACAACACAACTGGATTTCAAAATAATCCCAAACTGACAAACTATCTTAACCTGTGTTTGGAAAGAACAGGAGTAATCAAAAAAAAAACAAGGTACGAGAGTCTGTGTTTGATAACTGTTGGCAATCACCAAAGCATGACAGCACTAACTTCACAGCACACGATCAGTGAACAACCACGGACAGAAACACCAGGTCTAGATTAAGTTACTCACTCCAGGTGTGTTACTGAATCTACAAAGAATACCAAATGCATCTGCCTCTTTGAGTGTTTCATTTCAGTTCAGCTGCTGTCACCCAAACAGAGTGGGAGAGAAAAAGCAGGTAACACACACCGATCATTGTGTCCCATATGGTAGACGGTGTGCAGAGTGATGGGCAGAGCTGAATGATTGAAAGTGAAGAAAACAGTCTGAACAAGAGCCTCAAGCAGACAGCAGAGGTGCTTTTCAACCACAGAAACCAGTGACTTCTTAAGGAACTGTGCGCTTATGGGCCACAGGAACTAGAAACTAAAGGGCTGATTATGCTTCCTGCACAAATATGTTGTGCGGGAATGAGAATTTTCGGTACTTCGGAGATGAGGAGCTCCTGCTCCAGTCAGAAATTTTTGGGGGTGTGCGTGAAAAGTGCTGCGCGGGGTGCTCATCATGACCCCACTTGTCCACACAAAGCCGCATGGACATGACGTGTCAAGCATAAACCAGGCTTAATTCTAGTTTGGGGAAACAGCTCTGTCTAGGGAGTAGCTATTTCCAAGGACCTTGGAACTACTACTTCTCTGATTGGTGGAGCAGCCTCAGTGTTTTTCATTCCCCCTTTCTCCCTCCGTCCACAATAAGATGACCCCCAGCTGTGATTGACTGGGTTTTAAGACTCCTAAACAATGGTCTATGGTTTTCTTTGAGCCTGATAGTGTGAATCTGTCTCTGTCAGCTCCCAGATTTCCAGTTTAAAGAGTGACCCTGTAAACTGGAGACCTTCAGCTGAACGTGTCAGTGGATATCCACTCAACAACAGCTGTTCATACACAGAAGAAGTCCTCTGAATACATTAGGGCTTTCACCTTTTATTCAAGCTTTGAATAGTCGTTCGAACATGGGGTGAAAAGGTGAAAAGTTCATATTAGAACTCTATCTGATCGAATGTCAGCGGCATACTGGAGATGCAAGCCTATGTGTTTGCAGACAACAATCCATTGATTCACATCCAAACCATGCTGAACTGAAGCATGTTTGCTTGCCTCCCCACCCCAACTCCTCCGCTGATCAGCACAGCCCGCGGGTACTACTTCATCTTAAAGCAGACTTTGGGCACACAAATTGCCCGTCTATATTACCATGACACATGCAGTGCAGCTCATCAGAGTCAGTACAACGAGACACAAAGAACAGGATTATAACTTTAGTGACTTTTTGGCTCATGTGAAGTTGTTTTGGTCCGACACAGCCCTCTAACATTCCATTACTGTTTAAAATAACTGTTGAAAGAAGCGATCGCAGCGATTTTATTTGTGTCTTAATCTCCTCATCAGATAAGTATTTAATGATGACCCAAAACTGCTAAAAGTTGTCAATCCGCGGGGTCGGCTTTTAAGTTTAAACACCAGACAATCTCTGTAGTATTCATGTTTTGGACGTCCAGTGTTTTGGCGGTTGTTTTGGGCTTTTTGAAACGTCTTCAACCGATGATGGCTTTGTCATCCTCACTTGTCTCCTTTCAAGCATCACCCTATTACAAATTGTACAACTCAAATAAATCCCACTGAAGAAGGTATTTGTGTTTTCTGTGGATGTTGAAACTTTCACATGCAAGGACGTAATCCGTACAGTATCGCTGATGATGCTAGCTTCCAATGCCACATTGATATAGTTAAAAACATAACTGACACACAATCATTTGAGTGATGCAACCAGTCAAAAACTGTATGCAGAGGTAAAATAGCAACTACAAAGTCCAAGGCCTCTTGTGACGGTGCAAAATGAATCAGTATAAAACAATCAAACTGACATGAAGAGCTCACAGTTTACATACACACTGTTGAAAGCCCCCATAAACAGATCTTTACAGACCCTGGACTCTGTATTTCTGTTGGTCATTGTGCCATGGAGTTTGGAAACGGCCCACGGGACAGGATTAAGAAAAAGTGCTGTGACCAGGTGTCATCGCTTCTCTCCAGTGATCTCTCGTGTCTGCGACAGACACAAACGTGACTCGTGCATCCCAATGAAACGTCAAAGGGACTTAAAAACATAGATGCTGAACTGTTTATCAGACAAGTGGAGTGATTCTCTTTCAGGCTTCTTTGTATGATTGCGGTCTTATCAAAAAAAATTATTTTCCACGAGTATTAAAAAAAGTTGTCTTTATGGGGTGACATTATTAAAACAATCCATGAGCAAACAGCCCAAAAATGACAACTGATAACACTCAGGTATCAAAGACTGTCTAATAAATGGACTTAGTCTCCGTGACATCACCCGTCTGTATCTGAAACAGAGTTTTGAAGCAAATTGTCAGTGGGAGCCATATATTGAAAATGGGGAGGGCTTTGAGCCTCAACAGTTACAGGGCTTCCATCTGTCAGTCAGCAGAGCTGGGCCTCTGATTGGGTAAACTCGTCGTCTCAATATCTTCAAAACTGCCCATTAAGAAAAAATTTCAGCCCCACACAGTATGTGTCCTTAGAAGAATTAGCTATTCAGACTGAAGTCATTTTTGTACCAGGCTGTAAACATGTTTATTTCTGATGTATTTTTGCGGTTTTCGTAATTCCACATTGCCTCAGATTTTTAGACCAAAGGTTGTGGCTTGGTAAAAACAACCAAGTGAATGATGATGTACATCAAGAACAATCACCTGACTCAGCACAAATACAGCTCTGTAACCTCCACCGTTGTTGACATTGTCTTCCTTCTTGCAGCTGGCATCTGAAGCATCTGATGTCAATATTTTCAGAGGGTTATGAAAATGCTAGTTTACGCAGAAATAGGCAAGTTGATGTTTTTAAATGATTACAGCCAGAGAAGTGTTTCCAAAATTCTGCTTTTAGTGTTGCTTAACCCATTTAGGCTGAACGCAACATTTACGAGTGTATACTTTTACAGGGTCTCTGCAGGTTTCAACTAGGGCTGCAACTAACGATTAATTTCATAATCGATTAATCTTTCGATTTTTCTCTCGATTAATTGAGTAGTTGTTTGGTCCATGAAATTTCAGAAAATGGTGAAAAATGTCAATTTTTGGGGGGATTCCAAGATGACATCATCAAATGTATTGTTTGCAAACCAAAGATATTCAGGAGTGTCATAGAAAAGCAAAGAAATAAGAAAATATTCACATTTATGAAGCTGAAATTAGAGAATTTGGACTTTTTTCTAAAATAATTACCTAAATGACTTAATCGATTATCAAAATAGTTGACGATTAATTTAGTTATCGATTTATAATCGATTATTTGATTAATTGTTGCAGCTCTAGTTTCAACAAGTCAAATTTAAGACTTTTTTTAAAGACATGAATACAATTTAAGACCCACTTCACAACCATACTGGCAAAGAAAGTACTACCTGTAGTTACATTATAGCGTCCTCAAAAACTGAAACATGTAAAAGCAAGAAAGAAGTTTATGCATTGGTTTTTAATAAAAGTAATGTTAATACATTAAGACCTTTTTAGATTTGTTAAGTCATTATAAGACCCGACGGATACCTTGCTTTAAGGCAGGATGCAACCTATTGGAAATGACTTTCATGTGGCATTGGTCTGAAAGGGATAAAGGCATATATGTGGCATCTGGCTTAATTATATATGCACAAATGTTGCATCCAGTCCAAATGGGTTACAAAGGCACTGTGAGGTCCATACGTTTGTGTTGATTGCAGTAACACCTCTGGCTGGAATTGGTGTTTTCCAGAATACAGACTCCATTTCCCATGAGCACCATCAACCACTGTTGTAAAAACGTGACTCTTGCCAAGACGTGCTTTTGAATGGAGAGCAGATCTTTAACTCAACTTTTCTTTGTTCAAGACAAGCACGGGTCATTTCACTGCATTTAACGATGAAAACATGACGTGACAAGAACATTAGTGCCTCGAAAAGTTTCAGATTGAATCCTGCACTTCTCTGGAGTAGCACTGGGCCTAAGTTTTCCCTGACATAAATGAAACTCAATGCATCAGAGCACTGTAAATACCTATAAACATAATCAATCCTTCATTAAAGGAACCACATGCTCACTTTAGCGCTATTACAACCAAACTGAAGATTATAATCACACAGAGAAATCTGTTTCACTGGCTTTCTCTTCTTGACAGTTTGCCAGAGAAACCATTAGCAAAGTGATCATTTCTTTAACAGTGTACTTAACCAACAAACAGTTAACCTTGGCATCACTACTGTGAAGTTACTCATTAGGGCAGAAAACACCAGAAAGGAGAAAAAGAACACATTCACCAGACGCAGAGGTAGCAGGCGTGTAAAGATAATAGCAGGTCAGTGACATATCTGCAGCTATCAGTGGAACTACCACAGCACAGGCAGAAGCACTGATATGAACACAGGATCTCTTTCAGAGAAAAGGCCACTGAGGGTAACAACTTTGCACAACCAGTGCTTCTGACGCAAGCGTTTGCAGAGCTTGTGGTAAAACAACAGGTTCCACTTCTCCATGTTACAACACTTGACGAAAAAAGATGCACAGAAAACACCCTGCAACTTAGCTTCTACCTAGAAAGAGAGGAAACTAAACCAAATAATAATTAACTTAAGCCCCGTTTCCACCAAGCAGTCCCTTTGTACAGTTTGGTACAGGTCAGATCAGTAAAGCCGGATCCTGTTTGTGTTTCCACAGCCAACCGTGCCCTTCTTGGTAGGGGGCGTGTAAGCTGGATGCTGATAATCGTGTCAGCTATGTAATAACATGACGCTGTAACAGTGCCACATTAGAAAAGTAGTGTCAAAAGAAACAAATAAAGAAGAAACATTGGCGGTTGAATCAAAAGGATGAAACTAATTTGTATTAAGTCTTTGATAAAAAACTATTTTCTCTGCTGTAAAGATGTAAAGGTGGTTTTAAGAGTAATGATATAAAGATAGTGTTAGCTACGTAACAGTGTGATGGCATAGCAGCCCGACATAGTGTACCCCGATAATAAATCCAACTAGAAGGAAAACATAACACAGTAAACTGTTTTGTGACCCCATTTTCCAAACAAAAAGAAAGTTACCCTCCCAAAGTTGACCGAGTTATGTGTTACATGTTTCATGTGTACATGTCCGTAATTTGGAAACCTGAACCAGTTTTAGTCAAAGGAAATGCTGTACCATACAGAGATGAAGTAAACTGATTGGCTTGGTGGAAACAGGGCTTCAGAAGGCTTTTTCTTAGAAGGACTATTAACACTTATTGGTGTTTTAATTACACAACACAAAAACTCAAGCTTCATTGTAAGAACTAACTCCAAACTAACTAACTCAACCACTTTGGTCGATCACATAACACAATCATTTGTACCAGCACTGCGGCTGTAGCATAGCATTCCTGAGCTGGTGGGTCAACCCTGTTCTGGAAGCTGAGGAATGCACGCCGTCTCTTCTTTTCCTTCTTTTCAGTAACAGAGGAGCAGACTAGTAATGGGGCATTCTGATCAGTTAGAAAACATAAAAAGCTTTCTGTTTGCAATTTATTACAAAATATTCTTATAATTCCAACACGGATGCAGACTGTACATGGAGGACATCCGCATTTCTGGAATAGGATTATATTTAGATTTGGGATAAGCAGTAATATACTCTGCAAAGGAGGATTATTCCTCCATGTCATGGACATTGAATAGAAGCAGAATGATAAAGTTAAAAATAAGGCACAAAAAGAGAGAAAGCTGTGGCAGCAAATAAAAAAAAATAACATGCATCAGTGGATGGATACATCTGCATGTTAAGACTGTGGCATCGAGTAAATGTCAAATGCTAAATACTCATGATATGCTACATGGTATAAAAATGCTACATGCTAATGTTTTTTAGCAGATGGAAATATAAAGTACTTAACCTTGCTGGTAGAGTGTCTGTCCTTACAGAATGTGACTGCTCTACAGCATAGAAGAGTCTTGTTGAAACGCCTGAGATGACTGTGTGATCATATTGGTATTAAATAAATAAGACACTCTAGGTAGCTACCTCGCCAATTTGGCTTTCTGCTTCATAACTAATAACTCCATGTGATATGGATGACATGAATGAGGGGAATGTGAACGGCAGATAATTGAGCATAGAGGAAACTGAGAGCAGCTTAAAACCAGAAGAGAGCAACGTGAATTCAGACAGCCTTTGAAATAAACCAAACATATTCTTCTTCTAGCCACTTGTGATGTATTTTTACATGAATCTTTCACAATATATATTAATCATCAAAATAACTAATTTCCAATACGGCTTCCGCCAACAATTACCTTCAAAACACCCTATGAGAAGACAGGTGACATCACAGAGACGTCCTCTTATTATTCAGTCTATGATCTTATCGTGAATTACTCAGTGATTCCTACTCCTATCAAAAACACGTGATGGACTGAATCAAAGAGCTACGTTGACCTGCCTGACATCAGGTAAGGTAGCCAACACTCAGGGAGACCAGCTCTGGTCCACACATTGAAGAAAGCAAAGACAACAAAACATCTTTAACCTTAGTGTCATGGTATGTCCATTTGGTGCGAATAAACTAAACTTTATGTGCTTCATTTTGTATCAAGGAGCAAAACCTTGGGATCCAGAATCTGTAAGCATTCCCACTTCAATTTTGTGTTTTATCTCAAACTTTGGTGTATGCTGTATGCTGCAGGTGTTAGTTGTAGAAATACACATCATCTATGTATCCCACAGGCAGGTCATGTGCATGTTTATTAAAGCCAATAATGGCTTCATTTAGTCAATATTGGCTCTGAAGGTGTCATGGGTAAAGGATTCAAATTAAACACTTCGCTACAGTTGCCAGATGAGGATATCAATCCACATATATTCTCTACTCTCAGAGAGATAACGCATACATAATGTTCAACACAAATTATTACATCCAAAGAAAATCATTATCACCCAGTGATCAAAGCTTCAAGGTCCCTACATATTTGGGTCAGCAACAGCAGGGTTCAGCCCCTGATTACCACAGGATATGTAAGAAGAACAAAACCTCTGAACGTACACGGGGATGAGGTTCACAGTGTCGAGTGACCAGCCTTTCCTCATCAGCCTTTTCATACCTAAAATTACCATTTTATGTACAAGATTTAAGCCCCATGTTCCGCCTTTGCTATAAGTTATGAATGCACCGATTCCATCCTGGTATCGGGTATAAACCGGATCGAGCCCCTCAAAGCTGGATCTCAAAGCAGGATCAGGTATCAGTAGGAAAGGGCCAATCCATGATGCTGATTGCCTTTTTTTTTTTTACTAGTGTTCTCGTACTTTATACTGGAATTTTTGTTGTCACTTGAAGAACTTGACACTAAGGTTGAACTATGATTAAATCACACAAGGTTTATTGCACTATTTTCTCACAAAACTGTCACTTTGTTTACAGTAAGGCATACAAACAGTTCTGTGATACAGTTTGTTCTGGAAGGTTACCTTTGATGCACTCTTTGTTTTTTGCTGTGTTACCAGTCTACAGGGTATAAAAGTTTACTATTGAATATTAACTTCTGTAAGTTCTGAAGCATTGTTTTCACCAAACTGCTGGTAAACATTTAAACACTTTATAATCTAAATAAATATCAACTTCAGTGATTTCATATGGACTCTTTTTTTTGCCTTTAACCCAAAACATTACCAGTCTTACCCCACAGTAGGGTATGCAGGTTATTATTTTAACTGGTATTGGATCAGTATTGGTCGATACACACAGCCCAAGTATTGGAACCATAAAAGTTGCATCAGTGCATCTCTAATATAAATGTTAGACCATATCATCCCACCACTGTGCTGCAAACATAGGCAGTGATCGAGGCGTTTCAGACACAAGGAGGGATCACTGTGCACCAAGCTGGATCAATGTGAAAGTAGAAAGGCATGACAGCCCTGCTATGTATTTGCTATCTGCTAGCTTTCCAAGGAGGGATCACAAGACTTACTTTCCCGACCACTACACCTCCATAGTCTACATACTGTGGTGAAAGTAAAGCACGGGCATGCATATCCCACCATGGAACGGCGATATTTAAAAGCCTTATGAGTTTCATAAGAAAGTGGCAATCACAAAAAAATCAAGTCATCAAGTCTAACATACGATGCCCAAGATATTTACAAATCACAAAAAAAACATCAAAAGGGATCAAAACAAGCATCAAGTCGTCAATTTAGGGATGATCTAAACCGCCAATAAAATCATGACTAGCCAATGAGTCTAAATACTTAAAAAGTTAGAACTGGAGCGCAGATGGCCAAGTGGTCAAGGTCGTGCTCCATATGGCAAATAGCCCTTGAGTAGGCAGTCTGGGTTCAAGTCCGGCCTGTGGTGACTTTCCCACATGTCACTCCCCACTCTCACCCTGTTTCCTGCTCTATCCACTGTCCTGTCTTCTCACAATTAAGGCTTAAAAAATTTGGAATTTCTTAATGAGATAATTTGATTTTTAATGAATTATTATTCAATGCATGACCCATTGCCTACAATATAGGACTCTCTCATGTTCTCTCATTGACATACATTGCCTGTGTAATGGCCAACAACCATGGCAGTTGTTGTCAGATGGAACTGGTGTCATGGAAGGACACAACATTTAAAGATCCAGCAAAGGTCCATGTACATTCTCATTCATCCAGGTCATGGTTATTCTGGCAACTAGAACAAGGCGACTGAACTGTGTAGAGTTGGACTGTGTAGAGTTGAGAAGACGTTTCACCTCTCATCCAAGAAGCTTCTTCAGTTCAAGTTGGAACTTCTTCAGTCCAGTTGGAACTGAAGAAGCTTTTTGGATGAGAGGTGAAACGTCTTCCCAACTCTACACAGTCCAGTTGCCTTGTCCAGCAAAGGTGATGAAGTTTAAATATTCAAACAAGTCATTTTTGTTGACTCCAGCAGTACCATCCAACAACTAACAACAGAAAAACTAAAGACAGCATTAAAAGATACACAGGCAATGAAATAAGTCACTGAAATGATTGAAAAGGAAATATTTCTTCAAAGGAGAACATCTCATTAAATGTATTATAAGATTACACAGAAACAATCTAGTGCCTTTTAAATACAGGCAGCTTTAGGGTGGGACGGCAGCAGGGCACAAATAACCACACTCAGTTTCTGCAGCAGAGAGGGAAAAGGGCTGCAGGCCTGTAAACTTCAAAGCCTTGTGGGTAGGAAGGGGGAGGGGCCACTCTGCACAGACACATTCTTCACAATGTTGAACTTGACCCCTGGGGTTTACACACACACACACACACACACACACACACGCACACACACACACACACACACACACACACACACACTCAATATGACTGCTGTCAACTGAGTAGATATGTGCATGTGGGCAGACCTGAGTGTGTGTGTGTGTGTCTGAAAGAGAGAGAAAGAGAGAGAGAGAGAGAGAGAGAGAGAGAGAGAGAGAGAGAGCAATAATATCTGCTGCTCTGAACTTGTTTGAGCACAAACGTCTCTGTCTTATCATACCACTGATCTGCTTTCAAACAAGATTTCAAACAGACCTAGACACTCTCCAACACACCAAATTACTACAGATCTAACTTATATCCCCTCAAACTACTTTGTCCAAGGTAAGGATGAAACCATTTGTCAACGTGGTCGAAACGTTATCGAAATTTTTCTCAGAAGATTATTTTCCACAGTTGAGGAGTGACAAATCTTTGCTCCTTACTCTCCTTTCCTTGAGTGACACATGCTATCAGCGCAGGAAAAAAAAGAAAAGACCAGGTAAAATAAGATGAACATTTCAACCATTTCACAGGATATTTACACCCTGTTCTGCCTCATCTGCAGTCTGTAAAGCAGAGACTTTAATGGTGGGGTCTGAGGTGTAGTAACAGAATTGTGTGTAATGGTAAATGGTAAATGGACCAGTACTTATATAGCGCCTTTCTAGTCTTCCTGACCACTCAAAGCGCTTTACACTGCTAGTCTCGTTCACCCATCCACACCACATACACACACTGATGGGAGAACAATCTATGATAAGAACCATCAGTTTGATCTAAATTCATACCATTCATACTCATTCACACACCACTGAACAACAGTGGGATAATCCTCGTCTCCCTGCAACAGTGTTGCCAACTCCTCAGTTAAAAAAGTGGCTTTCCCAGAAGTCACTAAAAGTCACTAAATGATGTCATCACCTAATGTGCATAATAAACCATTTGCATGTAATTGTCATGGAGGCTGTAGGAGTCTCAGTCTTGTTTGTAAGTGAGGAGGACTTGTCTGCCTGTGAGTGTTTTGGATGAGGAAGGGGCCAACAGCAGCACCTGTTGCTTGTTGAGAAGAGTAAGATCAAAACATGCTTTTACATTAGTCTCCAAACTTCAGAAAAAGTCACTCCATTTGTCTGTTTGCTTTTAGAAAAAGAGTCCCTTGAGGGGTCTTAAAAGTTGTTAAATACAGCAACAAAGTTGTTAAGTTTGCATGTCTGCTCTGCAATCCCATAATGCAATGTGTAATTTCCAAACAGCAACCTCTGACCATGAGAAATGCAGTCCAAAAAGCAGATTTCTGTCAGCTTTAGTAAACATGTTTACAGACTGTTAAAAAGATTGGTTTGAATAGCTCACTTCTCGATCAGTATTAACTGTTCAGGGCATGAGTTTTTTAATAACTCATTTTTTTAAGTTATTAAACGTATAAGTTTTGCCTATATAAGGTCATGGCTGACTTGAGGTGGACAACCTGTAGCCATCTATAAAGAAGCTCAAGGCCCACCTCTTTACATTGTCCTAACTAGAAGACGCTAGGTTAAGGTCAGCATAAGCAATATGGCGGCTGTTGACAATGGGCTTCAAAACTTTGTCTTAGGAAACAGGTGACATCACGGAGGCTACGTCCATACACATCCGTACAGTCTATGGTAATCTCACAATGATACATCAGTGTTAGTCCATTCTGGGACACAAAGACTATTAACAAATCACTCAATAAAAATCATAGTTACGTAGATCGTAGTTAACTGGCACTACACCATTTACCAGCTGTTAGCAAAAGGCTAACATTGTCTGTATTTTCACAATAATATAAACAAACAGCTAACATAGCTCATCGCTGTTAATATAAAAAGAATAGGTTGAGTGTATTACAAGCATTCACATGTATACTTGGAAATGAGTAAGGCTGCAACGATTAGTCGACATATCTGATTATGTCAACTATAAAAATTTGTCAACCCCCAGAACTGAAGCATGAACACATCATATTTAGGGATACACGATATATCTGCAATAAAATCAATATTGGCTGATTTTTGCAGAAACAGTGAAGAAGTTCACGTGAATTATGGCAGAAAGCACATAAGATGCTCGAAAAAGACAACCCTGGGCTTCCAAAGTTTGGGAACATTTTGTCGAAAACAAACATATTCATTAGTTGGAGCCCTAGAAATAAGAGGCCTGTAGGTTTGCAGACTGTGGTTCAAGAGATTTAAATCCCCTTTTCATTATGCTGCATGTTTTTTTACAGTCATCACGATTCATGAGTCACAGAAAGCTGGATAAATCTGCAAGAACCACATGCCTGCAATAGCATCCATTGACGGATGAAATGGCAACAAAGCTATTCTGAAGAGACAAAACACTGGTGAGGGCAACCAATGTGATCTATGTTTGCCTGCACAAAACAATCCCTGTCTGAATCGGATAATAAAAAAACTAAAGCTCTCTTTAAACTGTTAATGTTCAAGGTTGGAAATATATTTTTATAATCCTTAAACTATGTCATTAAAAAGGATATTTCTTCCAATTTAGGGCTTATTACTTCAGTGTAAAATAATAGCTAAAGGTTCGTTGATAACCCTTTTCTGAAGTCCACATAACCCTGTACAACACACAACCCACAAGATGACTTTTGTCAAAACTGTGTCAGCAGGATGTGACATAACTTTCATTTAGAGGTTTTTACTTTGTGCTCTACTGCATTGGATTATGTGTTAATAGTATTTCTACCACACCTCCCACTCACACAGCACCATTACAAAACACAGCATTGCATTTCTTCTGTCAGTCAATGTAATTTACTCAAGCATTCAAACAACTGCTCCATATTTGAGTATCTATCCAGCTCATGTCAGGCCATTACCTAACTGAGGAAGACATTTTCACTCACTGCACTCCTTTGTCCATTTTGTCTTTCCCTTTTCAATTCACAACACTGACGAGCAGCGGTTACATAACTGTACTACTCCAGCACTCTTCCTCTGTGATTTAATAAGGCCAACTAATCAATGTGTCCTGTGTACGTAACATGACTCAGCTGCCTGCTCTGAAAATAACCAGATTCTTGTGTCCTGTTCTCAGCATTTGCTCTGAGAAAGCAACACCGAAGACTAACACTGTTTTTAATTGCAGTGTTTACATTACATTTTAGATACTTCACTGGTCACAGCTTCATCCTACAACAGATAAAACGAAATGAATCACAACACAGTAACAGGGGATTAGGGGTGGCAACCTTGCTTTTAATACAGACAGAGACAAGGAGACAATTTGAAGGGGGTCAACAAGCCCATTACTTCAGAAAATACAGTCATGGCCACCAGCTGCCAAATACCAACTTACTTTATCTGCTACGGATTATAAAATGTACAAGAAGTAAATCACAGAAATTAAGCGTTTAACAATATTAAAACAGTTATCTTTCCTGGAATTAAAAGCTCTGCTGAAGAAATATGATAGCTCCAGTTTGAAGAAAAAAATTAAGCCATCACTTTTTCTTTTTTTTTTTTTAAGAGCTAGACTGACGATGGGCTTCAAAACTCGGTAACAGAAACAGACGGGAGACGTCACAAACACTATACCCATATAATTTAAAGTCTACTTTTTAAAAGGTGTTAACATACATGTAACTTTTAAAGAAAATAGTCAACCCTGTTTATTTAACACAGACCAATCAAAGAGTCACAGATTCTGGGAGTGAATGATGTTGAACCGGCTAACATTGGCAGAAGTAGCAGCACCAGCCTTTGTTTTTCTACCTGTACCTGCCTGTGCTGACTGCACCTTGCTCCATCCACATGGTGATTTGCCAGTTTAACTAAGCACAGCCCACATACAACATTGTAAGCTCCATTTGCTCAATCAAAATAATGCTAAGCCCCACTGTGCTGCAAGACGCTGTCAGTGCCCTAGCGCAGAGACCCAACATCAAGGCTGCAACTAACCGCTTTGTCAACTAAACGCACAAATACTTGCTATGACTATTTCTGTACGTGAAATTCATAGATGACTCATCTAGAGTAGACAAATGACTAAAACACTTTACAAAAGAGGAATTAAAACATCAGGAGATCATGGTTGGCTAAAAGCTAAAGAACAAACAACAAATTAGACCTGAAGAAATTTTAAAGAGAGAGAGTATTTTTCCCCTCTAATTAGTGAGCCTAGATATCAAGAAATGTTTGGATGACCATTGATTCAAAAAGATCTCACACTTCACAATATGGCCAAAGTTAAATGACCCATTTATGCACTGCCCTCTAGGGCTGAGAGGAGCCTTTCTCCACAGACCCTTATACCAAAGGACCAACACAACTAATGCAGGTAGGTTTACTTTGAAGTGAGATTAATGGATAAGAGAGGTATGCTGAGCCAAAGCTGGAGGTTTAATGTCAAAACATGCCCCTCTTTTAGCTGGGTGAGAGTGCTCTAAACTCCAATCTGATCTTTTCAGGTAGCTGTGTATCAAAATATCAGATATGGGTTGGCTGTTAACAGAGGCACATTTTCAGAGCCGGGTGAAGAAAATTATTGCTAATTTAAAGCAGATGGAAAGCACAGCCTTAACACCCATTATCTCTGATTTGGGCCTACACTTTTGTCAAGCCAGCTCACAGTAGGTACGCTGTGAATCACTGACGATCGAGCCAGAAACCATCACTCAAAACAACCTTACCAAATGGGTAAGAGTTGAACAAAAGGTTCACTTCACTAGCCTGGAAGGTAGCAGACTTTAGGAACTAGCTGATCTACTTTTTTTTTACCAACCTTTTACCAAAAACGTTGCTTTAGTAGAGTTGTCACGCTGTGTCAATCAACTTAAACAGAAGGGAAGAATTTTTTTTGGACAGATGGTTATTTCCAACAAGCCTAGTGCCTAATAAACAGACACACATACATAAACCTGCTTTGAAAACACCTATTATTAGCAACAACAAAAACAGGCAGTGCTGTCAACAATAACATCCATAATACAGCCTCCTCACCTCCCTTTGATGAATGGCCAAGGTTTAAGTGGGTCCACATGTCTTATCAAGACACCTTATCTTTTACTGTTTCCATAACCAACACTAAATATAAACTGTTAATCTTTAACTTAAATATATGCAGTGTTGGGTCCTTTACTCAAAAAAGAAATATATTACTCATTACTATTTTTAAAAGTAATATCACTTTACTTATTACTCCCTGCCAATAGTAATATATTACACTACTGATTATATTTCTTTTCTTTACATCCCATAAAATTGGTATCTGTGTCCTTTCTCCTCTTGATTCTAAGTTTACATATTGCCTCTGTGTCAACATCAGATGTTAAATTGCCAGCAGGTGCGTTTTTTTCTGCAGCCTAAACACATCGAAGTTACAGACTATCTGAAATACACATCTGGTTCAACTCACCACGAGAAACACAATTTTTGAAATCCAGTTGATTGAAGTTGAAAGAGACCTAGTACCAGGACACAAATTATTTCTGACAATGATGCTGCTGTCATCTTTCCCCTCGACAAAACTAAAGTGATGGGCATATTTCCAGCCGCTTAACGTAAACGTGCACTGCTCCACCTTTCAAACTAGCTAGAGTTGCCAGGTATGTATGACAACAATTAAATAACAAGCCCATCAGGTGAAAAAAACAAACAAACCTAGCCAAGGCAGTGCCTAAAAAGATGCTAAATTCTACAGGAAAACTGCATACCTAGCAACCATAATGAGAGCTACCTTGCTGCTCGGCTGACGAGCATGATGAAATTCATCCGTGGACTGTTGTGTTTTAAATCATTAGAGGGTTAATAACAACAGTAGGGGAGTAACAAGTTAGTTTTTTTGAGAAACTGTAATATTATAACTGGAATTTCAAGAGTAATTCATGACACTACTTGTATAGTAAAACTAATATTATTACTGTAACACGTTACTAGTAATGTGTTTGTGTCTGCGATACACTGAATATAGCTCATGGTGAACAATACACACAGAAACCCATGTGAGAAAAATAGATATAGAAGAATTTTGATATGAATCTCAATTCACAGCTAAAAATACCACAACCCAATTAGCCTGTGAATCCTGACTCTGCCTAACCAGATTCAGAGCATTTCCCTTATCTAGGACTGGTACATTGTGTCATTGAGTTGAACTCCACAAGGTTGGCAAGTGGCCCTCTTGGGTGTGTGTGTGTGTGTGTGTGTGTGTGTGTGTGTGTGTGTGTGTGTGTGTGTGTGTGTGTGTGTGTGTGTGCGCGCAGGCACTAGTGAGTGAGTGAGTGAGTGTCACCCTTCCCCCACAGGGCCCATGGCTTGAGAGTAACCAGCTGCAAAGCACTCTGCAAAGCTTTGAATAAAGCTTGACACACTGGTATTCAAATATTATATAATAATGGACTTGTACACATGGGAACATTTAAGAACCCACTTTTTGTTGACAGTCAAGGTTAAACAGCAACACTATCCTCGGCTGTGACAGGAGCTACCTGTAAAGCACAACTCAACCTGTCAAGTAACACTGTCAGAGTGCTCACCTGACACAACTATGGATTATATTTTAGATTATAATTCTTATTTTAAACTATTCAGGAACACTATCTTATTGGTAAACTTCAAGTATGGCTCAAACAGTACATTCAAGCACTCATAAAATCAAAACCTTGATCTTAAATTTTCAAAAGTGTATATTTTAGCTAAAATTACCAAAATAAAATAGTTGAGAAAAAGTTCCGGTTCAGCAACATAAATTAGTTTTTAGTGTAAAGAGAATAAGCATGAGAAATAAATTTAAAATGATGGCTAAATTTAAATATCACTTCAGTGTTTTTAAATCAACTAGCTTGAGTTGCAGGAAGGAAGGGCGCGAGCACAAACACAAACCAAACACGAGAGCGAACACATGCACAGTACGCGCGCGCCTACTCACGCGCTGACGCTGCCCATCCCCCACACCCGACTGAAAATATAAAAATAAACCTTTTTAACGGCGCAATAACCCGTCCAAACCTCGTATATACAATCATATGTGGTTACTCCGTAATCGAGTATAATTTATAACGGCAATAATGGCGAAAAAAGGCAAGAAACACTCACCAAAAGCTCCAAATCACACAAGGGGGGTGCCTTCTCCTCTGTGCTCCTAATATGGAATCTCCTCCTCCTCCACCACCGTTGTTTTCTAGCTCTAATTAAACCTCGAAAAAGCGTTATAACGGCCTGCAGACCCGGCCATCCGGTGCTAGGAATCCCCAATGACCGATGTGTTTTGGATACACGGGCATATATGATGATAAATCCCCTTAAAAATGAGCTGGATGGACAGTTGGGTCTAGATTGTAGGTTTGCTCGCTAGTAGAGAAAAGAGCCAAACGGTTCAGTAGCAGCCAACGGCTTCAGACTGAAACACAGAGCAGCTGACCTGCCAGGCGAAAATGAGCTAGGCCTGAGCTCCTCGCTGCAGGAAGCACACTCCAGTCACATAAACATCAAAATCGGTGTCGCAGTGTAGAAAAGGATGTTGTAGTCGGGCTAAGGTTGACGGTTACTATTAAAATATATATATATATCATTCACATACAACGCTTGAGGTAAAAAATAAAATAAAATAAAATAAAATAAAATAAAAAAATAAAAGTGCCTCACAATAAATCGCAATATGCAATAATCCTTATGAATCATTATTTTATGTTAGGTTACTTGTCAGTTTTAACACTAATAGAGATACTTACTAATTTTATTTTGTACCTCGAATTTTCACAGTCTGTTGATAATCTGTAATATTTATTTATTTATTTATTTATTTATTTATCCCTCATATATATATATATATATATATATATATATATATATATATATATATATATATATATAATTTTATCTCAATTTTTTTCAGTTTAATGCATGTAGTCGCCAAAAATCGAAACAACTCTTATTACCAGAATCCTAAACACGCTGTGAGGATTATCTAGAAAAGCAGGGGTGGATTCCAGTGTCTTTTGGGGCTGTAGGCAAAAAAAATGGCTGGATCCTTACCACGTCAAAAATATAAATACAATGAACAATGAAAAACAGAACTAAGAAAACTAATGTATTAAATTATAAAGTTAAAACATCTAAAAAAGAGGCTGCATGGTGGCTGTCAGTGCTGTTGCCTAACACAGCAAGAAGGTTGCCATTTCGAATCCTGATTTGGGCACTGTGTGCCTTTCTGTGTGGAGTTTGCATGTTCTCCCCATGCATGCGTGGGTTCTCTTCAGGTACTCCAGCTTCCTCCCACAGTCCAAAAACATGCTCACTAGGTCAATTAGTGATTCTTAATTGCCTGTAGGTGTGTATGAGCGTGAAAGCTTGTCTGTCTCTGTGTGTCAGCCCTGCGATTGACTGGAGACCAGTCCAGGGTGAACCCCACCTCTCACCCTAAGACAGCTGAGATAGGCTCCAGCCACCCGTGACCCTGAACAGGATACAGAGGGATAGAAGATGAATGAATGAATGAACTAAAAAAGAGTGTTCAGTAGATTACAGTTAGTTGTTTGTTGGAAAAAAAAAGTTTGTTTTTTTTTTTTCAGTTTGCTAAGCTAGCTAGCAAGTTGGCTGCAGCCTGTACTGACCATAGACTGTAAACAAACAACAAAAAAAATGGTTGTCATCTTGCTTGGCTCAAACTGAGGACACCACAAAACTGTTCTTTACTTTAAAACTTTAAAAAATCAATACACCTCATAGAAATGTTTCTCTGTGTGCTGTGGTGATATGAAGATATTATTTGGCTGCATTGTGTTCAAGTTCTCTTTTTTCTGAAATGTTTCTTTTTCATTAGTTGTTAGGGGTTATAAACTGTTTTTTTTTGTTTTTTTTTTTGTTTTTTGTTTTGTCTTGTTTAACGATGATTGAATGCTGCCGTTCTTGTGTAGTTTCTTTGGGAATAGTAAAGTACATCAGGAAGGAGAGTTAAGAGGAGATCTGACTATCGAAAATAAAAAAAAAAGTAAGTTATTTTTGTCACCCGCTTCCACTCAGACTTTCCCTCATAGTCTCTACTGCACAGACTCTAGCTGCACAAGCATGTTTTCTGACTGCACAGGGTTTTTTGGCTTCAAACCATACAGCGGTAAAAGGCAGGGCCACGCTGTCCATTCTATATACAGTCTATGGTACAGACTAGTACCGAGCGATGCCCGTCACTGAATCGCCTTTTGCCGACAGCCAGAAAAGCAGAGCTTGACACAGCTCAACTATAGACTAGTGATTCTGTTCTGTTACCAGAGTTATTTGCCATTTAATGTTAAAAACTTTTTCAAATGCTAAAATGTAACACTGACAGAATTAAATTTTATTGAAGAGTCACTCCTTCCCTACCATTAGTTGACGCTGGGACAAGTAAGGATCCATTAATTTATTATTTAATTTGATCAACATCTGCCTCACTTACCACTGTCTTGCTTTCTTTTTTTCTTGTTTGTTTCTTGCTCTCTGATGGATAATTTATCTTCGTCTTTCTTTGTTAATTTTATTTAAAACTTGTTTTCAAAAGAAAAAAGTGCATTCAAGGTATAGCAGCAGTCAGTGTACCGAGTGAGCGCGGTGACATGGGGCCTCATTTGGGGGGGTTTGAGTGTGTCTACTGTACTTGCATTAAGGTATGAGTCACTGCTAGAATGAAGTTGAAGTTTGTTAGCCATCAGGAGCCCCTTACAGTTCTGGGGCCCTAAGCAGTTGCCTGCCGTGCCTACTGGCAAACGACGGCCATGCGGAAAAGCTATAGTTTTTCCAAGATAAAGACTCTGTTTCCCATGAGCACTTGTACCTACCGTAATGAGGATGTGACTCTTAACATGGAAGTGTATGTTTTGATGCAAATGACTGGGGGGTGGTTCCTTTTTAACACCACTTTTATTTGTTCAAGACAACTTTTCCCAGGATGCAAAGCCACGAGGTAATGCATTTTTTGTGGTTACATAGAGCTATTATGTAAACTTAATTAGTACTGTAGTTTAGTAGCCAGCTATAGTTATCGCTACTAACAGCCTGGAGCTCTGAGACGTGTCCATGAATCCTGGTTATGTCCTACCAGAGTTCATCTACCAACTCCAACCTCACCAAGCAGAGCTAATGTAACATAATTCTTCATTTTATTGACAGACTCAAGTTTGAACTGAATTTTTATAGTTGGTCTGTTTTTGGATTGGCTCTCATCAATGTCCATCCTCCCCCACTTTAACCTGGAAATGTATCAGATTGGGCTCCCTCTGCCTGCTCTTTGTTCACATGCTGTGCCTGTTGTGCTCAACAATGCAACACATAACACAATATGAGATGCACCAATTTCCCCCTGCAACAAATTCAGTTTGAAAGATGAAAGACAGTGATGGTGGAGTTGCTGCAAAAATTACAGAATGTAAAGTGCTTCATGTTTGTGCTTTTGCAATTCTGGGGATGTGAATTAGGATCATCTGACATGTTGATAAATCCTCTATGCACACCAGGGAAACCTATGGAGTTCCACAAGGCTCAGAGCTTGGACCAATTCTTTTCCTCCTAAAATGAGTAAACATTCCATAAATTTTCATTGTTACACTGATGACACTCAGCTGTATTTATAAATGAAGCCAGAAGAAGACAGTTGGTTAACTAAACTAGAAGCATGTCTGAAAGATAAAACAACATTGATGAGCAGAATTTCTTTATCGCTAAACTCGGAAAAAAACTGATGTCATTGTTCTTGGACCATAACACCTCAGAATTTTTATTTATTTATTTATTTTTAAATTAAGGTTACCACTGAGGATAGCATCAGCCTGGCGTCCAGGTCCAAACCATGTGGCAACCTTAGGTTTAAGAGGCAGTTCAGTAGGACTAAAACCTGCAGTTCCCCAAGTGTCTGCTTCAGGCTGGCTCTGGAAGTTCCACCAACACACCAGGCCAAAAAAGACTACTTTCACGGCAGAAATAAACATGTCGGAATAGCTAATTTCTCTAATGGGATACACTGTACAAGGGGGGATTTCTTTTCTTATCTGGCAGTTTAGAAGATATTAAGATCATGACTTTATCCAATCAGAGGCACAGCTCAGCAGACTGAAAGGCCGGCGCCCTATAGCTGTTAGTGTGGAGGCTCAAAGCCCACCTTAATTCTAATACGGCTCCCGCTGACGATTTGCTTCAAAACTCTGAATCAGAAACAGAGGGTGACGTCTTGAAGACATCTATTTAATAAACAGTCTGTCGTGCAAACCTGTTAATGTTTTTGAAAAGCGTCTTGAGGTTATGTTTGTTGTGATTTGATGCTATATGAATAAAGACTGATTGTTTGAATGAAACAAAATTAAACAATTAAAATTAAGTTTGTATCATGAGAAAATTAAGTGATTAAGTATGGCAACATGTTTGCCCAGGGCTTCCATAGAATATTGTGCTAATAGTATTCAAACTATGCTACATAGGATGACTCAGTATGCCGGCAACAAAACTAATCAAAGTGGTTGTGGGTGGTACAACTGAAACAGTAAATCAGCTTTTGTTGTGTGCAAACAATTTACTTATTATTTATTTATTTTTGCACAGACCCCACTATAATAGAGAGCTGAGCAGGGAGCGTTGCTACAGAGGTGCCCAAGGCTGCAAATAGATTCATAATGTGCAGACATTAACTGTGAAAAACATCTAATTACTCAATGCATGCATGCAGGTAGCACTAATCAGCATGCACACACACAAACGCACACACACATACACACGAGGTCCAGCAGAGGAACTCAGAAACACACAGACAGAGAGCCCTGAGGTAGAGAGTAGATGAGCTTCAGCGAGGCTGTAACAGAGGAGTGGAGGATGGGTAATGACTTTTATACAGGGGGCAGTCTGTGTATTTCCTCTGCCTGTATTTTCACATGCCTGGAGAGGTTTGTAGTACAAGAGCATTTCTGCTATTTTGATTGTTGCAATCATTTTACATTTTTCTCATTGAAAGCTTCTCACCGTGCTTGTTTTGTTTTGGTAGAAAATGCTACTGTTGCCTGCAGTGGTAAGTGAGTGTGATGTGTTTGTGGCCCATCACTGCAGAATGAATGAAGAGAGAAAAAACAGAGATGCAGACACAGCTCCAGTGTGGCAAATTGTCAAGTGAAGCACCTCAGGGGGAAGCAGACCCCTGTCAGGGTAATGACTTTTTGGGAATCCACCACACACCGTCTAAACACAGCACTCAGTCTCTGTGCTGTCTCCTTCTCTTTTCACTCTGCAGCCACAACACCAACTCCACTTCTGCTACTGCTGCGAAATGTAGCGCTGTTTGGCTAACACACATAACATCTAAGTACTAAATTACAATAGAGGGTAAATCAAATTATCTCTGTCTCAATTAAGGCAAATGGGATTGATGTAATTTAATAGGTATATCCTGTGTGGTGGCCTGATTATAAAGGTTGATCCTGTGAAATTGGAGTGCAGCTGCTGTAGCTAGAGTACATCTGGGGGTGGTCAGACGTGCACAGGGATCCAACCTCAGCAAGGTGTAATTAAATCTTTGCTCTGTGATCATTTTCTTAAGTAAGAGCAAGTTTGATCATCAAATAACCTTGTCCATCCTTCCTCGTAGATACATTAAGGAACTTCAACAACAGGACCTCTCTTATCTATTTTTAGATCCAAATAGTAACCTCACACAAATCCTCATCCTACGTCCTTTGAACAGACTTATTAAAGGAACTGTGAGGACTATGCTTTTTGTGTCCATTGCAGTGACATCTTTTGCTGGAATCGGTTGTTTTTTTCCAGGATAAAGACTCCATTTCCCATGAGCATCGTCACCCACTGTTGTAAAGACATAACTCTGCCAAGAAGTGTATTTGTCTAGGAAACAAATGAAGTGGATTTTCTTTATCATGCTAATTTCCTTGTTCAAGACAACTTTTTACAGGATACAAAGTGATAAGGTAATGATAGTCAAACACTTTTTCTTCAGCTCTTCTGTGAAAGTGCATTTACACTCCAGCCTTTCCTGGTCTGGAGCTCAGTGCAGGCAGTCAGAGCGTGTTTTCTCTTTTTGATCTGAGAGAAGGAGCCGCCTGGGACTTCTGTTGTGCACCAACATCCTGACAGGAAGGTACAACAGAATAATGCCAGTTGCCCAGTACAGTGCTTTATTATAAATATTAATGGTCTGTAGAACAAGCTAAGCAAAACCCGGACATTTAAGGGAATTTTAAAAAAATCCTCCCATCCCCGAAAAAAAAAAAAAAATACAACCAAAAGATGGACATGTCCATGCAAAAGAAGATATATTTTCACCCTTGATAATGTATTTATTTGTAGAAGTATTGTTTGAAACATGGCAACAAGTAGCTCCAGTGTAACTATGTAAACACCAGAAACCCCAAACACACCAAGCCAAGAAAAGCCGATTTTTAAAGCAAAAACACATTTACAGCCTGATTCAAAAATCCCTCTTATTCTTTCAGCACACACAGTAAGGGGGACATTTTTTTAATGACTTGTTATTTTCAAAGTTATTATCTTATAAGTTTTTCTCACATAAGTCTGTGGATGATTTGACCAACAGACGGGCATCCTGTCTCAAAGAAACTTTATGCTTCCCTCTCTACCTCCTCCTAACTTGAACAAAGTTACAAACTTAAAGAGGCTGTGAGCACTTCCTCTTTGAAGTGGATTGCAGTGACACCTTTGGCTGGAATCGTGCATGATTAGCACATGTTTGTTTTGGAAATGAACGGAGATCAGATTGTCTTTTTAACACTACTTTTCTTTGTTACGCGACGAGGTAACATATTTATTAACAGTTCTGTGAGATGCATCTGTAGTCTAACATGTGACATTAGCAAATCCTTGTCCTGCTCATCTACCAATCAGAGCTAACATAACCTCACTCTTCATTTTATTGACAGACTCTCAATTTTGATCAGATCACTGCAGAAAAACTGCTGCATGTGGGTTGGAATGAACATTATCACAAACAAATTAGCCTGTGTTTTAGCCTTTAGCTTGTGTTTTAGCCTTTACCCTGTGCTATCACTCTCCTGTTTAGCTTTCTTCTCTTCTGTCCTTTTTCTGTCTGACAGTTCAGCTCCAGTGTCGACCATCACTATTAGTCGGGGCGACTGTGGCTCAGTGGTAGAGTTGTCGCCTCTCAATCGTTAGGTAAAAGGTTCGATTCCCAGCTCCTGCAGTCACATGTTGAAGTGTCCTTGAGCAAGACAATGAACCCCAAATTGCTCCCACTCTAGAATAGAACTTCCTCCCATCAGTGTGTGAATGTGCTGTGGATGGGTGAATGAGACTAGCAGTGTAAAGCGCTGTGAGTGGTCAGAAAGACTGGAAAAAGCGCTATATAAGAACAGGTCCATCAGTTCTGGTCCATCTACTAAATAAATCACAGAAATTGTTTTCAGCAGAGAAAAACACAGATCTCTCTTCTCACTACTAAACTTCTTCAGCCAGTGTGGTGTTGTCATAGAGACTTCAACATGCTGTAAATCCGGTCCTGTCCGACCCAATCAAGAAGCTAACACATAACATTTAGAAATAACTTTGGTGAATTGCTTCAATTGCTGTCAGCGCTACTGTCTATTAGCAAGAAGGTCGCTGGTTCAAATCCTGGTTTGCCCGATGGCCTTTCTGTGTGGAGTTTGCATGTTCTCCTCGTGCATGCGTGGGTTCTCTCTGGGTACTCCAGCTTCCTCCCACAGTCCAAAAACATGCTCATCGGGATAGTTGGTGATTCTAAATTGCCCGTGAGTGTGAGTGTGAAAGGTTGTCTGTCTCTGTGTGTGTCAGCCCTGTGATTGACTGGAGACCAGTCCAGGGTGAACCCCGCCTCCCACCCTAAGACAGCCGGTATAGGCTTTAGACACCCGCGACCCTGAACAGGGTACAGAGGGATAGAAGGTGAATGAAAGGATAATCTCATTTAAAGTTGTGGATTAAGATCAGGCATATATCTAGAAGTGAGACTTTTTCAAGATCACTCAGAAAGTCCACACTCATCTTAAATGAGTTCAACATTTCCAACATAGTGATGATGGGCTTCAAAGCTCTGTATCAGAATAAGGTGGGTGACATCACAGAAACTACATTCATATATTATACAGTCTATGCAATAAGCTTAGAAGAGCCAGTAGTAAAAGCATAGCTAAGCAGTCTGCCATTGTTGTTATTGTGCTCCTGGTAGTAGATGGCTGTGATTAAATGTTTTTTTTTTTTTTTTTTTTTTTTTTTTTTTTTGCACAGCAACATAAAGGGTTGTACTTTTTAAATATTCCCCCCTGGAGTCTGTTTTCTGTCACCCAAAATGCTGTTTAAGTGTAAATGCTCAGCCTGTACACACAATGTTGCACCATTCCTTTGGAAACATTTCTGTGTGAACATGACCAGTTAGCAACAAGACTGATAGAAAACACTGAAGTTGATGTCCTGACTGCAGAATCACCAAATCCCATTTCCCTTTTTCAGTCAGACACGTTTTTGTATCGTTGACTTGCATGAGTTATCCCTTACACTGTGCCAGCATGGGAGGTAAACCGAGGTGAGATGGGGACAGCCGGGAGGGGAATGGCGGTTTATATACATACAGCACAATGTGAAATCACACACTGTGACACCAATATTACACAGTTTCAAGATCAATATGGAAGTACAACTGTGTGATGTATAACAGGACTGTTACAGACTCACAATGAGAAGCCCTACAGAGGTAAGGCAAGCAGCAGAGTCAGGTGACAGTTTCCTGTACATTGTTAGGAAAGCCTCTCACATTACAAACGGGTAATGAGTGTTGTTCTGAGGTAAATACTGGATCAGAGCCAATCCTTTCACATTTTTAATCCTAAACAATCTGGTTTTCAAGAGGGCATAGTTGGAGTCTGTTATGTAATATTACATGAGTAGAAAATGTTTTCAATACTTTGCTTCATTTCCTCTCTCTGCATCAATGCACAGACATGTTACATGATTGAATGCTTTTTTCTTCTTCATGGCATGTTTCACTTCCATCGCTCACATGCACACACAGCCAAGGAGAAACTCATCAGAGTCTTTTCTAAAGGTGAACTCCTGTGTCACAGGTTGCAACCTTGACTGTTTCACTCCAGGTAAACTCATTTGTTGAGCTGACATCTCATACCTTCTGACTAAATGCAATGATGACTGTTTGGGGCAGAAAACAGAAACGCCAGTTCCAATGAGGTTGTGACGTTGTGTAAAACTTAAATTAAAACAGAAAATGATTTGCAAATCTTGTTCAACCTACATTTAATGGAATACACTACAAAGACAAAAAATATTTCTTGTTCAAACTGATAAACTTTATTGTTTGTCTTTTTTCAAATATTCACTCATTTTGAATTTGGCACCTGAAACACATTCCAAAAAAGTTGGGTCAGGATCAACAAAAGACTGGAAATTGTGGAATTCTTCAAAAACACCTGTTTGGAACATTCCACAGGTGAACAGGTTCATTGGAAACAGGTGAGTGTCATGATTGGGTATAAAAGGAGCATCCCCAAAACACGCGGTGGTTCACAAGCAAGGATGGAGCGAGGTTCACCGCTTTGTGAACAACTGTGTGAGCAAATAGTCCAACAGTTTAAGAACAATGTTTCTCAACAAACATTTGCAAAGAATTAAGAGATTTCATCATCTGCAGTCCATAATAACATCAAAAGATTCAGAGAATCTGGAGAAATCTTTGCACGTAAGCAGCAAGGCTGAAAACCAACATTGAATGTCTGTGACCTTTGACCCCTCAGGCAGCACTGCATTAAAAACCAACATCATTGTGTAAAGCAGGGGTCCCCAAACTTTTTCCTATGAGGGACAAATAACTTTTACCTTCTCTGATGGGGGGCCGGGGTCAGTTTGTAACAGAAAAGTATGACAAATGCAGGGGTGCCTAAACCTAAACATTTATTGTTTTCCAGAAAGCCACACATAACCAAATATTAATAACCCTTTCCAGGATCTTCACAGAAAAAAGTCAGGAATTAAATAATAACACTATTAATGAAATAAACACTATATATGAAATAAATGATATATAATAATATAATAATATATAATATTAATAATAATATATATAATACAAATAACCCACTCTGGGATCTTCACAGAATAAAAGTCAGGAAATAAATAACACTTTTTCTGAAATAAAATTACACTGATAGGGGCACAGACTGCAGAAGGGTGGAATGTCATGTTCTATGTGTGTATTAGTCTCGATCGCAAGGCCAGACTGAAAAAAAAATCAGAATGTGTCTCTGGTACTGTTGGGGAAAATGTGGCAAAATGTGGAGGTTGGGCCATATCCGGCCCATGGGCTGTAGTTTGGGGACCACTGGTGTAAAGGATATTACCAGGTGGGCTCAGGAAGACTTCAGAAAACCATTGTCAGTTAACACAGTTCATCACTACATCTACAAGTGCAAGTTCAAACTCTACCATGCAAAGACAAAGACATATATCAACAACACCCAGAAACACCACCGGCTTCTCTGGACCCGAGCTCATCTGAGATGGACTGACGCAAAGTGGAAAAGTGTGCTGTGGTCTGACGAGTCCACATTTCAAACTGTTTTTGGAAAGCATCTTTCATATTTGAAACATCTGACCCCCCCCCCCCCCCCCCCCCCCCCCCCATAATTCTGAAGGCATGGCAGCATCTCTTTCGGTCTGGCAGTGCGCCACGATCTTTTACATGTAGCAGAAACCCTGCCATATAATGCACTCTGAGAGCACTTTTTTTTAAATTGAAGATTAAACATAACAGAACATAACAGGTTGGGAATCACTGTTTTAAACAATATTTTTTACAAATAAATATATTACCTAGGCTGAACATATGTCCTCTTTTGCCTGGACATGTCCCCCTTTTGGGTCATAAAATTATGTCCAGGGGGCTTTTATAAAATTTTCTAAACTGTCCATGAACAAACAAAAAGAGAGATTTAAGGAAGTGAGTTTTGGAGATAGATAAATCAGAAATCATAATCATAATCTGAACATAGGTAGAATGAGATTAAAAGAACTATGTTTATCTTTCTTCAGAAAAGAGATACTGTTGAGGGCATTACAGAAACCAAAACAAATAGCTTAAAGAGGCTAAAATGTCCCTTAAATTCAGTTGGATTTGCAGCCATTTGATCCATTATTAAAAAAAAAAACCATTAAGCTCTCCAGCTGTAAGTTAGAGCTGCTCCTGTCATGTTCACATGGGCTCAGTGCTTCAGAAGGGTCCACAGCTGCAAGGACGAATGCACATGTGCAAAACTGCTGTCAGTTTCCTTCTTTTCAGCTATTGTTGATTCTCAATACCTTCCTCTTTCCCACTACATAAACCACACTCAAACATACTCTCATTTCTTCTTTGGCACTTTTTCAGTCATTGCACATCTTACACTAATAGCCTCGCACTTAATCCAAGCCAGCATTGTGCTATATCCACCTCAAAAGACAGGTAATCCTTCACTCTACTTGTGGCATATTTAGTGCTCTGACAATGACAAGGTCTCAGCAAAGCACAGCTCTGTAATATGTCTTCATAAGACCTTACACTGAGGCTGTTCTCCACCAACAGGGTCATAATTTACCATCCATTCTGGAGGCTGAAATAGATGGCTGGCTGCTGCTGTTAAGTGATTAAATTATTTAGCGAGGCAGAGTTGAAACAGAGAGTACAAGATGTTACACTGGTGTGTATTTTAGCTGTTCTGTGGGTGTGCAAGGGGCAGAAGAAGCTCTGAAGGGAATTACTTGTTTCTTTTGTGAGCGAGTGTGTGTTTGTGTGTGTACAAATGAGAAAGTGAGAGTGTCATGGTGTGTTCTGCCTCATCAGGCTGATAAGACCAAGAGAGACTGGTTGGTTTAATATCCTCATCGATCCCCGCTCACCTTGGTACACATTAGCATTTACAACGAGGAGATCCAACTCAGACAGTTAAGGGGTCTCCTGAGAAGAGACTGAGGAGTGATCCTGGAAGGAGGAGCAGGAGGTAAACACCAATAACAAATCTCAGAGTGCGCAAACAAAAACAAGTCGTAAACCCTGCTCAGTGTCAGTACTGGTGGTTCTGAGTGCCTCAGATGAGAGGTTGTTTTCAGCAAAGCTCCAAACACCAATGTAAAAGACAAATGAGATGATTAAACCTGCAAGAAAGTTGGCTCGAAGTAGATATAAACCCACCACAAAAAGTATAGAAATTTGTGTTTGTTAGATTATTTCTTTGTTGCTTTAATGCTCCTTGGTAATAAATCGTATACTGTTGTAAAATCTGTTTATTAACCTTTAAAATACCACCGAACCTGGGGTGACAAAACATTGTCCATCGCTGCCCCTTCCCTCTGGAACTCCCTACCCAAAAACATCTGTGACTGCACTGACCTTACCACATTTAAATCCCAACTCAAAACCCATCTTTTTAGAACTGCTTTGAACTCTTGATGCTCTGATCTTTGTTTATTGTGTTTTGTTTTAATGTGTCTTTTATATATGTTTTGTAATCCGTAAGCCTCTTTGTGAGCAGTGAAAAGCACTATAAAAATGAAACATATTATTATTTTTATTAAAATGGAGCCACATTTGTAAGGAACATGCATTTGTAGGATGAGCAGCAGAGTTGAGTTTGTGGGCAAACGCCACAGCCACAACAGGAGTTAAAAGAGGTTAGCTTTAGCGGTTTTCTGACGGATAATTATCCCCAAAAACAGTTGTCGAAGCAAGCCAAACATTGTCTTCTTTTTCTACTTCAGCTATGATAAATACAGCTTCATCTGGGTTTTAATTTTGTGATCTCTTTCATGGAACTTTTATTTCTATGATATCTACCAGTAATGTGTCATCTTATATTTCGCTTTAAGAATCAGTCATGCCATAACATTAGCATTATAGCTGTATTCATCACAGCTGAAATTAAAAAAAGAAAACATTTTTCTTACTTTTACAACTTTTCTTTGTCGATTGGGATAACTGTTGGAAAATAATGTTGTGGTGTTTACTAATTATCTGACATTATCTGGACAAAAAGTACATCAAATATACTCTGGCTGGTCCTCTCAACATGTCCTGTACATGTTTGTACACAGGAAAATCTCCCCTCTGCCTCCAGTTAAGTTGCTACCATCAGTCCAACTCACTCTGAGACTTTGCAGGGGTAAATGTAAACAAAGGCGCTCTCTGTCTGAGGGCATAAATCCTTTTGTTTGGTCTCCACCTCGTGACAGCGGTGACAGGCATTGACGGTGCAGAAATAGTCACTTTAGCTAATGGTCTTGTTCTGATTTGTAGGTCACACAAAGGCACGGGTGTGAAAGTGAGACTGTTTCATAAGCAGTTTAACCTGCTCACGGAAGGCTTAACTTGGTTTCTGAGGATTACAGATATTTATAAATTTGGCATGAGATGATCCTGAAAACAGCCGTACTCATGAGCCTGAGTTCCATTGTGATAGAGATCGAGACAGTCAGAAAGTGACAAACTCAGTGAACTTCTTTGGTGTACAGATATACATAGCATGACATCATCAGCATATCAGCTGATTAAAAATGACCCAGAGTACAGAGGTGAATTCATATGAGCTGTAGCATCTATAACACGTTGTCCAAATGACTTAATATTAGCTCTCCTCCTTCTCCTCCTTCCTTGCTTTGTATTTAAACAGGTTTTATGTCCACACTGACTTTGACAAAACCTGGTTAATAATCCTGTGATGATAAACTCTGTAGCTTACACCATAGGTCCATGTAGCCTCCATACCTATGCAGAGGCATGTCCACGTAACCAACGTGCATCTTTTCCTAACAGTAGTGTGCACAGACTTTTTAAAGGGTTGAAAAGGAAAAAAGACATACAGCACGTTCTCCCCACTGAAGAGGGCATTTCATTCTACATGTTTTCAAGGGCACTTTAGCGTGTTTTTTGCCTCCCTAGAGGGCAGCTTATCATGTTAAAACCAGCCAAGGGGCAGTTTAATGTGTTTTGCTACCAAGGAGGGCACTTTGCAGCGCAAATGACTCACAAAAAGATGCTTAAGCATGCATTTGGCTGCCTATCAGACACCTGAGTGCACGTTTTGGCTTCCAAAAGGCCACTTTAGCATGCAATTGACTCCCAAGGTGGAACTTAAGATTGCATTTTGGCTCCCAAGACGGCACTTTAGCGCATTTTTTTTGCTCTTAATAAAACACTTAAGCACAGATTTCAGCTCCCAATGGAAAGCTTTAGCATGCACTTGACTCCCAAGAGGTTGATTCAATGTGTGTTTGACTCCTAAGAAGGCACTTTAGTGCACAATTGTCCCCCAAGAGGGCAACTTAGCGCACATTTTTGCTCCCAAAAGAGCACTTTAGCAAACATTTTGGCTGCCAAGCAGACATCTGAGTGCACATATGGCTTCCAAAAGGGCACACTGACTCCCAAGAGGGCACCTTAGTGTGTGTTCTGGCCCCCCAAGTGTCCACTTTAGAATGCATTTTGGTTCCCAAGAGGGCACCTTAGCACACATTATGACTCCAAAAGGATCAGTTTAGCATGCAATTGACTCCCAAGAGGTCAATTTATTGTGTGTTTGGCTCCCAAGAAGGCACTTTAGCGTGCATTTAATGCCCAAGAGGGCAATTTAGCACACTCTTTGGCTCCCAAAAAGGCACTTAGTGTATGTTTTGGTCTCCAGGAGGGCACTTTATTGCTCAATTGACTGCCTAGAGGGCACTCAAGCACATGTTTTCTCTCCCATAAGAACACTTTAGTGTATATTTTGGCTTCCAAGAGGGCACTGTAATGTGTGTTTCTCAACAAATGGGGCACAACAAGTGGGTGGGAGGAGTTTGGGGGCACTTCCCACTTCCCCCAACCCTGTGTACACCCCTGCTTCCAAATGTAACTATGGTTGGTTCGCTAAGCTTGATCGCGTTTCCTGTATTTATAACAGTCTTTTTCTACCTGTCCTTGTAATAGCTGCTTTAAGATAAACAGAATCATTACTTTTAACCATGACCTGAGCCTTCTGGGAACTTTCTGAAGTAAAATGTCAATGTCAATGTAAAATAAAGCAATGTTATTATTTTCCATGGAGCAGCAGGAGCTTAACTACAAGTGTCAAGAAATATCATATATGTGTGCAATGAAAAAAGACATGTTGAATTCTGGTCTTAATTTCATATAATGTGTAATTAGTGCATACATTTGATGCCTGTACACAAACATAAAGGACTGTAAAAGTCTGTCTAAATTAAAAACACAGTGTTTAACCGTAGTCTGCAGGCCGCTGTGGACCAAAAAGAACACTGTGCTCTGCTTCTGTTTAATTTCAGCACATTTTTCCCCCACAGCTTCTCGCTATAAATAGCACTGACCAGAAAAACAAAGCTGATGCTGCCTCTTCTTCTCTTTTACAGAAGTGAGAAGTCATGTCTGGCAGGTTTCCTCTCAGCCACCCATAGGTCACCTGAGAGGAAAACTTAAGGCAGAAAAAAACCAAGTGAGTGTCCTCAGATGAATGGGCAGCATTTCGTTTTTTTCCCTATAGTATGATGATACAAGTTTAGCAAGTAAAACTTTTTCATGTGACCCATGATAACATTTACTCCTCCTCTTGTGGTGTTGCAGTTTTCTCACAGTCTCATTTTGCGGGGATCTATTTTGGAAACAGGACTATAGTGATGGCGACATCCTGCCTTTGGGCCTCTGGCAGAATATTGAAAGGTCAGTGACTCTTGGTTTCAAAGTTCAGTTTATTTTAACTCGTTCTCACAAAACAACTTAGTGCAGACCTCAGAGGGATACAAAGTCGTAAAATTCTCCTAAAGTGAAATATAATGCAGCCTCATGGCTTTATGCTGTGATAAGCCGATGTTCATGTTTTTTTAATAGATCTTCAAAGCAAACAAGCCCACTGCCTATTTGTCCTGAAAATCACTGTTATGCATTTAATTTGAAAGTACTGTTAAATACAAAAGTAGCTTCACTGAGCTGTAACATATCATTTTGTAGATGAGAAAGCTGCATCTCTATCATTCAGAAGAGATATTTATCCTATTTTTTTTTTCAGGCAAACCTGCATTTTTGAAATTTTTGCTGAGGGGCCATCTTCATTTACTTTTTATCAGTATCACATATACTAATTTTAACACATCTTAACAAATCTCACAACTTTTTGCCATTTTCACTGACACCAAAGTTATTCAAATAGAGCTTGTGGTTGCAAACATACTCATTTCGTTATGGGTGTGCAATTTTCCAGCAGAGACCTGAAAAATCAGCTCAGGGTTTAAAGGGTTAATAATCAAACAGTTAACTTACAAATGATCTGCTCTAGCTGGCATCTACAAAGTTACCATTAACCTTTGTTTTTTGGATACTACACGTCATGGAAGTCTGTAACACAACATGTAAAAGAATTTCACTTTATAATCCTTCCAACTCAGCTCTTTTTCAAATATGTTCTCCCATAGGATTTTTTTGGGCAGAGTTTTGAACAGTTCCACTAATTTTCAAAACCCTAGCCCTGAACTTTTCCAGAGTTTCTTGTCCCTCATAGCATGAAGATTCAGGAAAGAAGATGAGTCTCAAGATGTAGGATATGAAATCAAAAGCATGGCAGACACAGAAGCGCAAACCAAATGTCCGTTTATGCATTTATATTCAACTGCTACGCTGATGATACTCAGCTCTATTTTTATACAGATACCATCACTCCTGCTCCTTTTTCCACTTTCACAAACTGACTCAGTCAGTACATTCGCATGCAGATCAAGAAATCAGACTATGAGCTCAGTCAGACCGAGAGCAGAGCTCAATTGACACATTTAGATAATACGAGGAGGGAGTAGATGACCTTGATAAATAGGGTCGCTGTGCTCCAACACAAAAAAACAGACACCATGGCACATACGTAAATAAAAGCACAAAGAATCGATCTTGACCATCATCAATAAAATGTTTTTTCCTCTTCAGGTGAACTAGAATTAGTTCGATATGCACGCAGCTTCACTTGTCAATAAAGGACACAGCACTGCCTCTCCAATCAGAGTGAGATGTTCTCAGCCAGAAGTCTGATTCTCTTTTCTGCATGTATACACAGACAAGGTTAGATCCCCCACTGTGACTTTATGATTGAGCTAAGACCTTAGTCGGACTGCTGCGTGCATGTAAATGTACTGAATGACAATAAACAATGGAGGAACCATGACTTTCTAAACGTAACTGCAATAGATCTGAACATCCACCTTCTGAAACATTGCTCCCTTTAACACTCAGCTCAATTAAAAATCAACTCAATACCTACTTTTACAAAAAGAAAAAGTTGACAACATGTCTTAAACTCTTTTAATTTCCCGTCTTGCACATTATTTCAAGCCTCTGAGCGTATTTAGAAAGTCTTGATCATCACATCAGTGCTGAATGTAAACAGAGTGATCTGCAGACCTACTTCTCAACCTCCTGTGAAACTTTGCCAGGGGATAAATTTCAGGAAAAGTTCAGGATCCATTTAGGTTTGTTTAGCAGCGGCAAAAGTACAAAAGTCAGTAAGTGTTGGAGAACTTGAAGGTTCTTCATTTTCACTTATCCAATTTACTGATTTTTTTTTCTGTCCCATGTTGATTTTCTTTGATGAGAAACATCTTTGACTTCTGAAAAATCTCCAACAATAGTACCCTCAGAAAATCTAAATCAAATTCCCACACAGGCATTTGTTTAACTAAATAACAAATCTGGAAAGAATCAGGGCCAGAAACAGGATTTGATGTGGAGAGTATTGTAGAAAAACCACACAAACTTGGTCTGTAATTGTGTTACAGTGTCAGTGGGCAGATTCCACCTCCCAGGAACTCCTCTTTCTGTTGAGAAGGTGTTTTCAATCCAAGGTCTCTTATTGATTCCAGACTATGAAAAAATCTGTACTTTGTGAAAATCTTTTATGATTTCACATGCCCTGAGGGCGATATTTGTACAAGGATGACGTAAACAGAGCAGAGCTGAAAGTTCTCTTTGTGTAGAGGCAGCTGAAACTCATAATAAGTAAAAAGCTCTCAGAAATGAGAGCAAACACACAGAAAAGTTTGTGGAGGCAGGGACGACATGACCAAAGAACCTCAGGGTGAATATCAAATAGCGTGTGGGAGCGGTTCAGATGTCTGACTCTCACTCTAAGAGCTTTCAAACTAGGAGAACTGCAGACGAAATAGCTTCTGGGCTTTTGAAAAAAATGTTTTTTATTACTTAAATGTTTTGGAGTCAAGACCAGAACACAAGAGATGACAAAATTATCATGTTTCACCTGATTTTGAGAGTAGATGTTCCTGTTCATCAAGCTTTTATGAAAACAAATAAACAAAAAGGTATTCCTGCCAGTTTTTTCATCAAGTTCTCAATAAACATGTTTTTAAATACACTAACTGCACTAGATTTAGTGGGCTCCGATCAAATCAGCATTCTCAGAAGTGGACAAATAACGTGGACAGAAATTCTTGGACCATTAAAAAAGAACTAAAGATTTTAACTTCTTCACTAAAATTACAATATGGTTTTATATCAGCCATTAGCCTAATGGCTCGTTTACACTGACTCCTTCCATGTGCAGGTTTAACCCTCAACTTCAGTTCACCTTAAAAACCAATGAATATAAAGTGTTGTAGCCCTAGCAGCGGCTAAAAACTGAACCAGTGACTAATAAATCTGTGTGTAGCTTCTCCTCCGTGCTCCTCTGTTCTCTTCGTTACATTTTATTATTTTACAGACAACAGAAAAGATAATGACAGTCCACCTGACAGACAATAAGAATAACACATGATCATAACAAAAACACGAGACACAAGGAAGATCCTGACTGACTGACTGGAAATCATCATTAACACAGATTTATAATTATAACTAATTTTCATGCACAGACATACCTACATGATCAAGGATCTTGTATAATTTTAGCATTAAAGATATTCCCTTATTATACTCTGCATGTTATCCAAACTTTGATAGTTTCTGAGAGTTGAAGCTGCGCTCTCCATCAAAACCAAGGGGCCGTTTACACAACAACGTTTCACCCGCAGTGAAAAACATCAGTGTTTACACAGAAACACTGAGGGACTGTAAACGCTGTAGTATGCATACCAGGGCTGTAGGTGGCGATATAACTGTAGAGTTAGAGCAGACCCCCTGTCTTATATTTTTAACCTTAGTCTGACGACTAATGAACTTCCTAAAGTATGGAAGTCTGCCTTTGTGTTACCTCTACTGAAGGGAGGCGAGCCTTCTGAGGTGAATAACTATAGGCCTATCTCCAAACTGTGTATACTGGCAAAGGTGTTTGAAAGGCTAGTCAGTGATCAACTTAAAGAGTTTTTAGATTTTAACAATATTTTATCACCATTCCAATCAGGTTTTAGGAAGCGACACAGCACTGTTACGGCTGCCATAATGGTTTTAAATGATTTTATTCACGCTTTGGACTGCAAGAAGCACTGTGTTGCACTTTTTATTGACCTTTCCAAAGCATTTGACACTGTTGATCATGCCCTACTGCTTAATGCACTAAACCGTATTGGCCTTTCTAACCATGCAGCTTCCTGGTTCAAAAATTATCTGGAGGGTAGATCCCAGTGTGTTCAAATGGCTGGTTCTTCCTCTTCTTATTTGGAGGTCTCAAAAGGTGTGCCCCAGGGTTCGGTCTTAGGACCTATTTTATTTTCTGTTTACATCAACAGCCTGTGTGTCAACATGTCAAACGCTTCGTATCATCTTTATGCAGATGACACTGTAATTTATTGTTGTTCCAACTCTCTTATCCAGGCTTTTGAGTACCTGCAATCTGCTTTTAATCTGTTTCAGTCTCGGCTGCAAAAGCTCAAACTGGTTTTAAATGCAGATAAAACAAAACTGATGTTGTTCTCAAACAAGAGTGACTTGTCGGGAAAACTCCCTGAAATTCTAACTTCACAGGGTGTGCCCATTGAGGCAGTGCCCAATTTTAAATACTTGGGTTTTCTTATTGACCGTGAGCTCTCCTTTAAAGCTCACATTGCCAAACTTACTACAAAACTCAGGGTGAAAGTAGGTTTCTTTTATCGAAATAAGTCCTGCTTTTCACTGAGGGCTCGTAAAATGCTTGTATCCGCAACATTTTTGCCATTACTGGATTATGGGGATGTTCTTTACATGTCTGCTTCAGGTAAATGCCTACAGTCTTTGGATGTTGTTTATCATTGTGCCTTGAGGTTCATTACTGGTTGTAGTCGTCTAACCCATCATTGTGAACTCTATTCTTTGTCCGGTTGGCCTTCCTTGAGTGCTCGCAGGTATATGCACTGGACTCTCATCTACAAGGCTCTTCTTGGACTAGTTCCTTTTTATCTTTGCTCTCTTCTTCAAAGAACTGGAAGCCTTTATGCCTTGCGCTCTCAAGGCATCATTCGTCTGTTGGTTCCTCGTGTCAGGACTGAATTGGGTAAAAAAGCGTTTAGCTTTGCTGCTCCCTCTGCATGGAACGCTCTACAGACAGACTTTAACCTGTCCGAACTTATTTCTCTTGGAGCCTTTCGTTCCATGCTAAATGACAGACGAGTGACCATGGACCAGTGCCTGTGTTTATGAACCTGTTCTCTGAGTCACCTTTAGCACTTTTAGCACTTTTCCCCCATAGCACTTCCTTTTTTAATTATATTCTGTAATATATTCTTGTCTTGTTTGTTTTCGCGACTTACTTTAGCATTTTACCTTCAATTTTGATCTTTAAAGTATTGTCTGTTAAAATTGTTGATTTATTGTAATGTATTTATGTACTGACGTGTGCTGCTGACCTCTTGGCCAGGTCACCCTTGCAAAAGAGATCTCGATCTCAATGGGTTTTTCTACCTGGTTAAATAAAGGTTAAATAAATATATAAAAAAAGAGTCTTTTGGTAGCCCTCAGCTGAAGTAGAGGTGGGCTGATCATCTGGTGTTTGTATTGAATACGTCTTTACTGATTGCAGAAGTGGTGCTACAGATGCTCATTTTGCTGAATGGCTTTCATTAGAAAAAGCAGCACAAGCACAACACATTAGTCTGCCATTGTTACTGTTGTTGTCTGATTTGCGCATGGCAATTAAAAGTTCCCACAAATGAAGTGTAATGCACAAAGCGGAGCGTGATGTCAGCGTTTTCACTGAAAACTCCGGCTTGCTGTTTACATGGCAACCGTGGCTGCAGCATATCAGAGAAAATTCCACTCTGGAGGCTGTTTTCAAAAGTTTCCATTTTAAGTTGGGCTGAAATGCTGTTTCTGTGTAAACAAGAAGCTGAAATACAACAATACCTTTGTGTTTCATCAGAAAAACCGTTGTCATGTAATCAACCCCCAAGGTCAGTTGTCGACAAATTTGATTTCAGTCGTCTTGCCTTTTTTGATTGTAGTGAAGTGACAGCAATGAACTTCTGTGGTCCAAGGGTTTTGTTGCTCTTGAAGTGACATGTTGAGCTGCAAAGGTTTTGAAACAGAGTGAAAAGTGTCCATTATGGATACAGGCCTTTAGAATGCTGTCTTACAGTTATGAGTAGTAATTCTATTTCTTTCTTTTTTCTTTCTTTTTCTTAACAGTTAAAATACTAAAAGTGTAAAGTGTAAAACCCAGCATCTGTGATGGTATGGGGGTGTGTTAGTGCCCATGGCATGGCTAACTTGACCATCTGTGAAGGCTCCATTAATGCTGAAAGGTACATTCAGGTTTTGGAGCAACATATGCTGCCATCCAAGCCACGTCTTTTTCAGGGACGTCCCTGCTTATTTCAGCAAGACAATGACAAGACACATTCTGCACATGTTACAACAGCTTGGCTTTGTAGTAAAAAAGTGCAGGGACTAGACTGGCCTGCCTGCAGTCCAGACCTGTCTCCCATTGAAAATGTGTGGAGCATTATGAAGAGCAAAATACAACAACAGAGACTCAGAACTGTTGATCAACTGAAGTTGTTCATCAATCAAGAATGGTAAAGAATTCCACCTCCAAAGCTTCAACAATTAGTGTCCTCAGTTCACAAACACTTATTGAGTGTTGTTAAAAGGAAAGGTGATGGAACACAGTGGAAACATGAGCCTGTCCCAGCTTTTTAGGAATATGCTGTAGGCATCAAGTGTAAAATGAGTGAATATTTGCAAAAGAACAATAAAGTTTATCAGTTTCAACAATAAATATCCTGTCTTTGTAGTGTATTTAATTTGGTATACAGTGCTGTGAAAAAGTATTTGCCCGCTTACTGATTTCTGACTTTTTTTTTTGCCCCTTTGTCACTTTTTGCCATTTCAGATTAAACAAACTTAAATATTAGACAAAGATAACACAAAATGCAGTTTTCAGTGCAGATTTTATTAATTAATCAAGGGAAAAAAACACCTGAACCTACAATGGCCCATGTGAATAAGTAATTGCCACCCAAACCTAGTAACTGGTTGAACCACCCTTGCAGCATCAACTGCAGTCAAGCGTTTGTGATATGATGCGATGAGTCTTTGACATCGCTGTGAAGGGACTTACGCCCACTCTTCTCTGCAAGTTGTTTGAGTTCAGCCAGATTGGATGGTTTCCGGGCATGAACTACTTTTTTAAGGTCATGCCACAGCATTTCAGTAGGGTTCAGGTCTTGACTTTGACTAGGCCACTCCAAAACCCTCATTTTATTTAATTTTTTTTAACCATTCAGAAGTGGACTTGCTGGTGTGTTTCGGATCGTTGTCTTGCTGCAGAACCCAGGTTCACTTTAGCTTGAGGTCTCAAACTGATGACCGAACATTCTCCTTCAGCATTTCTTGGTAGCGAGCAGAGTTAATGGTTCCTTCGATCACAGCAAGTCGCCCAGGTCCTGAAGCAGCAAAACATCCCCAGATCATCACACTTCCACCACCATGTTTCACCATTGGCACAATGTTCTTTTCATCAAATGCAGTGTTCCTTTTGTGCCAGACGTAACGGCATACATTCCTTCCAAAAAGTTCAACTTTGGTTTCATCAGTCCAGAGGACGTTTTCCCAAAAGCTTTGGGGATCATCAAGATGATTCTTGTGACGTGTTTTGTTCTTCTTTTTCGTCAACAGAGGCTTTCACCTTGGAACTCTTCCATGGATGCCATTTTTGCCAAGTATCCTTCTGATGGTTGAGTCATGAACACTGAACTTAACTGATGCAAGTGAGGCTTGCAGTTGTTTAGATGTTATCTTTGGATCCTTTGTGACTTCTTGGATACGTTGGCGCTGTGTTCATGGGGTAATTTCGGTAGGTCGGCCACTCCTGAAAAGGCTCACCGCTGTGCCATGAGTTCTCTATTTGTGGATAATGGCTCTTACTGTTGTTCGCTGGAGTCCCAAAGATTAAGCAATGACTTTAGAACCTTTCCCAGACTGACACATGTCAATAACCTTTTTTCTTGTCTGGTCTTGAAGCTCTTTAGATCGCGGCATGATGGCTTGTGTTCAGTATGGCTTACCTCACCTGGTCAGACAGGTTCTATTTGAAATGTCTGGCCACAATCAGGCCTGGGTGTGGCTATGGAATTGAAATCAGCTTTCCCTATGATTACTATGATTACCACATTACTATTACTATAATTAATCACAATTACCTCACCTTTTAAAAAGGGGGGCAGTTACTTTTTCACACAGGATAATGTAGGTTGGGGTAATATTTTTCTCCTAACAAATTAAATCACCATAGAAATCCTGCATTTTATGTTTACTTGGGTTATATTTATTTAATATTTAAATTTGTTTGATGATCTGGAACAGTTGAGTGTGACACACATGCAAAAAAGTAGGAACTCTGGCAGGGGGCAAATACTTTTTCACAGCACTGTAGGTTAAACAGGATTTGCAAATCATTGTATTCTTTTTTTATCTTTATTTACATTTAACACTGCGTCTTAAATTCATTAGAATTGAGGATGTATTCAGTAATAACCATAGGTTAGCATTAATTTATTTTATATATTTTGTTACTGGGTTAAGGGCCTGTGTCCACTGAGCGTTGCAGCACCAACAGCCGAATTTTCACTCCTCACTGACACTTATTGATGCTCACTGCACTTTTGCTTCCCTTGGTAGTGACTGCTGAATCTGTTTTTAATTGTTGATATATCTAATAGAAAAGATTCATTAAAATGAATCACATCTACACACTTGAGTTTTACTGGTCGAGAGAAAGATATTAATCTGTCCAGTGGGAGAAAGGACATAGATGAGCATGATGAGTGCAGCAGTGTTCAGTGGGTTGAACCATCTTTATCTGAGAGCATAATGACCAGAGGTGGGATATACGGCTCTTTGAAGGGAGCAGGGTCTTTTGGTTCTGTTCCTTTCAAAGAGTGGTTTAATATTCATTCATTTTTAAGAGGCCAGCCTGGGCGTAAAAATCACTGAGAGGAATCCCTCAGTGGACATCCCATCAATATACAGGGTGTCCATGAAGTCTCTTTACAATTTAAAAAATAAATTACAAAGGCAGTTGATGAGGTATCTTAATCAGATTTGTTCCCTGTGCTCAGCAGTCAAAGTTTTTAATCACATTTCATTTGTGTATTTTGGGTATCCTGTTAATAACGGAGGTTCTGTTAACTGAAGCCCTAAAAGTGACTAATCCTAAAGAAAAGTGAACAATGTGTGTCATGGTGTTTTTACTGAAACAAAATCAGATATGCAGACTCAGAGAAACTATGGAAGAGATAAACTGTCACATCTGTCAATTTGTGCATGGCACAAGAAATTCATGGAGATAAGGACGATGCTGGACAAAAAAAGGAGTGGACAACTAAGACCATCTGAGGAAAACATGGATTGTTTAAGACAAGCCTTTCAGCATCCTCTTACAAACTAATTCTCCTGTTAAATTAGTTAAAAAAAATCTTCAATATCCACCCCTTGTTTTGACACAATGTCCACATATTAGTCCATTCAGTTGCTTTTAAAATATACATTTTTATATATAATTTTTTTAAATTGTAAAGAGCCTTTATGGACACCCTCTATATTCTATTGGTTTGAAATCTGAATCATTCTAAAATTTCATCATCTCATCTGCAGTGCTGCATGGTGGTGCAACAGTTGGTGCTGCAACCTCGCAGCTTGAGGGTCACAAGATTGAATCCTGGTACTTCCCAGTGGCCTTTCTGTGAAAGTCGTTTTCACTGCCTAAATAAGCTCATTTACAGCCTGGTACAAAGAACGTCTCCCATCTGAATTGCTGATTTCACTAATGGCACGCACTGTACGGGGGGGTGAATTTTTTTCTAACTCGGCAGTTTCCACAATATTAAGCTCACCAGTTCATTCAATCAGAGGCACAGCTCAGATCACGTGACTGTGGAGCGTCCTATGGTTGTTACTGTGGCGACTCACAGCACGCCTCATTTCCAATATGGCCACGCCGGCCGTTTGGCTTCAAAAGTCTGTTTCAGAAACAGACGGGTGACGTCGCTGAGACTACGTCCAGTAATTATACAGACTATGTAGCTGTCGCATAGAAAAAAAAATGTCCATCAAGACGTCAGCTTGGCCATCATTCTCCTGTCAGCTGTCAGCCACCACCTCAACAGGGCCCACAGGGTCCACATGGTCCAAGACTGAGCTGGCCATCTTCACTGATCTGTTCAGTCTCTCTCGCCTTTGTCCTGTTGCTCACAGCAGGTGAAATCCTTCCAATGTGATGTTGGTGTCCGCTGTTAGCTCCATCAGCCATGTCTATATGACTAGCATGATGCTACTCTACCTTCTGGTATTTCCTCTGGTGCTGGGTTAGCATGGCTAGCTCGTCCATCTTATTGGAGACAGATTTAACATTTCAAATAATGATGGATGAGAGGACAGCTCGTCATCCTCACCTCCGTCTCCTAAGCTGGCAGGAACATTGGGCCTGGCACTGGTTAGCATCCACATGCTACATGCTGCTAACAGCTGATCTTCTGTGTAAGCAGTGCAACCATGGTTACATGTAGGAATACAGAAAAGAAAAAAGAATTAAAATCACCACTATAGACGTAACTAGTTTGCTCGCTGTCAAACAAGACATAAAAAGTCATGACAAGCAAAGATGAGTAAAAAGTAAAGAAAAAAAGAGGAATGAAGAGAGAGAGAGCTGCTGCAATGAATGGCGCTTAGGAAAAAAATGTACAAATATTATAAGATATATGTCAATAATAAAATTTATGAAAACCAAAATTGTGTTTTATTTAGTAAATGGGTGCTACCAATGCAAAAACATAGATAGTGGACACAGGCCCTAAATCCAGTGTAATAGAGCTCAGCTCTATAGGAGTAGATGGGGGATCCATTATATATATATATATATATATATATATATATATATATATATATATATATATATATATATATATATATATATATATATATATATGTGTGTGTGTGTGTGTGTGTGTGTGTATGTATGTGTGTGTGTGTGTGTGTGTGTGTGTGTGTGTGTGTGTGTGTGTGTGTGTGTGTGTGTGTGTGTGTGTTTGTGTGTGTGTGTGTTTGTGTGTGTGTGTGTGTGGGGTGCTGGATAATAATAATAATGATAATAAGCAATCAGCTAACCAGTAGGATCTGGATGGACCCTTTCAATGGCCTTGTCACAGGATTATGAAGAGCCATTGTTATCATGTGGAGCACATATCATGTGTTAAACAGGCTGAGCATTCAAATCTCTGTTACAGCCTCTTGCTGTTTAAGTAGGCCTCACTTGCAGCTGTATTACCCTCTGCTTCTACAGATAAAGATGGCTCCCTGGAAACATCCGACAAATATAAAGCTGCGTGGTCTTGTAGGTAAGGTCGCTTTAACAGACGGTCTGTCCAAGCTCACTTTATTACTGTCAACCTTTCTGTTTTTCTCCTCTTGTCTTATTGCCCATTATGTCCATCTCTCTGCCTCACTACTCAGATGGAATCATCCATCTCTACACAAGAGGGGAGAGAGAAAGAGAGAGAGAGAGAGAGATAGAGAGGGATGTGGGGGAGGGGAAGACAGAGAGCGCGGGAGAGAGAGAGCGAGAGAGAGAGCTTATTGTAAACTGTAAGAGGTGTGCAGCAACTGGGACAGATTATGTCTGCGGAAACGAGGACTGCAGGATCCCACCCATCCCCCACACACCACACATACACACATACACACTTACACATACACTGGAGCTCATTTGTGCCTGGCTGGTCACCTCGCTGCAATAGATAGATTCCACCCCACCCCCTATCCTCTGCTCAGTCATTCAGACCTGGGAGAGTCAATAACAAGCTGACATCATCATTGGTTTTTGTAGGATACAGTGCTGCCTTTATTCCAGCAGCCATATGAGAGATAGAGAGGGAGAGAGAGAGAGAGAGAACAGCGTCTTCTGTGCTGCAGAAGAGGGGCAGAGTGACCGAAAGCAGGTCAGAGGGCAGAGGTAGTAACACGCAGACAAAAGCAGAGCATGAGAGATGGCGGGATGGGGGAGGGGAAGAGCAGCGTGGCGGGCCTTTCCAGTCTGCCTGTATCAGTGACACTGACCAAGATGCGTTATCACACACTCATACATAGACAGTGGGAGAGCCTGGTATGCATATACATGATATATGTGGTTAACACCCATTAACCACATGTACACAAAGGATGGCTGTTCACACTGTAAAGCAGGGTACACACATTACAATTATCAGGCTGCGTTTGTTCTGGCTCTCCTCCTTCGCGACCAAGGACGGAAAACGCCCGATTATCTTATGCTTTATCAGATTATCCTATCAGATTATCCTTTGGTCTGTGGTGTGTTAAGAGTGAATTTGTCCTGATAATCAGCTTTGAAACGGGTCAGGGCCGACAATCCTAAATATTAAACTTGTGCAATATTTACAACCAAAAATCTTCATGTGTGTTAGGAAAGCTGACGACTCCCGAGTCATGACTCCATGAATTGTAACATGGAATCGAATGTAGCCAATCAGGAGGCGAGCTGACTGGGGAACAAGGTAGCAGACGCAAACAAATCAAGCATGGATGACCTGACACAGACAGTTAGTGAGGAAATCCGTGTCCCCGCCGTCTCCAGGATTTTTTCCACAGTCTTCTTTTTTTTTTTTTTTTTTTTTTTTTTTTGGTAATTTTCCATTAAAAATAGTCCCACGACCACCATCCCTCTTCTATGTCCTCTTCCATGTTGTGTTTTGTGTTTACTGGTGGTTTACTGTTTCCCAAGAAACACTTGGGAATGGTTGTTAAATACAATCATAGTTTCTGTTAAGTGTGAAGCAGCAGTGGTTGATTTGGGAAAACACTACCCTGTAAGATTTAGTGCACCATTCCAATAAGTGCAGAGTGTACACAGTGCACTTCATGTGAGTGCACTTACATAGTACACGAGTTGGGACACAGCATCAGTCTGCTGCTGAAGGAGCTGCTTAAAGCCCCACAGTCTCATGCAGCGGGTGAGCGAGATTGTCCATAATGGACGTAAGCTCTGCAAGCATCCTCTATAACTATGTGCAAAACATTTGAACAGATTCACACATTTTAACTTTGTTTTAGAAGTACTCTTTGTGTTGGATGATGTCCACTGTGGACACATGGTTAATCATAACTGACTGCTTATTATTCAAAAATAATAGAATTAAAGTGTTGTTTATATTTTGAAAATCATCACTCCTCCAGGGTTCTTTTTGGAATAGCTGGATTGACAGGATATGTCAGTGGGGGTCCACAGGTGTGTCTTTCTGGTGGTCACCTTGGAGTCAGAGAAAATGTACTTGCAGTTACACCGACTGACCACTGAATGAACCTCAAAGCAGCACAGAGCGCTCTAGAGGCTGATCTGTAGTTCCACCACACAGAGTAGGACAAAATGACTTTAAACAGCTGAACACTGCAAGTGGGCATATTTGCAGACTTAGTGTGAGGGAATTGAGACATGAAACCATAGAAACACAGGGTTCTGATGGAAAACCAACAAAGACGGCAGGGTAACTGAACGCTTGCTAGGAAATTAAAAAGAGTGACGACAAAAAGAATTGAATATTGTATAAGTCTTTCTGTCTTTAAGAATGAATTAAAAAACAGCCTCAATCTGCCCAAACCTTTACACATACTGTATGTATGTATGTCAGTGCAGTTTAATTAATATATTACATTTTTTTAATTCGTATTTCTTTCGTATTTCTCTCAATTTTGTTTTAAGCTGTTTTGACTAAAAGAAGTATACCGGTAAAAAAATAATTATTCTAAATTTATTAGGACATTGAGATTCAGCCATAGAAGTCCTGTCTGACCTGAGTGACAGGCAGGCCCACTGTTTAGCCTTTTCGATAAAGCTGGTGCTAGTTTTAGTTCCAGGGTTAGCATTGGTTCTTTGTGTTTCTGTTGGGCCATAGCGAAGCACTGACATTGGGGGCCAGGAGTGGGGTTACTGTGACCAATGATCAGTGGTGGAAAACAGCCATTTATTTAGTTTCTCATTAAAAACTTCCAGGTTTGATGTTAATGGTTCACTGAACACTCAACACTGGTTACCGTTGTAACCACGGAAACACAACAACAATTATACCCTGTGTAACTCTCATACGAACCCGGCCTACACAACACGCAGGTGTTGGCTGCTGAACTGTCCATCGCTGGTGATGCATTCACTGAACCTTGTAATTCTCAAGCACACAATAACTCACCCTCTCACTCATTCACCACACATCCCCAAACAACACACCAAGTCTGTTACAGTACTGAGTGACATGCTGATGTTTTATGGTGACACAATGACGTGGCTTCAACTTGGCTCCTTGCTGATTGAAAACCAAACTGGTTTTAAAGAAGAACATGATTAGAGCCAATTTAACGCTAGCACCAAACAAGTACTGTTGCAAAAGGGGTATGTAGCTGTCAGCAAAGGAGCTTGCCTCAACTCTTCCTCTGTTTGTACTTGCATGGATGGACCTTATTATAGATGTGACTCTTATCAAGGCATGCATTTGTTTTGGAGAGCAGATTTTCTTTTCATCACTACTTTTCTTTGTCCCCAGGATGGGAAAGTGTTTTGTTGTTGGTGTTTTTTTCAGTGCAGACAGAGCTAGGCTAACCATTTCCTCCTGCGTCCTGTATTTACTGCTCTGTAGCCCAACCACATCCTTTCCTGTGTGTACAGAGTGCAGACATGGCGTTCTCTAATAAAGACAGAAAATTAACCTTTTTACTAAAATGTTGCACCGTTTAATCCTTTAAAGACACACTCACAAAACACACACACACACACACACACACACACACACACTGACACTGTCTGAGCCATAACTCCCACTCCCCTCCTCCATTACACAAGATATGTAGGCTACACACACACACACACACACACACACACACACACACACACACACACACACACACACACACACACACCAACCACCTACATAACATTCCAATCAATTCTCCACACTTGGGTTCAGCATTCCAGCCTTCGTGTGTTTGTGTGTGTGTGTGTGTGTGTGTGTGTGTGTGTGTGTGTGTGTGTGTGTGTGTGTGTGAGTAAGAAGCTTAGATGTTACTATAGCAGGGGGCCCCACTGAGAGGCTTTCTCTGTCAGATCAGCTGCCTTGAGTTTAGCTTCTAATCCTGGACTGTGGCTCTCTGCTCTGCTTCAACAAACTGCTTCCAAAGTCTGCTTGCCACACCGTCACCAGCAGGGGGTGCTAGCCTCAGGAGTACCAGTGTGAGAAAAATCTCACTGATTCATTCTTTTCATCAGTAATCAAAGTATAACATGTTTATTTTGGTTCCTACGAGGTTACAGTCTTTGCAAACAGCATGGAGCTCAGGTTCCTTCACAGGAGCAGAAGAAAAGAAAACAAGATCCCAGAACCCCTAAAAAAAGACGATAAGAGGAGAAGCTGGAAGCGACCAAGGTAGAAGTGAGCTGTGGCCACACTCATGTAAGGCTGTGTTTGGTGGTTGCTGATGTGGCTGGCATGTGACCCAAAATAAATGTACTAGAAGCTGACAGCCTGTGGAGGTTAACTTTAGATTTTTCTCCAACTGTATATAGGAAAGTGGAAATGCCTCTGTCTTCCTGGCATCTGGTGCTCCATCTGGACTGAAATGGACCGTAATAATCTACATGTCCTCTCTATGCAGCATTAACAGATTTTTGCAGGAGTAGCATCCTGAATTCTGGAGACATTAGAGCAACAACAGAACAAAACTGAACATTTAGGAGTTCGTTGACACCTGCAGTTAATTGTCAGTTTCTTCTTTGCCAATTTTTTCCCCCCAACAATCTGGTCCACTGACAACTTTTTTTTTTTCCAGTTTCACACGAGAGAGGAGTTTTTAAATGCCCGTTGTGACATAAATTAAAGCATTTCCATTTACCATTTTTGGCCTCTTTCCCAAAGAAATAAAAGGTACCAAATCATAGAACTGACAGTGTTGGTAAAAAAAACAAAAACTAAATTATATAAACATTGGGAAAAAAAATTGTGGGATATTTCAACAAAAAAAAAAAAAAAAAACAAAGAAAGTTCCAACTTCTTATTTTTTCTCTTTACCTCATTTATAAATTACTTAATATTAACCCTCTGAGTCCCTGGACTTTTTTTCCCTTTTTTTTGCTTTTGTCAAATTTTTACTCACTGTGGTCCCATTTTTCTCAGCAAAGTGAAGTCCTCTTTAGATTCAGGACAACCATAGTTATAGACTGATGGAACTCAAATATGTCTTTATGCACTGGCACAAAATTTAAAAGCTATAAATCGTTAAGGGAAAAAGACAATCTGTAATTTATCCTTTTAAAATGGGGGGGGAAATTAATGTATACAACACATTTTCAGGTACCTTCAACACTCAAAAATAAAAAAAGAAAAAAGAAACATTGACTTGTAATTAATTTATTATGTCAATGAGCTCCATGTAAATGTACTAAGTTAGTTGAAAGCAATCATTTCAAGTTCAACTTAGATGACCCTTAAATTATTATACCTAATGCATTTGCATGGAGCTGGCTGACATAATAACTTTAAATAAAATTATTGTTTCATTTTTTTAAACTGTTCATTTTCTGCAAACCTTCAAAGAAAACGTGAGAATTAAAGTGATGTTGATGAAATTTTCCCATCTTCTCCAGTCTGTTTAGAGAAGATAAAAAAAGAGAAACAAATACTTCAGTTAAATCTTTTCTATTCTAATCTTATATCAGATGGTTTCATGTAAATGTATGAGATTAGTTGAAAACAATAATTCAAGGGTCAACCAAATTGACCTTGAAATTTTTGCTTTTAACTAATCTCATACATTTACATGGAACTGGCTTACATAATAAATTTAATTAAAGTCAATGTGTTATTTTTTTGAGTGCATGTTGGTGACAGGTTTGGAATTAAAGGTCTACATGGGACACAAATTTTAGGGTTTATAGTATTGATCAGTTTAAAAGCACTGTGAGAACTCTGGAGTGATGTTTCATTTTTTTATATTTACCTGTTCATAATCCACAATATAAAATGAGATTATTAGCGCCAAAACTGCTTATTTCTAAATGATATTCCTGAGTACTTGTGGTCGGGTTGGATTTTCTTGGGAGAACTCCTTTTGACCACACTAAACCTGAGAGTCTGCTCACCTTCTGGCCAATAAACTACAAACTGAGTTTACAAACTGCGATTGTTGTCAAGTTTCAAAAAATAGCTTAACACATTACCTCGTCACTTTGCATTCTAGGAAAGTTGTCTTGAAAACAGAAAAGTAGTGTTAAAAAATATCTTCTCTCCAAAACAAACACACAGCTTGGTAAGAGTCACATCTCTGTGACAGTAGGAGTTGATGCTCATGGGAAATGAAGTCTTTATCCCAGAAAAAACACTACTGATTTTGGCCACTGAAACAGAAACTTTAAGCCTGAGAGTTTTGCATGATAAGATGAAAACCTATGTTACATTTTATTATAAACCAAAGCGATCATTGTTTGATCTCTAAAGAAGCTGGAACTTACACCTGGTGAAAGAGTGTGTTTTCCATGCCAGGATTTTTAATCAGAATAAAAAAGCCTTACAAACGACAAACACAACACAGGATGTAAAACAAAACCACAGAGACGTTAAAAAAAATATATGTTTATAAAAGCAGATCAGTTTCATGGAACAGTTGTGTCTCATCATGAGTATAAAAGTGTCTCAGTGCAACAACAGGTGTACTGGACGGCAGACTAGCAGCAACCATTTAGACATACATCCATGAACCTCGAGCACGACTGCTGACAGATACACCGCTGTGAGTGATATGAATATAAAGCAGATATATTCCCTGTCAGCCTCCAAAACACACACAAACACACAGCAAAGAAGAGAAAAGAACGAGTCACTCAAGTGTGTGTTCAGTCATGTCTGTGTTCAGGTGTGTGCTTGAGTGTATGTGTGTGTGTAAGCCCTGAGCTGCCAAGTGGAAAAAATAAGGTAATTTCATGGCCTGGTGAGGCTGACTTGTAGCTGTTTGCTTTCTTTGCTGTTGCACTACAGAGAGTGAGATATACATTGATGTAGAGACAGAGACTAGTTAAGAGTGTGTGTGTGTGATCTGAAGGTCTAGGAGTCAGAGTTTGCAGGTAGATGATACTGGAAAAAGTTTCAATAGTTTTTTGGAAAGTTGATACAAGATGATCAGTGGTCAGTTTTCTGCAGTGTTACGTGCTGCGTAAACATCAGCAAACTCTGCTTCTGACCAAGGAAAATGTTCTCCATTAGGGGGCGATATGGGACAAATATGTCAGCATGTTTTTATGGCAGGATCAGGATCTGGATTTCATCAGGATTGTTTTCATGATACTTTAGGGTGCAGTAACACTGGCTGTCTGTGCTGTACCCAAACACACTTCAACCCCGAAGTCAAGTTCCTTTGGGGTCCTGTTATCTGACATAAGCTACTATTACTTTGCGATTTTCCTCAATGATGACCTCGTCCATGTTTTTCACTGGTTATCCTTAGTAACTTCTGGCCTGTTGACTCCTGGCGTGTCTTTACTCATTGTGATGTTCTGTTGTGATTGGTAAAGGTAAATACAATCTGTTTTTGACACAGTTTGATTTATTTTGAAAGTCTCAGGCTCTTTTTATTTAGCTTCCATGCACTACTTCCTGTCCTGCTTGATTTTCCCTGTGATGAATTCACGTCACAGCTCCGGCGTCCATTAAAAAATAGGACAGCTAAGTATTAGCTGCGACCTGCCAAACCAGGCACGCAGCTGGACCATAGCACCTTTAATACACTGAATGTGTCTGCTGTTCAGCTCAGCTCCGCTGCGTGTTAACTAGGTTTGTCAACTCACACTGGCTGCATGTTCAGTCGGGCAAGTTGCAGGACTGACAGGCAGTTCAAGTTGTGAGACCGAGGAGTTCCCGCACTTCCCCCTCCATTAATAAGCTTCTCTTTAATCACGTTGTGCTGTAAAACCTCTAACCTGTTGACTCCTGGTGTGTCTTCACTCATTGTGATGTTTTTTTGCAATGGTAAAGGTAAATACAATCTGTTTTTGACATGGTTTGTTTTATTTTGAAAGTTTCAGGCTCTCTTTAGGTAATTTCCGTGCACTACTTCCTGTCCTGCTTGATCTCCCCCTTCTCTAAATTGATGTTCCACAACTCCTTAAATAATAGGATGGTTGCATATTAGCTGTGACATGCTGGAGCAACCACACAGCTGGACCACAGCGGAACGGACCCAGCGTGAGTTGACACATTGACTAGAATGGAAACCTATCTGATCTGGTGCCATGACGGAGCAGAGCTGGACTGGAGATGCATCTGGAGTATATCAGCCATATGAGTCAATCATGCATAAGTCTAGTTCATACTGGAGTAATGTGACATGGCACTGCCACACTTGTGCTTGAGTATTGCACAATTTGGATGGCCAGTGTGACTATACCCTTAAAGACAATTTTGAACTGCAAACAACATTTTCAGCCCAAAATATTTCTAATCCTGCATTCTGAACAATTTTTATGCACATTTTTTTTTTCTGCTCTATTTCGTAACTTTAATCTCATTTTGTGGTCCTCAAGTATGTATTATGAACCCTGAATGTTCACATTTTCATATCGTGATACAGAAATTGTAAATGTATACATAATTCAGAACATTATCAGTGTTAATGACAATGTTAATACATTATAAGATAAAAGCTGGGAGCCAAATGAAAATTGACCTCTGACCTGGACTGAGAGATAACTTTGTTTTAATTTCTTAATTAGTGCAAGGATAGAAAACAATTTCATTGTCGACTTATTTTTTAGTAAACACAAACATTTATATTCCTATTGATAATCTTAACTTGATAAAAGAGAGGATGGCACATAATCCCTGTGTAATAAACTCTGCTGTTCATTTCGGTGTTACACTCTGAATCATGATAGTTTTCATACAGTCATACAGAGCCCGTCTGAAAGTCAAGACTGGCAGTTTACAGCAGTGACCTACATAGACAGAAATACCAGCTGGAAGAACTGAGCGATCCGCAGGATGTGTTCTGCTCTCTCTCTCTCTCTCTCTCTCTCTCTCTCTGTGTCTGTGTGTGTGTGCGCGCATGTGTGTGTTTCTCCTGGAGGACAGGGGAAAAAGGGAGAAATTACACAACATTCATGAGCTAATTCAAGTGAGTTTTCCAATTCACTTTCTCCCCCTGGGTCAAGTTTTGATTCAATCAACCATTTAGCATAAATTCATGAGTGTGTGAAGGTGAGGGTTATAAATGACAAACTGGCAAATCATCGCCTAAGTACCTACTCTGGATTCAAAAACCTTTGTCAGGTTATTACACTCACCAAAGGTGACTTCCTTCATTCTTCCCGTTCATTTCCTGATGAGGGGATTGTTTTAGAGCCGCTCTGATTAATATTTCATCTTAGCAGTAAATTAGCCCTTTGCTTTATGAGAGACAAGCATCAATACGTCCTTTTTTTCCTGCACGTATCTGGAAGTCAGCTTTCTGCTGCTGGTGCCAGGTTTGAGCTTTCAAGTTTTCCTCATCAGACTGACAACAGACACCTCTACTGATAATCGGCCCATTTCATTTTAACACCCAGTGATTCCAGTGCTAGGAACCTGAAACCAAACACAGGTACTACTAGAAATTTTCTGATGTGCATGATGTGAAAGGACCAATTCAACATGATTAGATGTCCTATACAGTACAGAGTCACTGCAAGACATCAGTGTTTATTTCATGATGACATGACTCTTAACAAGACGTGTTTGTTATTGAAAATGAATGGAAATCAGATCTTTTTAACACTACGTTTCTTTGTTTAAGACAACTTTTTACCAGAGGTCGAGGTAAGGTATTTATCAACAGTTACACAGCGCTGTTGTTTGAAACGTGACAACAAATAAACTTTGTCAGTTTGTTCTGTAGTTTAGTAGCCAGCTATTTTAGTGCTATGCACAGTGGTCTGAGATGTATCTGTATGCTAACATGTAACGTTTGCGAACACTTATGTACTGCTCATCTACCAATCAGAGCCAACGTAACCTCACTCTTCATTTTACTGACAGACTCTCAAGTTTGATCAGATCACTGCAGAATAACTGCTGCATGTGGGTTGGAATGAACATTATCACAAACAGATAAACCCGTGGTTTAGCCTTAGCTTGTGTTTAAGCCTTTACCCTGTGTTTTAGCCTTTAGCTTGTGTTTTAGCCTTTAGCCTGTGCTATCACTCTCTGTCCTTTAACTGTCTGTCAGTTCAGCTCCAGTGTCCAACATCACTACAAGATAAATCCCAGAAATAGTTTTCAGCAGAGAAAAATACAGATCTCTCTTCTCACGTCTAAACTCCATCATCCAGTGTGGTGTTGTCATAGAGACTACAACGTAACATAAATCAATCCAGTCCTGCCCGACGCAATTGGGAAGCTAAGAAATAGCATTTAGAAATAACCTGTATTGGTGCTAAATTGTGGGTTATAATCAGGTATATACTGTATCGAGAAGCAAGACTTTTTAAGGATCACTTAGATCACTCCTGACAGTCCCTTTAAGGAAGCCATGTCGCTAAATTTTCTTCAACAACTTTTATTTTCCCCACAACCGAGATGAGATGATGACCAGCTATAAAAAATACATTAACAAATGCACTCTGATGTTTGGAAGCCTGTTTCATCAGAAATTCAAGATTCTAAATCAAAATAAGAAAATGAAATTACGAGATACTGAATGGAAATTATGCAATAACAAAATTAAACAAGTTGGTAAAAAGAATAAATTTCAAGATACTGATGAAAATTTCTAGATTAAAAAATTGAAATTATGAGGTACCAAGCCAAAATGATCAGGCACTATTTACTAGATAATGAGATAAATAAATTGTGAGATTATGAAATATTAAAGTCGGAATTTTAGGATACTTGGGATTATGAGATTAAAAAATGTCTAAAATAAGAGATTTAGCCGTCAAAATCACAATACTTATTTATGAGATATAAAAATTTAAATTATGAGACGACAAGTCAAAATCACAGTTATGAAATTATGAGAGTAAACTAGTTGAAGGTGGGGTGCAGATGGCAAAGTGATCTAGCTGGTCCCTGCCCATGAGGTTCATCCTTACATTGACTTCATGTAACTGTCTGAATAAGTCTGGGGGTGCAGTGTTATTATTGTCACTTATAGGCAACAAGTAGGCAGCAGGTGCAAACCTTTATTGCAACGAGCTGAATTATCGTCATCTCGAGAAATGGGCTGACGATTTGACAAAACTTCAGCAACATATGCAACGAAACAGTGAAAATGCACTGCAAACATAGAAACGTGCTGCGAAATGATCAAAGAGCTGCGTTAACACCAAGCCTCCTCTAAATCTACCAATGATCAAATGATTTAAAACACACACACACACACACACACATACACAGAAAAAAAAAATACACTTCTGCAAAAAAAATATTGAAATTAAGGCTTGGGCAGTGGCGTCCTGTAGGGGGCGCTGGACGCATTTGTTGATAGTAAGACCCATCATTTATGCATTGCTAGGTTGGGACAGTGGCACACTTTGAGATCAGTATCATTAACTTTAAGCTGTAGGTGTGAACTGAAGACGTGTTGGAAAATGAAGAGGACTGTGACGGATCATCTCGGCTTCTTGGTGATGTTTGTTTATTATCTGAGGTTAGATGTTCTCTGCAGCTGGTTCTTAAACAGTTCAAAGCACTGATTTTGAAGTTAGAGAGAATATTTTCAGAAGTTTTAACAGATCTGATCCAACAAAACTCATCAAAGAGTTGCTGCTTGTTTTGGTCTAGAATGTAAATCTTTTTGTTGACTGAAGCTTGACTGAAATATTTGAGTTGTTGCAAAAATGACCAAACTGGGAGTGAAACTCTGGAGCATCTTCGTCTAAACACTGGAACTGAATCTAGCTGCCTGGGTGACAAGTTTAAAGACACGTGTGATCAATTTGTTTACCAGAAGTTGTGCTAGATTGTGCAATTGTACTGAAAAGTCACAAAATGCTGTCAAGTTTATGACGTCTACATTTCTGTTTACTTTCTCGTCTCCTTGGTTTGATTCAGTAAAACTTTACTGCAGACTTGAAAGCAGCAGGAAAGCTTTTACTCTGGATTAGTCACTGCTCCTGCCTTCCTCTGCTTCATTAGGGCTCCAGTCTCCTTCAGACGAGTTTTTAAACTGAACCAATATGTTTTTCTCTTTGCTGCCATAGTTGTATTATTAATGCGTCCTTCTTTCTGCACACAGGACTCCAGAAATGCTCGGCCTCCTTGGCTTCTCTGGGCTGGGATTTAATTAAAGCAGAAAGCAGGGGGTGAAATGGGCTCGGCTTACCTACGAGCTGATTTACAAGTTTGTTATGCAATGTCTGTCAGAGAGAAATAATAAAAAGGTATTTGAAACAGGAAAAAGAAGCTGGAAACATCTACAGACAGATGTGTCTTTAAACGCACACAGGCCGGGGAAATGCTTTCTGTGGAAATCATGCAGGCAGGAATGTTTGGCAGAACATGAGCCTCCATAAAACCCTTTCAAGGAAAAGGAAAGAAAAAAAAAATCCCCGTTATCCAAGCCTCACATTCTTCAGACACAGATGGTTCTGCTTAGCGAGCGGCTCATACTGAATCACGATTGGATGGAACTTTGAGAGAGCCCACGCTCTGAAAAGAAGTGGCTCATTTGGGGGAAACAAACGTCAGCTGCTTCTTTTCAGGCATTATGATTTGTGGTTTCTGTGGGCTGCTGCTCAGGGAAATATTTCTTTTCTGCCTACTTCCAGACGATGTGAGCGCTCCTCTGATTGGTTTTGACTGGGTAGAGAAAGCAGTTGCTCATTTTTTACAGTACACATGGTGCTCTGAAAAGCTCTCTCAAAACCAAGGCTATCATCAGAGCTCATCACGCCTGCGTCCCAGCTCTGGCGAACAGGAGCAGAATGAGAGCACAACAAGCCACACTGAGTGTTTGTTTTCTTTGCTCGGGTGGAAAAATTGAGTTTAATGCTGTGAGTCTTAGACTTTGAATCCACAAACATATTCTAATGAGAGTGCTTTTTATGGAAAGTGTTTTTACATCCTGCAGAGTCATAGCAGGAAAAACAAACCAGTCACTCTAAATGAAATCTTCAAGAAACCGCTGAGAGGCACCAAATTATGACAAACTCCAGGCTATCACACACCAACATCTGTCTCCTCAGACCCCCAAATATCTTGAATTGCTGACCAAACCTACTCTTAACTCTCTCAGTGGAGTTTTTCTTGGGAGTGTAAGGCCTCAGTCTCACAGATGTTGGTGCCACCCAGGTTCACTTGGCATTGTTCCCGCTTGGCCAAGCAAACAGACTTATGAAATCAGCAGAGGTCATATAATCTGCTCTATGTGAACCCTCCCTCTGTCCTGGAGGAGAATGTGAAAGATTCAGAGAGAGAGAGAGAGAGAGAGAGAGAGAGAGAGAGAGAGAGAGGTTTGTTTCCTCATATTCATGTACTGGCTATTGTCCATGAAACCAAGCGAACAACATCAAGTTCCTCTCCCTCTGACGCAATAAAAACCTGTTTCCCTACATCGCTCTCCGGTTATGTGAGTCACTAGAACAGGGCCATGGTTCAGTTCAAACATTAACATGACTCCAAAGGGTGCAGTGTTATCTCTATTAACCTAGATTTACATATATAACTCTAATACTGTGAGAGTACATTTCCCTTTTCATCGTCAGGCAGACAAAATCCACTGAATCCTCTGATGGAAGTCAAAGCTGAAACTATTTACATTTGAAAACCCAGCTGGCTGCACAACAAGTGTCAAAAATATCTACGTGAGACTGAGCTCCAGATACTTACCAGTGATGTTGTAAATCAGTGCTCATGTATCCATATTTTGCTGTAAGACTTCACTGCCTGAGGCTTATGTAGAAAACATGTCTGTAGCATCTTACTGTCTAGCTTAGACATAGTCTGTATAATTAATGGACGTAGTCTCTGTGATGTCACCCATCTGTTTCGTAAACAGACTTTTGAAGCCAAACGGCCGGCACGGCCATATTGAAAATGAAGCAGACTGTGAGTCTTACAGTAACAACCATAGGACGCTCCACAGTCACGTGATCTGAGCTGTGCCTCTGATTGGACGAACTGGTGAGCTTAATATTGTGGAAACTGCCGATTTAGAAAAAAAATTAACCCCCGTACAGTGCGTGCCGTTAGTGAAATTAGCGATTCAGACGGGAGACATTCTTTGTACCAGGCTGTAAATGTGCTTATTTTGGCCGTGAATATGGCTTTTTTTGGCTTGGTGTGTTTGTGACTTCTGGTACTTCCGGAGCCAGCCTCAAGCAGACACTCGAGGAACAGCAGACCTTAGCACTTCCGCATTGCCTCATATTTTCAGACCGGAGGTTGCCGCTTGATCTCAGACATGGGCAAAATATGGCTTGCAGACCACATCTGGCCCTCTGGGTGTCCCTGTCTGGTCTGCACAAAGTCAATCATAAATTAGAATATAAATGGAATAAATATGTCACACATGCAATACACCTCTGTTGCTTTTATTTTTGAAAAGCGTGACATTTGCATTATTTCTGTATGGACGCCTCCACGTGTGTGAGCTCTATGTGTGTGAAAAGGGAGAAGCGATGAAATTCATAAAATCCAAGATCCTCCATCACTTCCTGATGAAATTTGCTCGCGCTGAATGCTGAGGTGTACAAAGTCCTGCAGAATCCAACCACAGTCCTGTAACAACATTATCTGAGTGTGTTGATCAAGCTAAACTCAGTCCATTCTCAGTCTGACTAAACTGTTTCTATGAGTTTTCATAGTCTGATCTTTAGCTGACTAAGCTCATAGTCTGATTTCTCAAGCTGCATGTAAACATACAGACTGATCACCTCTCAGCTGCCCTCAGCACAGCCACCTCAGAAAATCATCCAGACTTCATTACTGACTTGTTCAAGCACAAGAACTGAGCTTTGAGCCACTTAAAGACTGCTTTTTACAGAAATCAAACCAAAATTAGACTTTGTTTTTAAATCTTGTTTTGAAGTATAGTTTCTCTGTCATACCTTGACAGACTTAATGAATTCTTTGTCTGAATTTCAGGATTGTCAGCAAGGTCTGTTGTTTGGTACTATAACAAGGACTCTCTCTTTTGTTTGCTGGCCTTTCTTTTTTCAGCAAGAATGAAGAGAAAGTTAGGAGACTGTACTGTATTCCTTATCCACATGCAGATATATGCAAATAACACCTAAATACCGCTGAAATATCAAAGGATTAAAGGTGCCGTGTGCTGTCTTTAGTGGCATTTAGCTGAGAGGACCACAGAAATGGAATTTAAATTCAAAAGTATGTTTAAATAAGTTCATAGTTACCTGACAAAAAAAGACTTTTTTTAGTTAGATCATAATAAGCTGTTTATTTCTACAAAGGGTCTGATTCCTAGGAGGTTGCCATATTTCATCTCCGTGTCTCTACCCTGGAGAACAGACAAACTGGTAATTTACATGTTTTTGTTTCCAGTTAAAGACTGCATGAAATGCAACCATTTCATTCAGATTTCAACTGAGGCCCTAAAAGGACATGATTCAATATCTTTTCTTTTCTTTTCTCTAGATGGAGAGCTAGTTTCAGCTGATTTTCTCACAACCTTGACTTATGTTTCATGTATCTTGAGAAGACAAATCATGTTTTCTCAAGATAACAGGAAAACAAATCTTAATTTATCCAGTTATCACAAAAAAAGGTTGTTTTCAACATGTTCCAGAACTAATGTATTCGCAGAAATCCAGAATGAAGCATAAACAACAAAAACATCTCAATCCAGACTGTGGTCGTTCACATTGCTTATAAGTTGAATACACGTCAACTATTTATTTATTTATTTATTTTTTTTACATTTTTAAGTGTACACATTTCTGTTTTTCACCAAAAAATGTGTAAATTTTTTTTTTTTTTTTTTGGTTTATTGTACTTTTTTTTTTTTTATCAATTTATTTAGTCAATCTGGACACAGTTGGTTGTGATAAAAGGGTTATATTGCTGTATTGCAAAAGTTCTATGAAAAAAAATGACACTACAGCATGTACAAAAGGAGAAATTTGCTCTAGCAGACTTGGTATGGTGGGTCATAAAGGGTTCAAAATAAAACAAGCAAATATGAAAGGTTGCTCTCAGCTTCATCTCCACCAGCAGTGGGCCACCCCATTGCTTATAATTTTATAGTTTCATGGAGCTGCATTGCTTTTGAATGCTTCCTGTGTAAAAGAAGCTTTGCCAGTTCAATGTTGCACACATAATAATAATAATAATAATAATAAATTATTATTGCATTTTGTCAATAAAGGGTTGTCTGATACCTGGTGTGATAGGGAACAGAATTTCCAAAGGCCATTTTTCCACTGAAAAAGGACAGATTATGAGAGCAACTGATCATTTTATGAACTAAAGCTTTTTTCTAAATAATATTACACTGAAATTGGGCATGTATATCCAGTTAAAATCATTACAATAAAAATGAAATTTAAGGAGCAGTATCGTAACAGTGACTTGAGACAGCAGCTGAAAAGGGGGGTCTCATTAAAGTGCGTAGCACCAGGGGCAGGTGTTGCCATCTTCACAGAGATGGCCCTGGGAGTGCTTAAAAAAGGAAGAGATTTTTTCTGTTTTTGTGGTGGTTGCAACATTATTTTTCCCGACTGTCTGTCTGCTATAGGGAGTGTGCTCATCTTTGTGTGTGTGCACATGTTTGTGTGTCTGTGAACGCAGTGCAGGATCTCTGCCATGTGAGATACAGAGAGAGGAGGAGAAACCTGAACGAGCAGCCATATAGAGATAGAAATGACATCCTGTCATTAAATAAGATAAATAACATGAGGCTGTTTGGTCTGTTAAATCAAAGAACAAGGTATTGATGTGATCTATAAGACAGGTG